>JAODXP020000022.1:25527208-25697208 GCA_027497455.2 Sardinella longiceps | reverse complement strand
AAAGAAAGAAAGAAAGAAAAAAAGGGCGGATGGCATATGGTAGTAACAGCTTGGAGCATTTTTAGTGTTGCTTCATGTAAAGAGGAAGGGCTAATAGACTCCTCTGTCAGCACAATCCCAACCTAGAGTGCTTTATGCTGGGCTGGGTTGACTGTGCCTCAGATACATTCAAGATTTTAAAGATTTATCACTAACTTTCATTTAACTGGAAGTACCGAGAGAAGTTGTCTGGTCTTGCCTTGCTTGATTAGAGCCGAGCGATTTCTCATCGAGACGTGCGGTATGCAGCTGTGCACTGCACACACGTGCAACGTTTAGTTTTTCTCCATCACTTGCACGCCAAAGGAATCGGGCTATTAGCTAAACGTCCCAAACAATGACGCCATTTACCAAAAGACAGACACATTTCCTAAAACGATCAAAAATACACCCCAGTTTCACACACATGATTAAGGTTTGTTTAACTTTTTGCAAATAAAAAAAGAACTTCATCACATACCATACACAAAACTTGGCTTCACTGAATGGCCCATGTGCTCATTTCGAAGAACACTGAGCACTGTTCAGTAACATTAACTGTAGTCAAAGCCCCAACACAAATACTGTAAAACAATTCCAGGTGCTAATGACATGGAAATGTGAAGTTTCTGACTATTCCTGTGCAGTTGTGTAATTGTGTGCAGAGTTCTGGGCAAATCAATAGTGTACTGGTAGATAGAGCATAGTTTGAGAAAAAGAGAGTGTCTTGGCAGCCCAAGACTAACTGTAACTGTAACTGTGGTGGGGAATGAGTGAGTGAGGCTGCACACCTCACAGTGCCACCATGTGGTGGAAGAGGGCAATGACCAGAGAATGAATCCTCAGCAACTTCTCCTGAGATCTGGAGTGCAGCTATCATTGTCTGAGGTAGTCAGGCAGCCAAACTCCCTTTCTCTCTCTCTCTCTCTCTCTCTCTTTCTCTTTCTCTCTCTCTTCATCTTCCTCTTCCTCTCCTCTGTTTAGTTTTCTCTCCCATCTTCCTTTCTAGGCTATCAGTTTCTATCCCTCCCTCTCTCTCTCTCGCTCTCTCTCTCTCTCTCTCTCTCTCTCTCTCTCTCTCTCTCTCTCTTACTTTCTTTCTCTCTCTTTTTGCTCTCTATCAGTCTCTCCCTCTCTCTCCCATTCTGTCCCTCTGCTAAAGACTGATCTTTGCTGGATGTCTGGCGGTCTCTCTTTTGTTTCTGGCCCGCTTCTGAATACTGTGGACACAACACGCTTAACTGATTGTCAGGAATTTGAAGCAATGTCATTAAACCTTGAACTCTCTCCCTCTTTTCTCTTTGTTTCTCTCTCTCTCTTTCTCTCTCTGTCTGTCTTTGCTTCTTTCTGTTTCTCTTTCATCCTTTGTCTCTATCACACCCCTACCCTCTCTTAATTTCTCTCTCTCTCTCTCTCTCTCTCTCTCTCTCTCTCTCTCTCTCTCTCTCTCTCTCTCTCTCTCGCTCGCTCTCTCTCTTCCAGGGATATCCCCCACAGTGAAGAAGACAGAGATGGACAGTCCGTCTCCCCAGGAGAGTTCCCCTCGCCTTGGCTTCACCCAGCACCACCGGCCTGTCATCGCAGTGCACAGTGGTGAGCAGCAGAACACACACACACACACACACACACACACACACACACACACACACACACACACACTACACACATAGATGCTGTCTCATATTGTATACGCACACATACACACACACACACTCACATAAACACCAACATCACTGCAGACAGTACAGTAACAGCACTAGAATGACAGAGACATTTATACCACAATACATCATCATCTGCATATATTGGTTTACAATCCAAGGACAATTTGCAGGCAGTTTGAGTATTGCTCCATTGCTACAGAGTGGAGGTCTGTGTATGCCTCTGTAAAGGAGAAGGCTACATGGAGGCTTTAGCATGTACTATTAGCAGGATGCCAGGGTCCTCCTGTCTCTTAGCGGTGTGGTGAGAACATAGAGACTAAAGCCTCTATCTGAGCCCACTCCGTCTCTTTCAGTTCAATATGTAGTAGTAGTATTCAATATTTTGTTAGATTTTATTATATACTTGCTTTTTATTCACCTTCACTGTGGGATAATGCTAGTGCAAGCCAAGTTGGTCTTTTTTGGCTTTAGTGAAAGCGTCTTTGTGACAGGTGCACTTAGGACTACAAATCAAGTAGTGAGTTACGCTCCACTAACAGCTCCACTAACAGTCCAGAACAGTTGTGTGAAAATAGATCCTTACAGTTTGCTTTGACCGAAGAACACAGCACGGCCAATTCCTGCACCTTTCATTGTACAAACTATTGGAAGTGTGTCCCTGTTGAAGAAATTGTAATGGCATTATTCATAATATCTATTCATATTCTGGCAAGTATAGAGAGAAAAAAAGCCCTTAGTCCAATCTGACAAGAGTGGCAATCTGTCGTTCTGTGAGTGGATCCGACAGAGAGCTTGCTTACGGTGCCTTGTGTCCCCCCATCCCACCCCCGACACGTTATGTAATTGTAAGCAGAGGAGAGGAGAGACATTCTAATGAAAAGCAGTCTGGGCGCGCTGCGCTGCGCTGGCAGTGTCTCCGTCGTCTGCAGGATGACACGTGAAACAATTAGGGAGGCTGTGGGAAGCAACTGTCTCTGTGCACACAGCCATATGCCAGCTCCAGTACATTAGCACATTAGGCTGCTAACAGAGAACCCCCATTAGCCACCGCAGTGCAGCGCCGCTAACGCGCCACAGTGACGCAGGCAGGGCTTCCAGGTGTTTTACAGCTGCACTACAAACAAATAAAGAAAGGGCAAACACACTGATTGGACTCGTGCTGTGTAGACGCTACTGTCACACACACACACACACACACACACACACACACACACACATATGTGATGATTCTTTACACATCATCCAATCAAAGGGTAAATGCTTACCTTCTGGCTACCCATTAAAGACTTCAGCATAAACATATCTATCTATCTCTATCTCTTTCTCTCTCTCTCTCTCTCTCTCTCTCTCTCTCTATCTCTCTCTATATATCTATGTCTATCTACCTATCTATCTTTCTGTCTACTCTATCCATCCATCTATTGCAGAGAACACTATAATGTTGGTGTAGTTAAGGGAAAAGGTTCCACTGGAAATTTGAATGTGCAGTGTAGTGTTTGAATAGTGCATATAGGCCTATATCCAATCATACATACTCTTTTAACAAGCCAATCAAGGTGGAAAGGATCTGGATGTGAATATGTCATGTTTCTTACCATCTTAAATGACTCATAATTGTTGTAAATACCATTTCCTTTATGTATCAGATGAGTAGTCAGTCAAATTGAGCACAACTGGAGGGTTCCCACAGTCTAGGAAATCCAGTAAAACTTTTGCAAAATTAAATTTCCTTTCCCAGACCTGGGAAAAGTTCTGACAAATGATGCAGCATCCATTTCATTTTGGAAAACATTGTGGAGTTTGTGGACTCTGTCTCATTTTCCAAAAATGTCTTTCTGTCAAGTTTTGTCAGGGTGCAGTTTTTAAGGCCAGCATATTTCTGGAAGTGCGCGGAAATACAGTCATCAAAGTCGAAGTGGTCAGAGGTTATGGAAAAGTCTCGGCTGGATCTGCTCACCAATTAGCTTTCTCTGGGGATTACGAACGTGTGTTTGGTCAAACCAGACTAAAAGGAATTCTAGAGGAAGTCTTTTTTTGGGGGGGTTGGGGTAGACTTCATTTTACGGAGCATGTGCTAGAGAGCCATCTCACATGCATTCCTGTAAATCAAATGTATGGAAAATCCTTGGTGAACAACTAGCTGGTCTTCATCAAAAATTATTACAAAAAATAACCTTCTAATATATGTCTTAATATACTATGAGTATATGCAGGCAGTTTTAAGTACTTCATAAACATACCAATTACCTAGGAATAAATTGTTTATTGAGTAATGATTTGTTCAATAAAAATGTAATTACAAAATATGTAATACAGATCTTGTACTGTAAGCGCCAATGCATTCACCTTTATGGCATGTAATGGGTGCCATGTGTTCCTTAAATGTGTTTCTATCCATCTTAAAACAGGATGACTGTGAGCTGAACAATCTTTGGTATTTTTTGCCCTCAACGGTGCCTGCCAGGCAGCACTACCTTCAAGGAACTACCCTAGGGTTGAGTGGGTTAGGGGGTTAAGCGGGTGCCTGTTAGGCTGTACTGCCTTGCAGGTGCCGTTGGGGGCAAAAAACAGCATTAAGTGATTGTGAACCCTGCAGTTGTGTTCCATGTGATGTGTGAAGGACTGCTGTAGTGTATAGGGCGTCAGCATGCACGTGTGATGATGGTCTGAGATTATGCAGACGGTCTCTTCCCCCACCCCTTCCTCTCCCCAGGCATCAGCAGGAGTCCGCACCCCTCCTCGTCTTTGCACTTCCCCGGCGCGCCGCTGCTGCCCCAGTCGGCCTCCACCTACTTCCCCCACACCGCCATCCGCTACCCGCCGCACCTGGGCACGCAGGACCCCCTCAAGGACCTCGTCTCCTTGGCATGTGACCCGTCCAATCAACAGCCCAGCCCGGTAAGCAACAGCACCACCGCCGTCTCCTCCCATCACTACTACTACTACTACCACTACTACTACCACCATTCTAGTACTCCCAGTCCCACTCCTCCTCCTCCTCTTCCTCCTAAACCTCCGTCACCTCTTCATCATCCTCCTCATCTTCTTCCTCTTCCTCCTCTGCCTCCCGTCTCAGTACGGGCGGCCGCTCTGGTGTCTCTCCGCTTCCCATAAGTGTGAAGTGCCACAAGCTTGGGTTACTCCAGTGATGGTGATGATGATGGTGATGATGGTGATGATGATGATGATGATGGTGATGGTGATGATGGTTCTGATGACACTGATGGTGTGACCAGAGAAGCAGGGGTTTCTGAGCCAGCCATAACTCACACACTTAGCCACAGGCATCACAGGGTGAAAACGAGAGAGAGAGAGAGAGAGAGAGAGAGAGAGAGAGAGAGAGAGAGAGAGAGAGAGAGAGGGGAAAGGAGAGGGAGAGAGCCCACACAGGAAGATTAAATTGAGCTCGGAGGTGACGTGCCAAGCGAGGCTCTGGCCAACCCAACCCCAATGCAGGACAGACCGCAGTGGAACGACGGACGGCGGCGTAGGCGGCATTCTGACTGGGTGAGATTCTTCGAGACGGCCTCCTGGAAAATCCCCCACCGACAGGAGCTGGAGCCCCCATAGCGATGAGGACATGTGTCAACCCCTGACCTATTTTTAGCCTTAAAGCATCGTTAAGACCAGAACCAGTTCACTAGCCGTGTCCTCTGCGTCATAGAGTATGGATATGGTGTGTGTGTGTTTGTGTTTGTGTTGGTGTGTATTTGTGTGTGTGTTTGTTTGTGTGTTAAGTAGTGTTAATTGTTTATGTATGTGTAAGTGTTAATGGGGTGGGAGACAGTATGTGACTGTGTGTGTGTCTGTGTCTGTGCGTATGTGCTGGTGGGTTGAGGTGAGGTGGGGGGGGGGGGTCAGTAAGGTTGTGTGTGTGTGTGTGTTTATATGTATTCTGTCCCTTATTTGAGTTAGACTGTCAGTCGTCTGAGGAATGGGTAATGCAGTCACCCTTGCCTCTCTCTCTCTCTCTCTCTCTCTCTCTCTCTCTCTCTCTCTCTCTCTCTCTCTCTCTCTCTCTCTCTCCATTTGAACTCTTCTCATGCGTTCCATCCCAAGCTCTTAGTAGACCTCTGTAACCTGAGAGCAACACGGCCGCCCACAGTCATGTAGGAACATGCCAGCCTGCCAGCTCAGGTTTCCCACCAAAACACACACACACACACACACACACACACACGTGTAGACTCGCTTACAAACACACATATGTGTTTATACAATATACCGAGCATACACTTTCTCTTGTTCAAACCTCACCGTTTCTCCAACATACACACACACACACACACACACATACCCAGACCCACACCAGAGCAGACAGTTGCATGAACACACACACACAGTCGTTGCCAGTCCCTGTGTGTGTGAGTGTGAACCCTCGGTGGAACTCCCAGTCGGGCTCCATGAGACAGTATCAGTGGCACAGATCCCCGTAAAGCCGGCGGCTCAGAGGGTCGCCTGGGCAACCAGCAGCTGTCTCCATCCCTCCCAACGTCCCCAGAGCCTCTTTCACTACTGTGGGCTAGAGCAGCTCGCTGCCACTACTGCTGCTGCCACTACTGCTGCTGCCACTGGGATTCCTCCAGGAGGGGGGAGAATACTGCACAACACATTTGGAAACACACACAGTGGCTGGGAAGTGAATGTGCATTTTGCACATACAAATACTCGAATAGATTTAGCTTATTTTACATTTTACAGTAAGTGTGCCGTTTTTAACTTTTCTCCCCTCTTCAGAAAACACATTTTGTCTGTTGCTGCAACCAGGCCAGACTCTTTAACCACCTGCTGCAGAAATGTCTAGTAAAAGCAATGTTTTTTTAATTCACATAATATACTTTATCAAGCACAATTTGCTATGTGAAAACACGCGCCTACATAATAGTGCAGAGTAGAGTACAGATGGTATCCTAGGAAGTTTAGGTTTTTTAGACATTTCATATCACTCACCTTCTCTCACCTTCCCACTACCCCCCAACTAACTCCGTGTGTGTAGTTTCCAAGTAACCAACCAGATAGACTTTATAAATCTGTTCCATAGACTGACATAGACACAGATAAACAATGTGCTTTTTTACTAACTTTCTCATGCCTGTCTAGCCAGTATTGTTGTGGGCTAGGTTGTTCTGACCTTTAAAAGTCTCCAGGGCGTAATTTACCTTTTATGTGGACGATTTCACTGTTGTGTGTACACATAGTAATGTTATTTGTGCCATCATTAAACCAGCACACAACATTGTCTCTAGGCCATAAAATCTATGAAAAAAAACAAAAACAAAACAAAGTAGTCAAAGTGTTTAGGACGTGCAAGTCAAACGTCCTCCCCAGGCACATTAGAGTACACAGTAGCAGTTTCAGCTGCAAGTCATATTACAGTACTATGCCCACACCTATCTCAGTGAGCTGTCACTGCAGGTGAACAACCCCACCACCCCAACTGCCACCCCTCCCACCACTCCCCCCACCCCACCCCACCCAAACTCAAAGCCACCCCTCACCTACCGGCTCGCCTGCCTGCCTGGCACCCTGCACAAAGCAGAGCCAATGACTCAGCACTATGCTACTGCTGCTGCTGGGTATTTTTTGAAGGTGGTGGGGGGGTGGATGGGAGGGGGGAGGGGGCAGGGGGGTCGGGATGGGTTGATTGGTGGAGGTTGTGTTGTGCGGTGAGACGGTCAGAGGAGGAAGACAAAGAGGAGGAGGAGGAGGAGATCCCCATGTCTGACTGACTCATAACAATACTGAGCTTGGCTGTGGAGAGAAGAGCAGAAGCCAGAGAATAGAAGCACAAGAAAGAGAGAGACAGAGAGAGAGAGAGGGGGGGGAGGTGAACGTGGGAGAGAGAAAGAAAGTGAGGAACGGAGAGAGAGAGATGAAGGGGGAGAGAACAGTCATTTCTCGCATACACACTCATACAGAATCACACACTCACAAACACATAAATACACTCTCAGCACATTCTTACCCAGACAAGTTCAAACACATGCACACACACACACACACACACACACACACACACACACACACACACTTACACACACACACTTACACACTTACACACACACACACACACATACACTACTCTCCAGCACTACACAGACACACTCTCCGACACAAACATGCTCAGATACTGCACCCACCACACACACACACACACACACACACACACACACACACAGGTAAAATTGACACTAACAGTATATCCACACATCCACAGAGGCACCCACGTGGGGAGCAGTGCGGTGCGGAGCGGAGCGGTGCTATGAGACTCAGGCAGAAAGGCAGGCAGGCAGGCAGGCAGGCAGGCAGTGTTCTGCAGAGTCATTGAAATTCCCCCTGTGCTGCAGTGCGACGGCAGGCTGCTGGCCCCTCACAAAGGACAGACGCGCAGGGCGCTCAGGCTGGGCTGTGTGTGTGTGTGTGTGTGTGTGTGTGTGTGTGTGTGTGCTGGGTTGGGTTGGGTTAATTTGGGCTGGGCTGGGCGCAGAGGCCACAATGCAGCTGATTCACTCCCCCCACCACCACCACCACCAAGCCATTGTTGTCCCGCAGGGCAGAGGTATGGCCTCCCCGCAGCACTACACCATGGGACACTACACCACACCACACCACACCACACCACACCAGCCCAGCCCAGCCCAGCCCAGTCTGTCCATGCCAGGGCACACAGGCATGTCAGAAATGCCAGAAATTCCCACCAAACATCAGAGGGGGAGCACAGAAAGGCTGATGGCAGAAAGAGAGAGGGTGGCAAATAGTGAGAGAGAGAGAGAGAGAGAGAGAGAGAGAGAGAGAGAGAGTGACAGAGGGTGGCAATGTGAGAAAGAGAGAGAGAGGAGCCAAACGGGAGTTGCAAACGAGACATGAGAAAAGAGAAAGAGATAATAAACTATTGTCTGCCAATTATCTATGACTGTTTTACTTGTTCAGTTTATATTTATGTGATGGTTTTAATCCCCAGCAAATTGCAATGCAGTAAAGTCCTCAGTGATCCTGTGGTCCCTCAAGAGCTGGAACAATACTAATATGTCATCAACATAACAACCAATGTCAAACATAAACCATCAGTAACCCTGACTGTGTGATTAACTACCATGAGATCATTTCCTAACTCCATGCTTATGATGAAGGTTTATGTGTAATGGATGCCCCCTCTCGCTGTGGTTTGACCCTGTGACCTCTCAATGCTATGCTAGTGGCTGCCTTCTGCCCCAGCGGCGTAGCCGAGCAGCTAGAGTAGACAGTACGTAAAGCCATCTCTCTCTCTCTCTCTCTCTCTCTCTCTCTCTCTCTCTCTCTCTCTCTCTCTCTCTCTCTCTCTCTCTCTCTCTTCTCTATCTCTCACTCGGGCGTTAACAGGCAGGGAAGACATTGGCAAGTGAGTGTGAGGTCAGACTGAGCAGGCCAGCAGATTTGGATGGGTGGTGGCAGGCAGTAGAGGAGGCAGAACAGAACAGAGCAGTGGGGGCATGTAAAGTAGCCTGGTGATGGTGGTGATGGGGCAATCATGCGGTGTGCTGCCTTTCTAGCCTCCTCTGAAGCTCACCCCCCCTCCCTCCTCCTCCTCCTCCTCCCTTCCTCCTCCTCCTCCTCCTTCTCCCTTTCCCCCCCTTCCCTACTTGCTCTGTTCCCCTCATTTCCAGCTGAACGGCAGTGGCCAAGGGAAGGTGCCCAGTCACTACATCTCGTCCCAGATGCTGGCGCCCCCACCGCCCCCCGGCATGCCCCGTCTGACGTTGCCCCCCGACTCCAAATCCGGCACCACCACCGCAGAAGGAGGAGCCAGTTCTCCCACGTCACCCAGTAAGTGGGGCACGCGCCTGCCGCGGCCACCTCCTCCTCCTCCTCCTAACTCCTCCTCCTACTCCTCAGACTCCTCCCACTCCTCCTCAGGCCCGTCAATGCGACAGTTTGGCTTTGCCCCCCCCCCCCACTCCCCAACCCCCCCAACCCCAAGCAACAGTTATTTGTTTTATACCCACAGTGCACCTGAGAAAACCCAAACCAATCAAAGCATAGAGACGAGAAGACTGGACGTGAAGTGGTGAATTATGGTTGGCTCAAACTCAGTGTCTGCTCTGGTCACTGGTGCCCATGTGCTACCCTTACCTAAACAAACCCAGACGCTTGGCTGGTGCCGTCTCAGGGAGTGTTGTGATGATGATGATGATGATGATGATGATGAAGAAGTTTAGGGGTCTAGAATTTATAGCAAGGCAGGGGAGGACAGGTGGTTTGAATATGGAGTGTGTTTTTCCACCTGAATCAATGTGGTTTTTGGTGTGTGTGAATGTGTGTGTGTGTGAATGTGTGTGTGTGTGTGTGTGTGTGTGTGTGTGTGTGTGTGCGTGCGTGCGTGCGCGTGTATGTGTGTGTGTGTACAGTATGTGTATGTTTGTGTGTGTGTGTGCATGCATGCAGATTTATATGCACTAGTGTGTGTGTGTGTGTGTGTGTGTGTGTGTGTGTGTGTGTGTGTGTGTGTGTGTGTGTGTGTGATGTGATGGCATGGCTATCGTTGCTTGATCACTCCTAAATTGTCTGTCTATTGTGTTTTGCTCTGACATATACAGTACACACACACACACACACACACACGCACTTCTGCAGAATGTCATAAATTGACTTCCCAGCTGTTTGATGTTTGCTGAAATGACTTGGCCTGGTGATTCAGCGTCTCAAGGACAGCCACAGACAAGGCGGCAGTGGCGCTGCTGGAATTGTCTCCGCCTCCACCTCCGTCTCCGCTGAGAGAGCGAGTGCGCTCGGCGCCATCCGTACTGGAACAACGAGGCCCTGCATCCGTGCTTGGCATTTCACACCATCTCCAAGTCCCCTTGCCATTAATCACGATAATTTAATTAAGAAACGTCAAGGACAGCTCAATATGTTCACCGACAGCTTGAGAAGCTGTAAAAATAACAATAAATCCTCGTCGGCGATGCAGTCCCCTGTCACATCGCGTCCCGTCATTAATTTGTTCCCGTCAGCGTCCGGGATGAACGCGCCGTGCATTACCGGCAGATTTCCAAGCAGGACCGCAGAGAGGTCCTCTGTTGTGGCATGCAGTTGTTGTTGTTGTTGTTGTTGTTGCAGAATGCAAATAGGGGCAAAACCCAGAGCAGGGGCATTAACAGTCATTTGCATCTGTTTGGGTGCATCTGAAGTGGGATCTTTGTCTTTGAACTCTCCAAGCCTGTAAAAAGCGTCGTTAAAATGTGGCCTCATCTGATGGGCGTTTTAGTGAGCGTGTTAAGATATTAAAGGCATGGGTTTGGTGGGAAAAGTATGACACTGCTGACAGAATCATTGCAGTGGTCTATATAAAGATACCATCTGCCATATGCGGAGCAGCACACAGTAGTTTCTTCGGGGGTGGGGGTGGTTATCACCATGCAGAACACCATTTAGCAAACCCTAATGTTTTGCATTAAAGAGATGGTCAAGATTACCTACCCCTCTCAAAGGCACCGTCTGATGTCATGCCAATTGTTAAGTCATTTCTGGTACAATGTACTGACTACTGCCGCTACTTTGATTGCCATTATCATCACCCTACTACAGTATGTTCACACTACTGTGTACTGTACTATTTATGCATGCTTGTGCTAGAGGGGTTTGGAATGTGGCTAATGACCATGGACATGGACATGGACCATAGACTGGAGTGTAGTGGCAAAAATCTATTCATTTAGCAAATAGTCTGGTGGTCAGTTAAAAATGCTTTCTAACTGATTTCAGCCTCTTGAGTTTGGAACAAGTTCTGGTTTACTGTCTGCTTTGCCTTCTACTCTGTGGCAGTAAACCATCTTTGGCATGTGGGCGACAGAAAGCAACCTAGAACACAAGCTTAGGCTTCAGGAAACACTAATCCGGGCTTTGTTGATCAAACAACTAGTCGATCTTTCAACACAATAACCAACAGATTTAATCAGCTATGAAAATAGTTGTAGCCAGACTTCTGAGTCATTCTTCAATTAGTCTCACACAGTATGCGTCTCATCTGAGGCACTGGATCATGGAGTATTTCTCCTGCTGACCTCCCCCGCTTGAGCTTGAGGCACTCCACGGCTCTGAGCTGCTCGACTGTGAGTCTGTGACTCACTCTCCACAGCAAGGCCTCAGGAGATGCTGTAACAAACCGTGAATTAGCTGTGAATGAGTCTGTAAAGTGCGTCTCCTCGCACAGTGGGCCTATCCGCGCAGTCAAGTGGAAGATGAATAATAAATTAAGGGATCCTCCTCCACCCTCACACATACACCCCCCATCCCCGCCTCCCCAAAACCCCCGCGCCCGCCCTTCTCCTCCCCCTACCTCTGCTCCTCTCTCCTCCCTACACGACAATGTTCAGGGAAACAAAAACATCTGCCTTCATAATTACCAGACAGGCACACACACACACACAGACTTTCTCCCTCTCTCACACACACAAACGCGCACACACACACGCACACATATACTCATTCAGAGACACACTCAAGTACACACACTTTCCCTCTCTCTCTTTCACACACACACATACACACACACACACACACACACTTTATCTCTTTCCTACACACACACACACACACGCGCACACACACACACACTTTCTCTCTTTCCTACACACACACACACACACGCACTCACACACACACACACACACACACATACTTACTCACTGACACTCACACTCTGCCAGCTAATTCCGTTTACAGGGCGATTGAAATGTGCGTTGGTTAACGAGCCCTCCCCCGTTTACATAACGAGGCTCGCTCTGTCAGGCGCATCTCCTCCTGCCTCCCTGGCGTCAGCTGGTGTCTTCTCCCCCCTCGTGCGTGTTTGCGCTGAGAAACTAACTCTGCCAGACAGCGAGCGGCACTTCCCTCTGGAAGCCCTGCGAGCAGACGGGGCTGCCGTAAGGGAACAACAAACGATGGAGACAGCGACACGGTGGCGGTGGCGACTTCACGCTAGCTGGCACGTCGCATCAGCGCACCACTCGTAACTCCCTGTGTCCAAATTAGAAAATACATCCGTTTCAAACCACATTCGGGGGACTGTTTGTCTCAATCGATGTGATGTTGTGATCTCTTTATTTTCCCTAATGGTGTTTTGGCGGAGGGTGATAATTTGTGGCAGTGTGTGTGTGCATAGCAGGGGTGGTGATGGACACTTCTCCAGGTGATTCGGTGTCTCTGTGTCTGTGTGTGTGTGTGTGTGTGTGTGCGTGTGTGTGTGCGCGTGTGTGTGTGTGTGTGTGTGTGTGTCCCGCCTGAGCCGAGTGGGGCGATATATTCGGATGCTGAACGACCTGATCTGAGGAAAACTGCACACTCATCTGAACGACATCAGCTTCCTGCTGCTCTCGCAATGGCTGATAGGCAGCACAAAGGAAATGATGTCGAGAGAGGGAACTAGGCCACACTGCCCTCGCCGCAGTGTAATTATGTCATTAAAGGTCCTTAAGTAGAGTGTAACATAGGCAGTAACAAAGATGGATGGAACGCAAGTACGTTGTAATTACATACTGTAGGGGTTAAGGCCATACTTATAGTGCATTGCAGGCTAGGCTATATAGAATGTTCCAGAACAGGCACAGAGTTAGGTGACCTTACCTTACATTTGTTAGAAACAGAATGTTTTTCTGTTTTTTTCTTTCTCACTTATGCTCTCCCATTTTTCCTTCATTTTCTCTCTCTCTCTCTCTCTCTCTCTCTCTCTCTCTCTCTCTCTCTCTCTCTCTCTCTCTCTCTCCCTCTATCAGCATACTCTGCTCCAGGGACGCCACCTGCCAACCGCCCCTTCGTAGGCATTGCATCTCGGGACCCTGGTCTTTATCAGGCACAGGTACTTTCCACACACACACACACACATATACACACACACATACACAAACACACACATTATTTGAACTCAGCAACTGCATTACTCAGACAAGAATCAGATATTTTCAAATGTGAAATACATCTTGGGGACAGTCATCGGTACGCGTCACACACACACACACACACACACATATATTTTTCTCACTGCTTATAGTCCTGTCTTTTTCTCTCTCTCTCTCACCTTACACATCTCTTATACATATATATGCTTTCTGTCACCCTGTATCCCACCCTTGCATACACACACACACACACACACACACACACACACACACACACACATCTCCTGCATGTATATTCTGCTCCCTCTCTCTCTCTCTCTCTCTCTCTCTCTCTCTCTCTGGCCTGTCTTGGTGGATGCTGCAGACTCACTCACTCCGACTGACACTCAGCTGAGTCAGCAGAGGCGAGTCTTTGAAATGAGAGGCAGGTTTTATTTTCTGCACGCCGCCTCTCCCCCAGGCAGCCTCTCTCTCTCTCTCTCTCTCTCTCTCTCTCTCTCTCTCTCTCTCTCTCTCTCTCTCTCTCTCTCTCTCTCTCTCTCCGTCTCTCCTCAGCCCCTTCTGAATCTGTCTCCACATGTAGCACTATTGTTTGCACTCGGCCCGTGTAATCTGGGCACGCCGTATTGAGCCAGCGCTGAGTGCTCTCCTCCGTCATCTGCTGGCTCTCGCGCCCCTGTCCTTCCCACACTCTGTCACCACTTTCTCTCTCTTTCTTTTGTTCATTTGTTCTTTCTTTCTTTCATTCATTCATTCTTTCTTTTTCTCTGTATATCTTTCTTTGTTTGTATCTCTCTTTCTTTCTGTATCTTTCTGTCTCCCTCCATATATGTGTTTCTTTGTCTGCCTTCTTCGCTCCCTCCTATTTCTCTCTGTATGTCTCTCTCTGTCTGTCTCGCTGTTTCTGTCTGTCTCTTTCTGTCTCTCTCCATCTCTCCCTCAGTTTCTATGGTTGCCTCTCTCTCTCTCTCTCTCTCTCTCTCTCTCTCTCTCTCTCTCTCTCTCTCTCTCTCTCTCCTTGTCTCTCCAATCAATGTTGGATGCTTCACACTATCTTCAATTATAGATCAGGGGTGAGCCGAAACCCCCACACCTGTGAAGTGAGGTGCACAACAATGCCCCAGCCTCTCTAAATCAAACAGAGCTAACCAGTAGTCAAAGTAAAGGATAGGCTGGGATCAATGGAAGCCAGAGGGATATCTGTTACAGATCACAACATGGGTGGCACAAAGCTATCAGGGACTTCTACTAACTCGATCCCTGTTACGCAAGATGCATTTGAAAATTGTATCTAGTATGTGACTTTGAAAGAGCTTCTAAGTCTTAACTACTCATTTTTCCCCCTCAGGACACTGTTTTGAAGTTTTGCAATATGTAGAGTTTGTTACAGTAATTGTTTCATTATTGGTTTAATTTCTCTACATGTAGAGTCTGGTGATTAGCCTGGCTGTACACAAGGAGAGGTGAAGTAGTGGTGCATTATTGCTGGACCATGAGAGAGAGAAAGAGAGAGATAAAGACGGAGAGACAGAGAGAGAGAGAGAGAGAGAGAGAGGAAGATGGAAAGTCCCAGGATGCAGAGCCCTAGAGTCCCCTGTTCTGCCCCACTGCAGGGACAGACGAAGGCGAAGGCTTTTAGGAGCCCACTGCTGCATTGCAGTGCTCCCTGCTCCATAAAAAAGAGCCAGCGCACCTCAGCGAGGCAGTGTGTTGTGTGTGTGTGTGTGTGTGTGTGTGTGTGTGTGTGTGTGTGTGTGTGTGTGTGTGTGAGAGAGAGAGAGAGAGGGAGAGAGTAAGAAAGAGAGAGGCGAAAAAAGGGAGAGAGAGAGTGAGATGAGGAGAGGGGTAAAGAGGTATGGAGGGGAGTGAGAGAGAGAGAGAGAGAGAGAGAGGGAGGGAGGAAGTGCTGAGCAAGGAAAGATAAGTGTATAAGCGCAGGCGCATATGTGTCTCAGGGCAGGGAGGTGTTATGTGTGTGTGTGTGTGTGTGTGTGTGTGTGTGTGTGTGTGTGTGTGTGTGTGTGTGTGTGTGTGTGTGTGTGTGTGTGTGTGTGTGTGTGTGTGTGTATGTTCATCCCTGTACGTCTGTTTGCACATGTGCACGTAGGAGTGTCTGTAAGTTTATTATACATATATATAGTAAGAATAAAAGCTATAAAACCTCTACATATCCAAAGATAAAATGCAAGTTAAGAGCATAATAATAATAATGATGCTAATCTAGAAGCAGAGAATATAGAGACTTTCTCCCACCTGCTTTAACCCCATAATCCCATAGCTGCACTTGCATACTTACAGGCTATCAGTAAGGCAGGGAGGAATCAGAAGAGTGTGTAAAGAGATCTGCTGAGGCTCTTTGTCCTGCTAAATGGGGTTGCAGATCCATGTCCCATGCGGACAGCACACACACACACACACACACAGAGTCAATCTCACAGCCCCAGGGTTGGTGAGAAGCAAGGGAATGGAGTTGGAGGGGGGGCGTGAAACTCTCTGGGATGGTCACGTCCCGAGCTGTCTGGTTGCTAGTGGTAACCAGACATGATGTAATTGTCGGACGAACTTGAACTTCGAGGGGGGTGGGGGGGTTGTGAAAGTTGCAGCAGACCAAACTAATCTATGCCCGTCCTGCTCCTGCTCAGGCAACCTGGATGGGAATGAAACTTACATGGCAGTGGGGGGTTGATTGTTCATGTCTTCTCTGGTGTGAAAGTTTTCTCCTCTCTCTCTCTCTCTCTCTCTCTCTCTCTCTCTCTCTCTCTCTCTCTCTCTCTCTCTATCTCTCTCTCTTTCTCATTCTCTGTCCCTCTCTTCCCTGGTTTCTCATATGTCTCCTGTATTTTCCTCTTCTCTGACTGTAACTCTCTCACTTCACTTCAACGGGCTTTATTAGTAAGATCATTTACAGTCTATAGATACAGTGTTACCAGAGCACATAGTGTGTACGGATGAAAGACCATAGCTAGACTAATGTAGTCTTCATCTGTCACTCATGCTCTGTTTCTCTCTCTCTCTCTCTCTCTCTCTCTCTCTTTATTTTCACACTCTACCTCTATATCCCTCCTTTTCTCCTCTATCTTTTCTCTAGAACAGTACAGCATGTCACCACATTCCTCCAGTTCTCCCAAAGCCCTTTCCCTCTCCCTATCATATTCATCTGGTTTTGGCCCATGCACTACATTTGCATGCTCCGTTTGCATTTGTGGTCCAGCGCATGTTATTCACCAGAGGTCTTTGTGTCAATTACCAGCCCGAGTGACTTGTGGTTGCCGCAGTTTTTTTGGGTTTTTTTGCGAGGGGGGGTGAGGGGGGGCGTTGTGCGGACTCATTAGAATACCTCACCCTCTCTCGCCCCTGCGATTGTGCGCACACCCAAACCCAAGTCCAATTTCCTCAACCTTCAACTCTTAAAGCCCATTGTTTTTTACAAGAAACAAAAATATTTCTGCAAGAGGGAGAGAGGGGGGGAGAAGAAAAAGACATTAACCGCCTATTAGCCTTGACGGAGCCCAGTGGGGTGTCTTTCCCATGACAAAAATGTTATTATGTTCCTCTAGATTTGTGCATATTAGCACGCAATGAAAAAACTATTCAGTAAACCAGTGCATGCAAGCGCATGTTGAAATATTGTGTTTTTCGAGCGTTTCCTGCCAACGTTGAGGCTAGAGTGTCAAAGGTCTCCTGACTGGTTCCCCTGCCCACTGCCTCACACAATTATATCAATCCCACCATCTGAAATCGGCCATGCTTCAGTGCTAAACAGCCAAAGCTAACTTGTGTTGCAATGACTGAGAAGTGAACTACTTGTTGTCCACTGGCTGAGAGGATATTGTCTGGAACCTGTCATTGTCTCACTGGTTGCTTTGATACTCGAGAGTGGAAGTTTTTCATGTATTCATAAAGGGGGGGGGGCTCCCCCCCTCCTCCTTACCCCCGTCCACTCCCACCAACACCCCCAGCTGTGTCTTGTCCAGACTCTGAGTCTTTCCCCCCCCCCCACTTTCCCACCTCATAACTCCTCGTCTCATGCCCAGCGAGCTTGTAACTCTGTCGGCTGGAGCTTTTGCTCCAGAGTTTGTTTACCCAACAAGAGATGGGAGTCGTGCTCTGTTGCTCCGCTGCTCGCCTGCTTTGGTCTGGCAAAGGCTACTGCTTCACTTAACTCTCTGTGGATTACAGAGAGGAAACTGCATTTGACTCAGATCTGAGAGTGGGGGGTGTGGGGGGGCAGACTGGCTGTGCACTGGCCAGAATGAGCTTATCGGCTGGATGCAAGTCCATGATAATCCCACTGCAGCAGCAACAGGCATCAGAGAGCAACACAACAGCAGAGAATGTTTTACTGGCCACTTCACTGGCTACTGAAGCTGACACGTGATGGGATGCAACATGACATTACATGGCCAGGGGACGGTCTGTTTTCGCTCTTCATCCCTAGCGTGTGTCTGTGTGTGTGTGTGTGTGTGTGTGTGTGTGTGTGTGTGTGTGTGTGTGTGTGTGTGTGGAGAACACATCACCAAGCCAGGGAGACTGAGGAGGTGTCCGCGGTGTCATACGTGAGTTGGAATCACTTTGTATGTGAGCGGCTGGTTAAACCCACAGTTTTGTTTGCGAGGCCAGCAACGCTCGATCCGCTGCCACAGAAATGTGGAAACGGCGGGCCCGAAGCGTCAGGGGGAGATCACGGCATGTTAATCGCCAGAGTCTCCGCTGAGAGCAGCAATTACATTTCCATAATGTTAACTGGAAATATATTCAGTCACGACCGGCTCCTCTAGAGAGAAAGGATTGTATGTTTATGT
This sequence comes from Sardinella longiceps, assembly GCA_027497455.2. Lineage (NCBI taxonomy): Eukaryota > Metazoa > Chordata > Actinopteri > Clupeiformes > Clupeidae > Sardinella > Sardinella longiceps. The sequence continues at coordinate 25,678,851 of JAODXP020000022.1, read as the reverse complement.
CAGTGCAGGAAAAGACAGAGGGCGATGCATATTTAACAAACCAAACTGGCGTGTGGTCATTTAGGCAGGGGTGGAAGAAAAAAGAAAACAAAAAAGGGGGGAAAGAGAGCGAATGCGAACGCTGACGAGCTCCAGAGCTGGGAAAACGCTCTGATGTGTTCGGGGGGTGTCACTGTGGCAGACTCAAGAGGCATTTTGTTTCCCCACACACTCATAGAGAGTTGTGCTTAATATTATTTTGACAAAGGGCCTACAATAATTGGGCTATGAGCCGCCCTCAGAGGCCTGTCTGCTGACGCTCTGGACTTGTTTGAGATGAGATGAGATGAGATGAGATGAGATGAGATGACACTGGACTAATGTGTGTACACTTTACTCTATGGGGAAGAAGAAAAGGCTCGTTGTCCTCCTAAGAGGGGGATAATAAATAACTAGAAATGAAAATCTTTTATCCAGCTCTTTCGCTTCACTCACTTCCACACAGAGCCACATGGTTCCACTGTCTCCACTGCAATATCTTTAAATAAATCCGAAGCATAAATTTCAAACATGTTTTGCCAGAAAAATGGGAGGGACAAGGGCATCCAAAAGTTATCCCAGTGCAGAGCACTCCACCATTGGGACACAACAGGGATGGGCCATCACTGAGGATGTTCTCCCAATGCATTCATAGTGTGGAAGAGCAGAGAATGAGTTCCATAATGATCACTTACCCTCACCTAACAGTAAACAGTCACAGGCAATAACACAAATACAAAGAGAGATGAACACGCGGCCTCAAACTTTTTCAATCTATGTTATAGATAAGTACTGATGCACACACTTAGTACATTCTGTCTGTCTCTGTCTCTGTCTCTGTCTCTCTCTCTCTCTCTCTCTCTCTCTCTCTCTCTCTCTCTCTCTCTCTCTCACACACACACACACACACACACACACACTCACACGCACACACATTGGCGGAGTCTCCAGCGAGGAGGTTGTGCTCTTGGCAGACAGACGTTGCCCCCTGTATTAACTGGCAGGCTCCCGCACGGAGCCCCAATTAGAGGAGCCCGCCAGGCCGGCCGGTCGGTCGGTCGGCTCAGTGAATTACAGCGCCGGGCCTTTCATGTGGCCTGGGCTCCATTTCCCTGCTTCTCAGCACTTCATCTCCCATCTCCTTTTCCAACTCTTTTTTCTATTTTCTTAATTTCAATTATTTTAACTCACATTGCACTCACGTTCCCATTCTATTTTCTCATTCTGTAAACACGATGGAAATAGAAAGCAGCAGTTCCATCTTCTTCTTTTTTTTTTGTCTGTTGGTCACACAAACAGACACACCCATGGCGGCTGTACAACACTTATTTGTTGTTTTACTTTATCACTGCTAATGGAGTGTACAGGCTTTATTTATGTCTGCGCAGGGTTTCTCTGATTGGCTCATCAAGTCACCTCTCTTTTTCTCCCCACTCTAGACTTCATCATTTTTCCCTATTTAGCTTTATTGAAGCAGTAATGTACTTCTGTATGAGAGCCATTAGATGACCTTAGTGGAAAATACTGTGGTAGGGGTCCTCAAAAATACATATACTTCTTTTTCTAAAATCTCCATTTTTTTTCCTCTTTTTTCCAACCTTGTCAAAATGTAAAAAGACTTTAGCGGTCTGCGCAATGAAGCCAAGATCTTATTATGTTTTTAAAAGGCTTGGGTGGGTTCCGACTGGGATTCGTCTTTGGCTTTAACAGCTCTTTTACTCCATATTATTTTTAATGGCTCTATTTGGTTCAAGGTTCTGGCTGGCGCTAAGTGTTTGGAGACCATTAGCAGAGACGACACTGATTGCACAGAGCTTGGAAAGCACCGTCTCACCCTCTCTCTCTCTCTCTCTCTCTCTCTCTCTCTCTCTCTCTCTCTCTCTCTCTCTCTCTCTGTCTCATTTTCTGCTTTCTTTCGAGTTGGCCCGACTGGGGCCTCGTAGTTCTACATAATTTATAACCATTAAGCACATCACAACATATCTGGCCTCCTGACACTAAGGACCGCCCAATGCTCTCTGCTTATTTATATTGTTACAGCTACTGGATAAGAATGTGAGCGAGGGAAGAATTGAAAGCTGCCTTCCATTGTGAGGGGTGAAAAGAGGGCGAAAGAAGAAAGAAAAGAAATATTGAGTATCTCTATGGATAGCCAGAGAGCAGATGCAGGACTGAGCTAATGCGTGATTAAATTCTGACACGATGCCACAGCGTAATTAAATTGTGAAATTGAACTAATTAAAATGGGTATTAGAGTTAATCCCTGTGCTGGGCAGAGCTGTGCAATTTTGGTGAGATTTTCAGTGAAGCATGTCTGCGTTGGTTGCCCACAAGTCTGCAATAAGGAGAAACTTTCACACAATATGCACCTAGTGAGATTCATCAATAAACTGTAGCTAGACCAAATTACAATTAGATGTTACAGTGCAGTGATTACTTAGCCTTAGTGTTTCAAAATGCATATAAATTCTCTAAGTAGCCTTTTCCTTACCAATTCATCATACTGAACAATGTTGCACAATAATTACCAAGCAGTGTCAAACAGATACTCCACTGAGACTTTCACTGTTAATCCAATTCCAATCAATTTGATTCTTATCAATTCAGCTCAATTCAATTAATTTGAAAGAAATACTGTCATTCAAATTAATATTTAATGTTTTGAAAGCATAGACTAAGTAATTTGAGAGAATCAGACCACTGTTCCTGTGGGTGGCCATTTTGCCTGTCTTGCTGCAGAAACTGGACTAGTGTTAACGCCTGTCTGTCTTTTCTCCCTTTTCTCCCTTGCAGTCCTGGTACTTAGGCAACTGATGGACACGTGGACAGAGGCCATAAGCATGAACTTGGATTTCAGATTCATCACTTTGTGGAATTCAGAAAAATAACAAATTGTAAAGAAGATGCAAGAGGGAAAAAAGTATATACATATATATGAGGTATATGTATATATACAGTGTATATTCATACACATCTAAATATATGTATGTCCATATATATACATATATATATTTAGATATGTATAACCGATCTAAAAAGATGCTTCAGTACACCTTTTTGAGTGACGACCGCAAGGAAGAGGAGAGAGAGGCCATGGACAGAGACTAGAGGAGAGGAGAGGATGTTTTGGGGCAGCCACATGAACTAGAGAGGGGGGACAAAGACACTACTCCCCCCCAAACCCCCCCCAAAAAATAATCTACCCCAGCAAGCTTCCCCTTGTCCTCTTGGGACGACCCTTCCTCAACACCCTCCCTTTCCCCTCAGCTACGGTGCTGCTTTCTCATATATGCAAAACAAATATCCTTTATTTTCTTAACCGACAGGGAAGAGAGAAGCTGATGACGTTCCGGTGGCGGCGCTTTTTTCCCATGGATTACACGGATCCCAGATTTTTTCCAAGAAAAAAAGTGGGAAAGAGACAAAGGGGGGAACGTTTTAAGAAAACAACAAAAAAAGCGTCTTTCGAAGAAAAAAAATTGTTTTCGACTGGTGGACAGCTTCCCTCAAGCGATATTTTGACGAAAAGAAGTCAGCTTTTCATCCAATTTTATTGACAATCATGAATCTGTCAGTTCCTTTGTTCTGAGATTTTTCTTTTTTTTTTTCGTTGGAGGAAACACTGCAACATTTATACAAGGAGCCACTTTTTCGTGGAGGCCTTCTCATTGGAAACACACTGATGTTGATAATGCTTCTGTGACAAGAATATGCACACCCAGAGAAAGGCACACACCCATGCACATTCACACAAACATACACACACACACACACACACACACACTCTTTCTCACACACACACACACACTCACACACACACACACATACTGGCAAGGGTCAGTATCATTTTAGAGCGAGGACTTGAAAGTTAAGGGTATGATGTCTTCTCTGACTGTCGTTTCTGACAGTCATTGCAAGAAGAGCGCGTAAGTGTAGCCGTTTTCCTTGATGTGTTTGTGCGTGTGTGTTTGAGTTTGCGCGCGCATGTGTGTGTGTGTGTGTATACTGTATGTGTGTGTGTGTGTTTGATGTGTGCCTAAGTGTGTCTGTATGTACGTATGTACACGTGTGCAGAGACTGCTATTCTGATCATTGTCTTGATAGTCCCTTCCCATTGCCAATCCCTTGGCCTTACCCAACTTAATGTTCTTTTTCAAATTTGAGCTTCGAGAAGGGGGTTCAGTATATTCTGCATAGAAACAAAGGGACTACCTGGCCTTTTTCTCTGTTACTATCTTAGCAGTGTTGGGTCTAAATGATAGGTCTTTTTTTCTTTGTTTTGAATTGACTTTAAAAAAAATTGCATTGGAAATAACATGCATTGCACTACGACAAAATTCACTTTGCAGCTAGTCTTTTTGGCCTAATCATATGATATGCTGCAAGTCAGAGTTAGCCATTAGCATTTTATTAGTTTGACTGCTCTTGTTCTTTTGGTAGCAGGGTACACGAGTTGTGAGTGTTGGCTTTTCTTGAGCTGTTAGTAGGATCAAAATAACCCAACATGTGTAGATCTTGAAAATCTTTTTCATGTGTGCATGTGCGCAACTGGAGGGAGATTTTTGAATTTCGCTGATCCCGCTATTTTTAAAACGTCTGTATCTTCATTCATCAGACTGACAGAGCTGTCTACACGATTGAAAAAGACCATTTATTTCAAAGGAGAGAAGAAATGTTTGCATTGTGAGGCCAATAGTATGATGTACGTATGTTGGTGGTAGTAGTGAGTCTCTAATGTGTGTGTGTGTTTGTGTGTGTATGTGTGTGGAAATGCTCTATCATGAGGACAGTCGTGCCACTGGCATTACTAAGTCATGGTTGGTAAAAAAATGTGTGTGTGTGTGTGTGTGTGTGTGTGTGTGTGTGTGTGTGTGTGTGTGTGTGCGTGCATGGCTGGGGCAATGGCCTGCAGACTTGTCAGTGCCAGCCAGTGGTAGAAGTTGTGCATCTGTGCCCAGACATCTTTCTCTCTCTGGCTGGTGCCTAGGGTCCCAGTCATGTGATCGAGAGGAGCAGCAGTGAATTTAGACAAGGTCACAGCGGAATGGGATTTGGGCGAATGGAATTTGTACTGATGTTATATTTAAAAGGAAAAAAAAGCAAAACAAAAACTAATTCTCATCAGGGCTTCTGACTCCTCTACCAAACCCAAATCTCAAAGCCATGAAAAGTGCCTAAGACATTGCAAGAGTTTAAGTTTTTTTCTTCTTCCTCTTCTTTCATAAGAATGATTTGGTTTGTGTAGTTGTTTATTTGTTTGTTTCCTTGTGGACGTATGAGCCTAAATTAGCTGCAGGTTGGCCATACAAGGGTTGGAAGGAGAGTATGTGATACTGAGAGGGAGAGTGAGCTCTCAACTCAACAAATCCCTCAAGTGCATCTTTTATGCGTATCCTGAACTGAAGTCACCTTCTGAAGCTAAGTTAGAAAGAGAGAGAGAGAGAAAGAGAGAGAGAGAGAGAGAGGAAATACCCCTCAGCTATCAGCATAACTGCATAACCAATACATATCAATGCTATATGCAGTGACTTGCTGGAAAAGGCTAAACAGCTAACAGTCATTTAAAAAATACTGGTGAGGTGAATGTCCATACACAGTGGTCGGTCCTAATTATGACTTTCTTTTTTTCTTCAATACGGCTTTGCAAATAGCAAACTACAAACCAGTTGAGTTGCAACCTGAACCCAGATTTGTGAAGATAATACACAAAAATGAATTGTTTTTACACGGGTGCTGATGAGAGAATAAAGTTATCTTGAACTATATATATACAGTAAATGCATGGTGCTTTCAAAAGAAAAAAAGAAATCAAATCATGAGAACTTAGCTCTTAAGGCCACCGTAATGCGAACATGGGTGCATGGCAGATACTCTTAGTGCCCCTCAGAAGCTGCCCTGCCCCATTCTACAACCCCCTCTCTTGCCCCCCAACCCCCCTCCAAGAACCCACCCCACCCCATCCCCCATCCTAACCCAACAATCCCCCACTCTCCCCCAGACCCATGGAATAGAGAGCCAGAGATTTGGATGGGTTAAAACCGTTTTACCACGTTTCTTATGATTTGTATTCCCCTCTCCCTCTTCTACTTTGCACGATATTTTATATAACACATTATGTGCCTTGCCTTTAGTTAAGAACAGTAATACATGATTGAAAGACAAAAATGTAAATTTGTTTCTTTTACTGATGTAACCAATATCGCTGCAAAAAAATCAAAAAAAAAAAAAAAAAAAAACAATAACAGTACAATGCTGCATGTTTGATTGCTTGCCATTATCCGATTAGAACTAACAGATGAATTAAAAGAAGTCGCAATTTTTTTGGGAACTGAAAACAAATGGATTCTTAATACCTTTGACTTCCCCCATTTTTTATAAGAACAGAGACTGTCTTTCCTGTTATTCGCATGGAATCAATGCTACATGTTTTTTTCTTTCTTTCTTTCTGTCTTTCATTTTTCTCTTTCATTCTCAAATGTATTCAATTTGATGGGTTTGTGTTCTGTTTTCTGTTTTGTTTTTTTTTTTGGTTTTTGTCTCTTGTCGGTGTTCTGTGGCTACCCCGCTCACTGCCTCATGATCCCGCTTTCGCTTATGCAACGTGAAATATGCAATTCCAGTTCTCATCTCCACTTTGACAGTGTATCCCCAGATCAGTTCGAATTTTTTTTTAAGCAAGAGGAGTTCGAATGTATTAAGTAGATAGGAGAGGAGAGCTGTTGCTTTTTTGTTTTGTTTTGTTTTGTTTTTTTGCACCGAGGTAGTTCAGGTGGGTTGTTGTTGTTATTTTTGTTCCTTTGGCGACAGGGATCAAAGTGAGAGGAGAGAACAAGACAGAAGAGGGTGATTGACATCACTGGGATGTGTGTGGAAAGTATTTGCACAGAATAGGATTGTAATGTACTGAGTTAGGCTTTCCCGTTTTTGGAGGAGCTCAATCAGGACCACTTTGATCCACTTGGATTGTTAGGGCCTGAAGTATTTGTAGATGACACAGGAATAGCAGCCTCAGCACTTTTATATACTGTCTTCAGTGCTTTTTGAAATTCAAATCCATTTTTTTTTTCTTTTTTTGCTATACACGTTGAAAGCCATCGTTCAAATTCTAGCTATAATTGCTATCTTCAGACCAGAGATGAGATAACTTTTGTACTCGCACCTACAGTATAGAGCAGAGTTTTAAGTACTGAAGAATTGTGGAAACAACTATGACTGGAATGGCAAAACTATTTTCCATGAGAAATTTTGAAAAACGTAGAATGTACACTGTCTTGTTGCATTCATCAATGTTGCGCTGGGTGCAGTGCTTCAGAACTTGTGTGTGTGCGTGTGTCTGTGTGTGTGTGTGTGTTGTGTATGTCCCAGCATGTGTGAGGTTTACTGTATGTATGAATGAATGTGTGTGTACTGTGATATAGATTTCTCTGCGCAAGTTTATGACTGAGAGGAAGACAGAGAAAGGAAAAAGAATGAGAATGTGTTCAGGTGGATGAGAATGAACTGGTTGACCAGCTCTACCACAGCACTTTGCTGTCTTTCTCAGATTGTAAATATGAACGCAATTGTGCCACAAACATGGGGGAGAGTGAACATTGGATGGACTTTTAAAAGAGAGAGTGAGAAAACGCTAATTTCATTTGACTAAAAGGTTTCAAATTTCTTTTCTGTACGTAGACACATGGATGGAGCACTACTAACTTGTTTGTAAGGGAGCATAGTTAAGACTATTGCACAAGAATTACTGAAAAATGCAATAAATTGCTTTGTCCATCTCAAATCTCCCCAAGAATTTTTTGCTAACATTAGGTCCCTCAGACACATATAAGCGAATAGTTCTCACTCCCCGGCATTTGTGATTTTGTTGTCGTTACTGATGTATTGATTACTTTGGGACTCTTATTGTAGTACATAGACAACAACAGAAAAAAACTCTAAGCAATGACGTCATGGCAACCAGAACCTGACTCAGAGAAGGATGTTCAGGTTCTGGAGTCCCTCAATTTTTTTTTTTTTTCTTTCTTTCTTTTTTTCTTCATGCAGATATATCATACCTTTTGAAAGAGCTCCATAACTCAGTCTGCCATAGACTTAGCTTTGTATGATATGTAGAGTATTAGTTTGTGAGTTTGTACATGCATAGGTTCAATTTAACTCCTGAGTTTTGGCCCGACAGTTCATCACAATATAATACTATTGGTTTTGCTTAATTCTATTCCCATGGTGAATGGAAGCAGAGCTGTTGTATTCTAGACGTAACATGTCTTTGTTAGGAAGAAGTAAAGTAAGCCCATTTATAGCCACCATAATGATTTTTTTTAACATTTTTCTGTAGGTTTTTTTTTTTTTTTTTTTAATTAGTGGTTAGGTGATAATTTATAATTTCTTACTTAGAAGTGTAATGGGAGTATATTAAATAAGAGAAGATGTGTTGTTGTTGTTTTTCCAGCAGGGTCATAAGGCCATGTGATAGTTTGTTATGCAGTGTACAGTATTGTGTCTGCAATGGATATTGCAACGCTGGTAGCTATTAAGATTTGCTGGTAGCTATAAGGAGTTTTCAGTGAAATGGCAGAACAAGAGGAATTGTTTACATGCTCGTCTTAAGATCTTGGCAGTGACGGTTTTTTATGTGCCCTGGTACACGCCTAGGTTGAAGTGGAGTGCTGTTGCCAAAGGCATTCCATCAGACTCATACAACTCACACGTCAAACAAGATGCTGCCATCAATCAGCAAGCAATTTTGTATTTTTTGAAAAGAAAAAAAAAACAGGGCAGGTGACGGAATGAGCGTCTGCTCCCCTATCCGGTGATCACATGCACAGCGGGGGGAGGGGGTCAACAGAGGCTGGGCTGTCTTTGCACAAAAAGTCCATGTTATATATATTTCACAGTGCCATTGGGCCCTTAATTTGTGACTTGAATTTGAATGACTGCTGTATTATATGCGTCTACAAAACAAAAAAACAAAAATGACCAAAATCTATTCAGTACATGTCAAATCATCTAGTCTACCTAAAGTTCAGACCAGGTGTCTGTGGACAAAATGGTCCTACTAATCATTCCAGCAGTCTTTTGTGTACCTGTACAGTCAAACACACACCTGAACACAACACCTTTACATCAATCCAGCCGGCGACCAAACAAACAAGTCGCACTCAGCCCAACGGTCCGACCCCTCTAGCGCCCCCTGCCTGTGGGCAGACCGTCTCGCTCCACCACCTGTCCTGTGAAGATTTGCACTGCTCCACTCTCACCCATCTAACTCTGTCACACAGCCAGCCTGGGCAAGGCCATGGGCACATACAGGGGACTGGGGTCTGATGCCACCATCTAGTCTAGCCTGCACATTAGTCTGCGCTGCGCTGCGCTGCAGTTAGAGCTTTGCGTGTTGCGCAACGTCACACGTCGCGTCGTCGCCTTGCCTGCACGCGGCTAGCTATTCGTCTTTTTTTGGGGGGGAGGGGCTTTTTCATGTATCTTAACCCAGCTACACCTGACAGACTGACAAACACAAAATGCAAATCTGTCGTCGACCACCCAGATAACTGTGCTGGTCTGGTCAGATTCCTGTATCCCAAACATCTTCCTTTTTAAACTGGCCACATGTGATGATTGAACTTACTCTGACAATATTATGCATTAGTGGATGCATGTAAAATATTATCCTTATCTTATTTCTGAACCCTTGACTAATATTTTTTTTTATAGTTTTAGTAATTATTATTGTTATGCTTAATGTTTAATTGTTACATTTTGGACACATTATCCTGTGTATAAATCCTTACAGTATATCAAGTAGAATGAAAAAAGGTAAAATGTACATAAAAAAATCTTCTTTTTTTGTATGAGAAAATATATGTTTATGTTTCTTGTGTTTGGGTTTAGTTGTCATAAGCTTGTGGCCAAGCCACAGTATGTGAGAATTCCTTCTAAGGGATCTGTTGTGGTTGGTGAGCGCAACCACCAATGCTGCACGCCTTTTTGAAGAAGGTACCTGTCCTCAGGTGGATTGCCTGAGCTTTGGACTACAGTAATTTCAGCATCACCTGTCGTCATTTTAAACAGAGTTAGCTTCAAGGGGATATGCAAATTCCATTGCCATTTTTTTCCCACAACACATTTAACAGTTTTTGCACTTCTTGCATTTTCACTATTGTGCAAGCTTCAAGATCTTAAAAAAAAGTTTTGTTTTTTCTTTTCTTTTGGAAGATTGCACTAGATAACCTGGTATTGTTGTCTAAGGATACTTCTTTTTAAGATGTGTATCTCTGGAAATATTTCTAGACCTTCCACCTTCTGTGGTGTACTTTGATTGAGACTAGAGAAAGAACTACATTGGAGAAAGAGCTGCTTTTAATTGTTTTGTTTTATTTTGTTTTATCTGTCTATGATAAGGAAAACTAGAAATATCTATTTATTTTGCCCCCTTGTTACAAATTCCACAAGAGATATTGTAGACGTATTGTAGGGACTTCCTCTTAGAACGTACTGTATTTGGACCTGTGAGGTTCTAGCTGGCATGCCTGTGCTCACGGTCCGGTTCTCGACAATCACCGGCCGGGCTGACATTCAGTCCGATCCAAGCCCATGGGTCTGCGCCATGTCTGAAAGTGAATGAAGTGTCTAGAACTCAAGGGGTTGGAATTGATAGACTAGAGCAGCCCCCGTCCTCCCACTCTACTCCGAGTGCCTTTCTCACCGTAGACCCATGCTGAATGTCTCCATAGGCTGGAAGGATAGGGATGTACAGTTTGAATGAAAGGGTAAGAGACCTGCTGCTGCTGCTGCTGTTGGAAGACATCCTTTTCTAATGTAAGGATGGGGGGGAGAATATCTATATCAGTGTCTGGTAGGTGGCATGTAGTGATCGGACAAAGCACAAATGCTGGCTCAGCAGTGGAGGACACTGATGACAGGAAACTACGTTTGGAGAGAGCAGAGGTTTGGCATACACCGTTGGCACTTTTTATATATACTAATATACGGAGGGTGATGTGTGCCCTGTTAGCGTGAGACGAGGTCGCCACGGGGAGAATCGAGACTTTTGGCCGCCATCATGAACGGGTGTTTTAGGAGGTGTGAGACTCAGGTTAGCCAGAGGATGAGGAGGAGAAGGAGAAGAAGGAGGAACCGTCCCCCAACCCTCCCCACCATACCCTACTCTTTGTGCATTGAGCTTTTTGTCATTTGATTTTTCTATTTCTATTATTTTTTAATTCTGTTCTTTCCCCTAAATGACGCCTTCAACTCCATTGAGCTCCATGTTGTTTCTCTTTAAGCAAGGGCTGCACTATCTCTTCAGGGTAGAAACTACATCATCTGATTTTGCTTCATTTCCATCTTTAGCTTCACTTTCAACTGCATCAGTAACATCCAAGTGCTTGTCTGTTGGGTATTTTTTTTATTTATCTGAAATCAGATAAAAACACTCCTTGTATCGAACCCAGCTGGTCAAAATGTCCCCTTAAAGCAATCAGTCCCTTAATCACAGTAAGGGCTAAGTGCATTGGCAAGGCACTCTCAATAAACTTGGATCAAGTTGGCTTCAGAGGGGGGAAAAACGGTACTTAGTAATAAAAACTTTGGTCATAAAATCTGAGTAGAAATCAAAAATGTATTTTCAAGTCTTCAGTCGGCATTCAAGATGGGGGTTTTTGATAATAATGATCTGGGTTTAGTTTTGGTTTCTGTAGACGTTGTGAGCTAGACTCACTGAGACATGGGAAACTAAAGCCGCACTCTTGGTCCAGGTTTGTTTGGGAGAGACGCAGCAGCATTCTGACTCCTGGGAATTCCATTTGTAGCAGTGGAATGCATGCTTTCAGTCGACTCCCCTTAGGAGTACGTGCAGGTGCTCTCATCAGGCAGGCTGGTTGGTTAGTGAGTGCAGTAATGTTATGTACGTCAGGATATTACAGACTGTTCACTTGAGTCTATTATTCAGTCCCTGAGAGATGAGATGAGATGGAAAGTGAATATTTTCTGTCCCAAAGGAGTTGTTCATACAGCGATAATGCATACCACATTGACAAAATGGAATTCAGTTGCATTTAGGGAACTGTGACTGAATTAATTATTTTTAAATTTCTTTTTTTAATTGTTTGCTTGTTAGGTTGGGTTTTTTTTGTTGTTGTTGTTGTTGTTTATTTTATTCCTTTTTCTGTGAAACCAGCAAGTAAAATACTAAACACACTCACAAATGAACTCAATACCAAAAATTGTTTCAACAAGCAGTGCCTCTCATCAAACTGCTACTATCTTTCAGTTTCAGCTTTCACACCTTCACCCACTGAAATGGCTGGACATGTGTGTTCTCCCTGTTTGTTTTCCAAGTCATTTTTGAAGTTCTTAAGAGGAACTGATTTAGGGTTCCACCCCCACCCCCCAAACCTCTCACTTGGTTCCTGCAAATACCCCACTGCACAGGGCTTGCCAGGAAAGCACTCCCTCTGTCAGCTGGGTGGAAATAGCCATGATCATTCTCCGCAGTTCCAGAACTCTTTTCACCATGTGAGATCCATTCTTGTCACCTCACATGATGATGATGATGATGATGATGATGATGATGATGATGATGATAACATAGTAATAATAATAACAACATGAGAATCATTGTGGCCTTCTGCTATGGTCAAATATACTCTTTAAATGCTAATAGTTTGAGACTGAAATTCTCTGACATGGTGTTCAATTGGGTTATTTGGTCAGGCCTGAGGTGCCCCAACTTTTGTCACAATATTTGTTTATGTTTTCCTTCCTTTTTTTTCTTATTCTTCATTTTGTTATTTTTAAAGCATGCTGTTTTTTCAATGTGAATTGAAGTTGATTTGATGGAGAAGAGATGAGATGAGGTCGAAATGTTTCTCAGAGAACATTCGAATGCAGTGTTAAAATTTTAAGGATTTTTTTTGTTTTGTTTTGTTTTGTTTTTTCATTATTCTTTACAAATATTACCATAGTAGTAACTCATTATCGCTTGCTTGCTGCACAGACATACACTTCACACCAGGAAAGGGCATGTGGACATTTAGTTCAGACACATTCAGTAGAAACAGGTCGCAAAATCAAACAGATGTTAACACACAGATCTTCTCTTACAGCTTGTGATTTTTCTCTTTTTTTCCTGTTTGTTTTCTATTCTAAACTGTTGGGATGAAAATCGTATCAGCAAAAGTCGGTAATCATATTTTTTCCAAGTAATTATTTTGAAAATGGAGAACAAAGAGTTTCTTTTTTCTCATACACAAAACAACTAAATTTGCCATGTGTTTTTGAACTGGTGTGAGGGGGGGGGGGATTTACGGCTTTGACAATATTTCATTATAACATTGTATTCAGCCATCGCTGTTAGCAAAATGCTCATGATTACATTACTGGAAGTGAGTATGTTTCCCTATGCAAAAAAGTATAAAAATAATAAACAAGCTATGCTACAACTCAGAACAATCAAGTCTCTGCATATTTTTTGGTGTGTTTTTCCTGTAGCGGTGGTGGTGGTGCTGGCGCAGGTGGTAGATTTGCTGCTCTGCAACTGCAGGGTTGCAGGTTCAAGTGCACTCCGCCTGATCTCATCAAAGTGTCCTTGAGCAAGATATTGAACCCCAAATTGCTCCTAGTGAGCAGATTGGAGTGGTGTTTGATGTGTGAATGAATTTGAGGCCTACATTGTAAAGCACTTTGTGTGCTCATAGGAGTAGAAAAATGCTGTATAAATGCATTCTATTTACTATGTGGCAGTCCAGTAGCTTAATTGAGGGGGTGTCAACAGTACAAATGGCATTATATTATACATTATTATATTATATTATATTATATTATATTATATTATATTATATTATATATGGTTGCAACATATGTGAATCAGATTCACTGTTCAATGCGGTGCTACTTACTGCATTAATGTTAATGATTAGAATACTCATGAGAAAGCTGCGCAGACGTCACAACAGCTCTGTGTTGTTTTGCCATTTCTGTCCAGCACAGCCTGTGAACCTCCGGCCAGCTCTGCATGTGTCAACTGCTGACAGGACATTGAAACCGTGTCAGTCAGACAACAGACTCATTTTAGCACCTCTGGCCCTCTCCTCAGCTCGGGGCATGCATTATGCATGCTACTACTGTGGTACAAAGTGTCTGAGTGTCAGTGGGATGGAGGGGTCAAGGAATTGGAAAGTTGGCCATTGCTTTGGCTATGTACCAATGTATTAAAAGAACACTATCTAACTTTTCACCACTATCACAGGGAGGCTACACTGGATGCGTCAAGTCAAAGACTAATCTAACAATTAGCTTCCATTATAAACAACGGAAGTGGCTACACCAGACATGACAGCACAGCCAACATTCTAAATTCTATTCACCATTCATTTCAGTGTATTTGAACTTGTGTGAATTTGACTTAACACTTATACTGTATGTAACACATCCAGTGTAGCCCTAGGGTCAGAAGTATCGATTTTGTCAGACAATTTGCATTGGTACCATCTCCAAATTCATTGGGATGACAGAGAGCCATGTGAAGGGTGGATACACACATGTTTGATTCCCACCAGCCATCCAGGATATGCACTGTGCAGGTTAGTAGGAAGCCACTACAAAATAGAAGTAAACCCAGTTACAAAATTATAGTACTAACTGTACAGCCATCAAACACCAATGAGCATGTTCTAGCAGTGCCAATAAGCATGCAAAATATTTGGAAGGTTTTGTGTGCCTTTTAGATGAACTAGTTCACTAGTTTTTCAACAAAAACTGCATAGATGTAAAATGGTAATTTCCCAAACTCACTGGCATGTCACAGTCAAAACTGGACTGTTCAGTGAAGATAGTCGCTGAATCCCCACAGTATTAGCCAATTCATTTACTAAGTGTTTAACCCCCCACCATTCTCTAGGGCCGTTTCAAGGTACTTAGGGGGCCCCAAGCAAAAAGGACATGGGGGCCTTCACCCCCCATAAATACCTACATGAACCACTTTTGTTATAATCTTCAAGCAGGCAATTGCAATTGCCTGGTTTGCCTGTTCTGCCTTTCCCAACAAAGTAATGCCACCTATGCTTTCTCCCAATCTGTTTTATCTGTAGTAGCCTACAGTTCAGTTACGAAGTCCACAGTTTGACACGCCTTGTTCGATTTCCCCAAGTTGCCAACAAGTATAGTGCTTGGCTATAGCCCACTGCGTTCCACCTCTCTATAGCTTACTGTTATGCCTATAAACCTACTGTGTGTGAGCATACTGGATATCATGCCAAATCCTACATCAGACACACATGTATGCTTCTACATTAATTCTCCAGCCGTTAATAATCGATTCAAATGGCCAAGTGTGTATGAAGTGTGTATCAGTGCATGCTGGCAACGGGGCATCCATCCAGAGTGGCAGTTGGATGACTGAGTGTTAGTCAAATGAAACTTTAGCCCACCACACTGACACATTTTTCTCTCATTGTCATTTGTCACAGCTGTGTAACACACAGCTACACATACACACCTACACACATGCACACATACACAAAATGTGCTAAGCAGCAATAGGAAAACACAAGCACGCACCAGCTGAAAAATCAAAGGCAATATTAATACCTTGGTCCTCAGTAGATGGACTGCAGTGCCATGGCTGAGTGTGGTGTGGTGTGGTGTGGTGTGTGGGTGTAGTGTAGTGTAGTGTGTAAAAGGCCAGAGTTGTGTGCAGTGCAGACTCAGAGCAGCAGGCTTGCTGAAAGGAGTGTGTTTTGAGTTAGACTTGGCCGACCCCACAATCTCACGCACCTGACTCCAATCATTCCTCTATCCATTACCCAGATATATAAGTTTGCTGGAATTCAGTTTGGAAAAATACAATTTCGGCTTTGGAAAGGAAGTTGAGTTTTATTTCATTTTAATGGTAGAAAGAAAGAAAGAAAAAAGATTGAGCCAGCACAGCATTTAAAAAAGAAAAAAAAATCCCTGTAGGAGATGAGTATGTGCACAGAGCAACACTTTTTACTTTGTTGGTTCATGTAGACTAGGGCCTACAGTTAAGAGGCACACAAAAAATGCCTACCATAAGCACGGTGCTATAGCCTAGGAAAAGCCCGGACTCAGCATGCATCCCATGGCTATCTCCAGGAGACTGCTGTTCCAACATAAATTCCCCCGTACAGCCAGTGCAGCACCTTGCCTCCATTTAGCGTGTTCGATCAAATCCGAGCACAATATGGAAAGCTGTAGACTAAAGCAGAGTAAATGAAAAGCGACGGCGGGAAAACTGCTTTACTGGAGCAGATTAATAGTTGGTTTGGGGTTGAAGGGGGGTTGGGGGGGAGAGCTGGAGAGGCCGAAGACGTGTCCCGCAGTGGACCATGTTATGCTATAACGGCTCAAAACCTGCTGGATGTAGTATGAGTAATGGACAGACTCCCCGAAGGGCCGGCCTGTGAGAGCTAGGCTTCTCCCGGAGCTGAAATTACACCGCCCCGGGCTCCAAAGAAAACAACATACCTCGGAGACAAAGTCAGTTGTTTTTACAAACGAACTGCATATAGACGAGCTCGCCTGATTCATGAACACTGTATAAACTTACAAAAAGGAACATTTTAATTACAGACTGAGCTGTGTTTGGCCTGCGAAAAGAGGACACGTGTTCCACCCCGGACACCAATTACTTACTCCAAGGCCCCACATAATGTATTGTTGCAGCCACCGATCTTGGTCTGGAAACTGTCATCAAGACTTTTAATATCAGTGCTGAATATCTATAAAACACTCAGAGAGAGAGGCATCAGCGGACTTCGACTTGCCCTGAATGAGTTCAACAGCTGCTTTGGTTCCCCTGCCTGAGCGACTATAGGCCTACTCAGGTTATCCCTGGAACCGTTTGTTTTGGAATGATCACTTCAGTGCGGGGGTAAATATTTTTCATTGTGAATGATAAGTTCTGCTAATGGGGCCTGTATGGCTTTGCGTGTGCCAGAAAATCCTATGGACCCCTTAAAAGCCTTCAGATTGATGCTGAGGAAGAAACATGACTCAAATCGATCAGTTTTTGCCATAAATCTTTTTAAAAGCAGGATTTATATTGCATCATACTGATTGATCTGATGATTCCCCAACTATAAAGATGAATGCCCGAATCAAGTAGCATCACCTTGCCATTTCTTTTCTTTTCCAAGTGTGCAGATCTGTCTTGCCTGTAGTCCTGCCCAGGTTTTATTCAACAGAGTTGAAATTATTCTTTGACAGCTTATAAAACCTCACTTAATATATAAGGAGAATTCATATGTCCACAACAGAGTCCACTGGCCCTCCAAATCAGTTTACCTTAACTTAGGACAGATGAACCACTCGAGAGAATTGACACACAATGAGGCAAAAGCTCACTTCATGTAGCATATTTCATCTTGATGTTCCCTGCTTGCACACATACTACAACTTATTCAGAAGATAAGTATTCAGAATGTCTCACTGCTGCTTGATTTAGAATGGGGAGCTCGTCCAACCAAGAATGAGTCATAAGACATCTGCGTCCTCATCCTCAACAAACAACACTTGGCCACAGAAACAAAGCTTGTCTAGGACAGTACAGTATGTGTGCATCCAGTTTGATTTTTTTTTTTATGCTGTTTGTGGCGGTAAACGCATAGATTCTCTCCCAGCAGGCTTTTTTGTTTTGTTTTGGTGTCATGCTGCAAGGTAAATGCAACTGAATTGGAAAAGCCGGAGGGGAGACAGAGGAGAATATAATAAAAGCAAATGCATATCGCAAGGCTCATTTCATGAAGCAGACTTTTTCCCCGAGCCTTGCCCTGGTGTGCTCTGTGTTTATGAATTTAATAACTCAATTTACAGTATATGATGTGAGCGCCTTGTAAAAACAATGTGGCAAACACTTCCAGATGTCCAAACGAGGGACTGAGTTTCCCCAAGGACGTTCCCTCTCGGCAATATGATAGCAATCAAATTACCAAAGTTATATGGAAGTTGCTGGGAAAAAATGCAAGTCGATGTGTTACCAAAAAAAAAAAGTGACTTGCTCTTGCGGTGACATTTTTTAATATACACTCAGGCTCTTGTAAGTTATCCAAAATTCTAACAATGTTTCTTTAAATCCTTAAATCAGCACTGGGAATGAAATAAACCCACTGAAGTAGTTTACCATGACTGGAAATAGTCCATGTACTGTGTAGGCTATACTGTGACTGCCCTGAACCCAGTTGACCTCCGAGCTGCTATCTCAAGACAGTGTTGAATGTTAGCAAGAGCAAATAGTGCGTATACCAGTAAGATCAGATGAGCTGCAGTGTGTGAGCAGAAGTAAGTAAGTGAGCTCTTCTGTGCTGTGCTGAGCTGCATTGGGTAGAGGAGTCTCAGGCTGTTAGGGTCTGGCAAGCCTTTCCCCCTCCACCTCCTCCTCCTCCTCCTCCTCCTTCTCCTTCTTCTCTCCCAGCCTCTGTGCAGTTCATCATCACCCTGGGCCAAACACAGTCGGAGCCCAGAAGGTATGATGCTGCTGGTTCCCATCTGTTTTGCTGCTCTAAATGGATTTACTTTTACTATTTCTGAATCGCATAGACACTCCAGACACATGCGGCGCATCACGCCAGAGATGGAAAGGCTTGTTGCTCTCTCTCTCTCTCTCTCTCTCTCTCTCTCTCTCTCTCTCTCTCTCTCTCTCTCTCTCTCTCTCTCTCTCTCTCTTAGTCAGCCCTGCTCCAGGAGACGAGAGGCACTGTGTCAAAATAACACTGACATGCTCAAACCAGGAATAGCAAATGAGCTCAAAATCATAGAAAGTTCACATGGGGTTCCTAGACATTTAAAGGCACCCGTGTCCTCCTAATTCACAATCAACAAATTGCAATCTACTTGTCAACTCAAGGTTTTTTGCCAGCTTTGAACCTCCAAACTCAGTCAGCATGTAATAGAATATCATTTTAAATGTATTTCAAATAATAATTATTGTATTTAAAAAGTAATTTATATTCAGGTACATTTTATTTAGGTCGATAGGTATATGGATCCATCAGTAGTGCTTTGTATTAAGGTGCTGATACAACAAGACACAGATGGTTTCACCTGCCACTTTTGGGTTCTTAAAAGAGGTTTACATTACAATTTTGATTTATAGAAGAACAAGCTTTCACAACTTGCAAGTCAAAGGAATTGCATTCAGTGTTATTGAACTGCTGAGGAATATGGCAAGGCAGCCAATTAAATGAAATTACTGTAATAAATTAATAGCCGAGGTTTACATCATTTTCATGCTGGTGGATGAAAATCTATTATGACTCATCGGATCCATTCGTTCTCTGACTGTATATTCACTTCTTGTCCATGGAAATTGCATTTGCTCACGTCGTGCATTTTCTATTGTCAGTGCCAAAAGTGTTCCTTTGAGACGAGAGTTCCATATGAGAAAATGCTCTATGGTCCATGTTACATCACTGCACTGGAAACATTTAAGCTGTCAGAACTGCCATTCAAAATGAGTAATCGACTTCATACCATAACCCTCTTTGCATACATACATGCCGAATTCACAAATGTCACAGAATGCAAACCCCATTGGGTCGGCCAGGCCGACTGTGACGCCGACACTCTTTGAAGACTCGCGGTTCACAAGCCCACATCATTTGAAACTCTGTTGACTCACATCAAGTCTCCTGGAGCCAAGTGTCATCAGTGTGGTGGAGGGAAAAGTACAACAATGAGGAAACTCTTTACCAACTTCAGTCAGTGTGTTTTCACTTACTTTTGCATCGATTAATATTGATTTAAATATATATAAGCTATTGTAAGATATCAGCCCCATTGCATTTCACATTTTTTTTTGTTTGTTTGTTTGTTTTTTTGTTTATTTTTTTACAATTTACTCTGTCTGCATACAGTAGTCTTTATAGTACCGAATTAATTTTTATTCTAGACAAGATTTCATGATAAAATTATCTCAATAATGATAATATGTTAAATACAGTGAACTGTCCTTTTCAATCACACAGCAGCATATTAATAGTTTAATGTTTCATTTTTCAGGACTTTTCAGGATTTTCTTCAGTGACAGAGACTGCTTTACCGGTTCCTATTGCTGTAAGTAAGATGAATAGTGTATCTTACACCATCTAGTGGTTGACAGAAGTAAGGATATGCCATTGGAGTATTATATTAGCAATAACTACTTTATGGCCCTTGTGTTTTTCTATAAATAAGTAACATAATTAGAATACAGACCACGAAAGAAATTTTCATTGTAAATAGTGTTTTTTTCCCCTTGTTGCTGTAGAATGCAGAGTAGCGCAATTTGTCCATTGAATGTTCTCTCTTGGTCACTTCTTTAGAGCACTGTCTGTTTGACATCAACGTCATCCGCACTTGAGACAGACTCTACATCTTTTTTGTCATGGTCCTTCGACTCTTCTTCCCTAGTGTATAAAAGACAAGAACAGATCAGTGAGTTCTGAAATTGATGCATGAATGGAATGAATGAATGAATTGAATGAATTGATGGCCAGGGAAAAAGCATATATTTTTGCTTTCTTCTTTGTATACTCTGTACCAATCAATGATGGATAATTACAAGTTTTCTTAAAAATCTAACAATATGGTATAACCAACAATGCATGTCTTATTTCAATCAAAGTTAAAAGGAGAAATTCAACTTAAATGTCAGCCTAACTTTCAGCACAGACTTTTTTGCACCCCTGGTAAAGTTGAGTTAAAATAGCTAAAAATCCTCTAGACTAATACTCTTTAACCCCTTTCTGGAGTTATTATGTCATCATGTGTTCCAAGTCACAAGTCTGGTTTACAAAAATGCATAAAGGCATATTTTAAAACAAAATAGAGGAAATGATTTCTTCACAGTATATCTATAGACATGTTGAGATATGTAATGTGGTTTGACATCATGTCTTGTCCCAGCATGCTCTGTCACATAGGCTACTGCATCTCAGGAGTGAATGTTTAACTGATATTCTGTCGATGTTTGAATGTGCCCTGGGAATGTGTGTGTTATCATAAGAGAGGAGCATCCACTCTATCAGTGGAAAGCAATTCAGCCAAACCTACAAGCTGTCAGCTGCTTAGTAATTACACAATTTACACTAGTCAGAGTTCAAACCATCATTGCACAACTTGAAAACACTAAAAAAAAATCTCCAGCACACTGTTAACTCTGTGTTTGTGTCATACCCACAGCTATAAAAGAAATGCCATGGAAGCATTGATAAAACATTTAGTGGTATCAAAGTACCTGGTAAGACAGTAACCAACCCAGTTAATCAAAGATGAGTCATACTCATTCAACAACGTTAAGCAGTACAATTATTGTTCGAACAAGTCCGTGACGAGACGAAAGTCCATTAAATTAAGCAACAAATCCGACACGAGCCAGAATCCTGGACTCAAGTAGGCTACTACAAGCCTGGTACAATATCAAGTATTCCAGGCACAGATTGGAATCATTTCAATCATTCCCTGTATTATAAATCAATGTGCCAATAGAATCAGTTTGAAGCTTTTATCTAAAAGTAAAGGAACTGTATAATTTGTATCCAGGCCCTGATATTGTGGATGACATTAAAGTCACACATACTCATCTCTGCCGTACAGGATCCTCTTTGTGATCAGCACGATGAAGACGAGGAGAAGGAAGCCAGCAACTGCTGCCAGGCCAATCAGCCAGGGCTGCAGTCTGGTTTTGCTGGTGCCACTCGTGGTTTCCCTCATGCCATCTGAAGACAAATAGGCCGACAGACAAGCAAGATCAGCTGCTTCTCACCCAAGTAGTGTGTGTTTCTATATGGTTCTATGGGTAGGATTCCCCCAGCTGCTAAAAAAGTGTTTAGTGCAGGCTAAAATGCATGGAGATAAGCCTTGAGCACCTGGGAGAGAATACCGCCCTATGTGTTTTGAGGTTTTTGGTTAGGTGTTAGTATTCAGTTAACATTGCTTTCCAAACTTGTCGAATTCCTTTGAGGAACAATCCTATTGCAGCTGCTGTGGGTCTAAGTTATACTGGTGTGTTTTCTGAACAATGAGAACAGATTCACACAGAACTCATGTGGTGTTCAAAGATTATTTTGCCTTTATGCCAGTTGAGATTTGTAGAGTTTTTAGGCCTATACTGTTTACAGCAAATGACATAACAAGACATGGTGCTCCCTAGAAGATGTTTACTGACCTTTAATACCATCTGACGTGAGCAGAGACAACTCAGCACAACTCAGTCGCTTTCAGAAATGCAATTTCATGCAGCATGGATGGTTGACTTACCACTCTGTACTTGGCAGACAGACAGAGCGAGCAGGGTGCAGGCTAGCAGGTATCTGTGAAGAGACATGGCGACGGTAGATGTGTGCCTTCCAGCCTTTCCCACTGACTTCTGAAAGTGGCTTGGCCAGCGTCGTGAGACCAGACCCTCACAAGAGAGGTCCAAAGTACAGGCTCAATCAGCACGATAATAAATCACCACAAGACAAAAACAGGTAGTTTTATGGCCATGAGACTGCACTAATTCAGTTCACTATCTGTCAGGTGGCCATGGAGCTCATCTTGGGGCGAAGCAGCTGGGAGATCTGATTGAAGACATCAGTGCTATGGCCAAATGTGCCGTAGACTTGGCCCTCGTTCTTAACCGTTCTTCTTTTCTGGAATAGCTGAGATCTATGTTTTAACGATGGGGTTGCGGTCAACGTAATGGATGAGAAGTTCCCTGTTCAAGAGGGCCATCTGTCAGTCAGGCAAGAATCTTGGTCTACTTTAGATGAGCAGACATGAGAGTGTGCCAACATTAATGGTGCCAGCACTTTAATCATAAATGGCATATTTTAATAGCCTGACTTCGGCTAGGATGGATCCCATTCAGAAATGCTGTCAGATACTGAACAAAAGAATAATGTTTATGATAATAATGTTTGGCTTAAATTTGTGAATGTAATTAGAAAACTAGAGTGAAGTGGAACTGTATGATATTACTACAATATCACTCCATAATAGGTCTACTCCATACATCTGGGACACAATTTACTCTTCAATCAAATGAATCAAACATTGATATTAAATAATATTTTATTTCAAGGATTTTTTTACTTGTCACATGCATATGATTAATGGAGTGAAAAATGCAGTGAAATTGTGTCTGGTGTCAGCCTATTGTGCAAAGTACAGAAATGTAGTAGGAAAGTGGCTAGATAGAAGGGTTGGCGTAATTGTATATCTGTATTTCAGTATCCAACTTTCAGTAGTCATTATAACTCAAACTTGATGTGTTGTTCCAGTGGATAAAAGCACTGAGTTAGATCCCTTCTGTCTCAGTGGGTGACAAACATCTGGTAAAGAAACATGTGGCATACAGAGCTCTGCATTAATAGCAGCAATATTAGCTTACACGACTAACAGTAACAATGCATGAGCTTGCATTCTATTTACATAATTATACAGCACTTAGGTTTTGTTTAATTGTTTTTGCTTAACTGCAGTTCATTTCAGTTCATTTCTTTTCAGCAACAGGTTACTCTGGTGTGACCGATTTGGTAAACTGGGCCACCTCATGTGCTTCTTCCCTCATACACAAGTGTGTCGGTCTGTTAAATTCAGACAGAGTTTAAAGTCCATTGTGTTAGAGATCCAGTCAACCATGCCAAGGCTAAACATATTAGATGCATCCTGTCTGTAAGGAGCCCCAGGTTTCTGTAACAGATAGTGTGGTCCCACAGTGGAACAGAGGATGGCCTTAGTTTAGCTTGGTGGGGTGACATATAAGAGGGAACCTCCAAAGTCTCAATCATGTGTAACGGATGCCAACTAGCCTGGACTAGCTGGCGGTAGAATGTGGTAAATCCTCATACCCCTAGCATGATGAACACTTCTAACCACTGAGTGGGAGGGCTTTTCAGCTTAGTGGTTAGAGCGTTCGACTCCCATGCCGTGGGTTTGTTGTTGTTGACGAGGTGGCGGATTCGAGACCTGCTGTGACTGATGCGAACTGATCTCAGCTACAGTCATGCATCCATTGTAGTGAGTCAAAGCAGCCTTGTGGTGTGCGTGTAAAGACTAGAAGGATCACTTGGGATTATCACCAAAGAAGAGAGTATTATGCATTTCTTTAGCGGTGGAGTTCCTATGCCACTATCCTCAGCAGGAATGTCTGTTCTGTTTTTGTAACAATGCAGTTCCATAGAAAACTGACTTTTTGTCACATATCCATAATGATGATTTGTATACAGCAAAAATAGCAATTGCTCAGATTCCATGTAATCATAGAGTAGGCTACTACGGCTTTTTAATGCCGTGATATGTATGTGGGAAGGTTGTACATTTTCCATGGGTTGCCCAACAACAGTGTTTCTCCTCCAGTCAGTATCTGTTTTGCTGTCTGTCTGTTTGTTTAGCTATAGGTAACTAGCTGGCTGGCAGGCTGGCTTGCTTGCTCGCTAGGTGGTTAACTAAAGCGTCCAAACGCCACGCGTGGCCCTGTGCGGGGTGGTCGTGGTTCCCGGCCGTCAGAGATGACCCAGATGGCAGGCGTGTTCTTGTTGCCCTCCAGCAGCACTTTGTACTCCTCAGCCTTCACCATGGCCTCCAGCTCAGGGTTGGTCTCCGGGCACCAGTCTATCTGGAATTTGTCCTTACACTCCCAGTAGGACACAGCCTCCTCCTCAGGCTGCTCCCCAAACATGTAGTCTATGGAGAGAGAGAGAGAGAGAGAAAGCACACTTTATTTATTTGACACAGTTTATACACTTTATTTAACATGGTTTATCAGTGTCAGCTAGACTGGGAAATATCTCTGTTTTAATGGTGAAATTGGCAGTGATTTTGAAGTTATGTGTAGTCTAGAAATGTTCTGGTGCTAACAAGAACAAGAACAACATTTTGATTTCAAAGAAACTTCTGGGAAACTTCATAATCCTTCATGATCTGTTTTCTTTTTTTCAATCAACAGAAAAACTAATAGGGCTGAAACAATTGAACACTGTGCAGGCAGCCCAAACACATGCTTGTCCTTATATCCACTCAAATGACTACTTTGTGACAAAGTGTGTCCTTTTGAAACATGGGTTTACATAAACTAAAATAATATAAAATCATAAAAAGGATGCATGCCTCTTGAAACCACACATATTTCCATTATATCCACACATTGGTGATCCTTGTGAAATCAGTAAAAGCTCACGTTTTACCTTGGGTCCTGAACTGGAGATTTAAATTCTGTTAAATTATGAGTTATCTATAGTCACATGTGGTGAAGTCCTCACCTGCCAAGTCGTGGAGGAGGTCTTTGATGAGGTGCCTAATGATGGCATAGAGAGCGATCAATGCTGCACTGGAGGCTAGCAGCAGGTAGATGATGTAGTTGGGCAAGGTGATGGCATCTCGGGCTGGGGGGATGTAGCTTTCAAATAGAACCTCCTGAGGCTCATCGGAGTCCATAAAGTCTTCAGCTAGATCCATTCTGCCTGAGTCTACTTGAAGGCCAGTAGGTGTCTTGACTGTGTTGTCATATTGTCCTGGTAATCTACTGTTTGCTTGCAGCAGGATGTGCTATTCTGTCCAAAACAGCGTAAATAATCAACAATATATTTTTACATTTTGAAAAGAACAATGCAAAATATTCATATCTAAATGTTGAATGGTAAGAAATGTTAAGAATCTGAGTTATTACCAACCAAGATTTTCCATGGTGAGTTTTTCCTTTGTATGGTGAGGCTGTAATCTCCTAATCCTTTCCTCGGTCTGAAAAAGCAGTTTCAGGTGTTGTGGATGTGGTGATGTCACACCACTGTATTGCTCTGCTCATAAATACAAATAGTCCTTAAATGTTTGACTGCTAGGACATCCTGGGCCATGAAGTTAGCTTGACTGGAGTGCATCTCATTCCGACTGCTCCAACAGCAGGAAACAAGGGAGCTAATGTACTTAGGGACATAAGCACTGGGTCAAGGGCACCATTCAGAGCGAGGATTTAACTCTGTCTTGAGAGGAGGAGTGTGGCTGTCTGGGAGGTTTGATATTCTGTCTTTTTTATGTTTATGTGCCCACACAATATTTAATAAGATGTTATGATGTTTTATCTTTAAACATTGTTTGTGATAGGAACTTTTATTGTCAAAGCAACTGTCAACGTAAAACAATAACTACCAGTGTAAGCTGTGTGTGGAGTCTGGGTAACACTGAGACTGACTGATTGAAATAATGAAGAACAATATTGATGCCCTATTTTTACCCTCAGATTGTAAAGCACAGCCTGAAATCTCCCTACTCATGAAAAAAATGGTTTATATTACAGTATATTATATACATATTTATTCTCACACAAAGAGATTAATATTTGTGGTGAGTTAATTTTAGTCCCCTCACTTTAATCTGTTAATTTCATATTAAGTTAAATTCATTTCATATGCACGAATGGATATTGTTGAATGTTGGATATCCAATTGTGGTTTGTTGTGGTCATATTATCCTGGCTTAAGCCAGGACTTATAATACTGGATCAAGGCAAGGGGAAGGATAAACACATCACACCGACACACACACAGGAGAGAGAGAGAGAGAGAGAGAGAGAGAGAGAGAGAGAGAGAGAGAGAGAGAGAGAGAGAGAGAGAGAGAGGCAGCAAGAGAGAATAAATGACACATACACACACAATCTTCTCAGGAAAACAAACAGTGAAAACAAAAAGTCACAAACAGAGAAACATGTCCAATTGGGTTTTTTATTTGACATATCAATCGTTATGGGACAGATTGCTGTCTTTGTACAGCAGCATCACATTCAACATTACAGACGGTTAGGTAATTTTTACTAATATGATATGTTACGTGTAATGTTTGAACTTGTAATGTATTTGTTAAATATAAAGGAGACTCGGCCTCAGTTTGACTGGTGGAGCAAAAGCATTTTGTTCTCTTGAGATAACTATGGAAAAGGTTTTATCCAAATAAAAAATGTTCTACTTTACATAATATTCCAGATTACATCATGAGAGTGCTTCTGACTCACTGACACAGGGGTATAGATGAATAAATAAAATAGAAATGTTATTTATTTAGGCAAAATAAACACTATTTCAAGTGGATGATTTTTTGTAGAGTGAAGCACTGAAGGCAGAGAAAGTGCTCTGTTGAGTGTAAAGGGATTTTTTATTCTTCTTTGTCTGGGGAAAACATTCATGGAAAAGGAATTTATTTCGGGTCCAGATTCACAGCTCGATCTGAAGGCCTGGCAGTGGTCCTCGTTGGTTTTCCTCCAGGGTCCTGGCTTCCCTCCCACTGCTCTTCCTCTCCTCCTCTCCCAGTCGCTCATACCCATCACACTCAACAGGGTTCCATCCCAGGGCCCAGTCTGTAGCAAAGAGAATTAAAGTCACTTACTACACAGTATATATGGATTTAACCAAATGACCAAATGACTTAACTTTCTGAATGGCACACAATTAATTATGTGAATACATTTAATAAGGATAAATGTGTGTGTGTGTGTGTGTGTGTGTGTGTGTGTGTGTGTGTGTGTGTGTGTGTCTATTCTGAAAGGTCGTTTCTGTGACATCAGTCAGGCTACTCATTGGCCGCCGTCAGTGGAAAGTGGGTGGGCACTGCTGTGTGCATGTATGTAGTGTGGCGTTGTTTACAGAGTCATCTGGCCCAGTCTAATCTGCAGACAAACCTCTTAAGAGCCCTTCTGCTGACACTCACCCAAACCACCACAGCGTGAAGGTGAGGGCTTTGCAAGGGGAGACACACAAACAGAGGGGCTAGGCTGGGGTTTAAGTGTGTGTGTGTGTGTGGGGGGAAGAGATCGAGGGGGCTAGTAATCTGGTTAATCTGGCCAAAGAAGCCTCTCTCTCTCTCTCTGTGTGTGCCCTGTGGAGCGTGACTACTGTAGAATGCCCACTGGTGTGACGTGTGTGCCCAGAACCTACTGGCCACTGGCCCCCTGGTCAATCAAGGCACGAGTCTGCAGATTAAGCCATAGTGGGTCACTGTCTGGCTGTCTGATGCTGAGAGGTGTTGTTAAGGGCTCTTCCTTTGTTGTAGTGAGATAGAAATCCTCATTAAAAACATCCTATGCCCAATTCACACTTTTCTAACAGCAGAAAAACTAAGTGAACCCCTGGCACAGACTAAATGCTTGGTTGGTGATGTTGGTGACCAACATTACCTGCAAAGTCATGTATCAACTCTTTGATAAGATGTCCTACTACACCATAAAGTGCCACCACTATCACAGCTGCACCCATTAGGATGTACAGAACATATCTTGGCAGGGCAATTTCATCCCTGGAAGCTGGTATGTAGTCAGCAAAGACAGGAGCTTTGTCCATGCTCTGCTTGGTCTGGAGAAGATGGCGAAGGCTGAGGTCTTCTGCGGAGCTGTTCCAGAGCATTCTTCCCACAGCCCCAAATGGGGAATCCACGCTGGGCCTCTCCATGGTGAGCTTAAGCAGCTGGATCCCTTGGCAGGTATCCTCAAGACAATTTCCAGCCTCTCTCTCTCTCTCTGTATTAAATAAGATACAGTATGGAAGTTCTGGTGATGGATGAATGTCTCTGAACTTGTAGGAAGATGGATATGGCAGTGGGGAGTTTGTTTTCATGTTATAATGATTGGTGTCGCTGAATGACTGTATCAGTGCAGGCAGGCAGGCAGAGACATAATGGTCTTCTGAAAAGCACATCTCTCACACCATGTTGCTGACAAAGCACATATTTGTCGGACTATGTTCCAACTTGTGCATATCATAATCAAGGCATGACCAATGACTGATGCGAAGCGCAGTGACTTGAAATGACTCCAGTTGAAAACAGATCATTCATGTCATATGACTGGATGAGGAGACATGAAGCTACCCCCCAAAGAAGCAGAAGATGATGGATACAGCAGGTGATAGATGAAGCAGGAAGAAAGGATGGGAGTTAATCAGTGCTCCCACTGACAAACGTTTGGCTGGATTTGACTCTATAGATCTAATGGGAGAATCAGACCTTGCCCTTGCATTATCTGTTAGCAAGGATTAATAAGGAATATTCAGTACGGCAAGTCTGGAACGTTGTCTTGTGATTAAAATTCTATGGATGCCATTGCACCGCAATGAACAATGTCATTTAAGGTTTGTACATCTGGACATCAGTTTGAATGAAAATGTGATGGTGGTAAAATCGCCATAGGATGTCTGAATCTAAATCTCAGATGTCAGTTACAATTGACATTGAGTCATATAACACATTGACATTGTGTTATATTCACGTTATTTTCAATAAAAAGATCTGAAACCAGATATCAGTTACAGAAAGCAGTGGTTTGAACTCAGGGACAGACATACTGTAGGCTGTACACTATCCAGTCTGTAACACAATCCAATAACGTTAAAGTGAACAGCAAGCAGTGAGTTCCAGCAGCCAAACTGGAGTTGACAAACCAAACTTGCACATGCCTACTGTACATTATCCACTGAAAAAACTTCTGAACAACACACATCTGAACAGAATATCCATTTCTACTGGCCCTTACAACACTTCAGATTTACCATTTCAAGACCAACAATCAAAAACGTCAAATAAATCGCATAGTGTAAAACGATTTGCTTACTCAAGCTGGGACTTCCTGTGGTCTGGCCTCAGGGTCTTCCTCCAGCTTCTTGCAGAAGACTTGTGCAAACAGGAAGTTCCAGAGGACGAGCGTCAAAGAGGTGTTGGCCGAAACGATGCCCCACATTATCGGATGCATGTTCCACATCTGTCAGTCGAGACTAGTAGGCGAGTAGTTCAGCTCTCTATCTGAGCTTTCAAGTTGCCTTAGTCCAGGCACACAAAAGACATTCACACTCGGCACTCACCCTCTGACTCTCTCTGTCTTAGAGTGACAATTTAAATCACCTGTCAGTCGGTCACATGTATATCTGACCTAATTTTAGCACACATTCAATGCCCCCTTGAAGAAGTTAATCTGTCTATCTACCTTCAAATCCAGGCCATGGGCTAAGATGATGTTGAAACTTGATGAGATGTAAATGTATGATGTAGGAAATATGGAAGAATGGTAGAATGTTTCTTTGATGAAGCATTATTTGTGCCAATGGAAAGAGTGAAATATACTGTATATGGACAGTACAAAATCTCACATTAATATTAAATAGAGACGTCATTTGTTCTAGTTTATTTGGAAAGAATGTATATTTAAATTACTTGTACACATCACACACACACACACACACACGCTAGTATGCACACACACACACACACACACACACACACACACACACACACACACACACACACACACACACACACAAAGTGCTCATATTTCAAATGTGGTTGATAATTTCTATTAAAGTACATTGGCTAGATTACAAAGTTATGATGTTTTTACCATAAATGCATCTCAGACTGAATTAAAAACGAGACATGCAGTACCTCAGTCAGTGATCCTCTTTGGCGCAGTAATGACAGGTAATCTTTCCATGCGCTTTCCCATTTGTTATGCGCACTGCTTCCCAAGATCCAGGGGGTTTCTGCTTTACTGTAATGTATTTCTTTCCTGTTACGTGACTGTTGTTGCAAAGCTTGTCTTGTCTGATGTCTGGATTCAGACAAACAGACCTGAAAAGAAAGAAAAGCATCCAGGAGAAAGAGAGAGATTTACTTTCAGTAATCTGATGCAACCTCATCACTGGACATTGTTTATCTAACTCATTCTTTAGTCTATGCACAGTTTAATCTTTCCAGATGCTGTGCTATAACAGGTCGGTCAAGGACAAATTGCAGGTATTATTATGTCTACTGAAACAGTAATGTTTATTTGCGAAACACTGTACGTCATCTCTGTGTGGTTAAAAATAAATAAATAAATAAATAATAATCACCTTACCTGCTGGTTTATTCATTGGGTGTTCATAATCTCTTGACAAAAAATGTAGAAGGCTGAAGAGCTGTTGTAAACCAATGGTTTTCTTTGGCCCAGATCAATCATGGAAGCACTACAAAGAATCTATTCTAACTGAAAAAAGTCTACAGATACAAAGAGTTGGGGGGGAAAGGTGACCATCTAGGCAGGGTTGTCTGTCTTGGGCTCATCCTCGACCTTCTTATGAAAGACCTCGGTGAGAATGAAGGCCCAGTAGATGATGGTGATGGATGTGTTCACGGTCACTATGCCGATCATGATGGGGTGCAACATGGTGCCTGACCCTGTGGGTGAAGAAAGAGCTCTGCGCTGGCCTGTCTCAGGGATTCACTTGGCTCATGGATCTATCCGCCCTCTCCGAGTCCCTTCACTGGCTGGAGACCTGCTGACCCTCCCTTCCACCTGTCCTTCCCCCCTCTGGATGAAGCCGCACTTATATCCCTTTGTACCAATCATCAGGGGAGCTGCATGCAATCCACAGGCCAAGCCCTTGATGACCCAGCATTGCTACTTAAAGGAATATTCCACCTTGTTATGAAAATAGGTTATTCAGTCTTGTCTGGAGTTACATATGTGGGTAAAAGCATTTTGATCTCAGTGACTGCGTTTTCCTAGTCTGGCAACCCTAATTTTAGCTTAGCATAGATGCTGGAATGTAATGTTGCCAAAGAGTTGCTATCTGCCTATGCTAAAATAGCTAAGAAAAAGGTAAAATTGGGGTTGACAGACTAGGATAAAGCACATTCCTTTAAGAGACAGATAGAAAGCACTAGTCTCAACATGGATGGCCAGATGGAAAGATAAATAAATAGATAGATGGATAGATATCATTCATATCATAGAAGACTGATGGATTATCAGTAATATGAATGCAATGATATGGTTTCAGTATCTGTTCATTATCAGAAACTTCTGTGCAGCATCACTGCAATTGCATATTTGACAAGAAACTATACTTAATGTGCTATGAATCTAAATAGGTGATGGTACCGTATGTTTTGTTTCTATTTGTCACCTCTGCCAAAACATAGTTTTGTCAGACTTGCAGAGAAAATAAATAACTTATGGCCATAAGTATTCTTTCTCTCCATAGAAGTTTGACAAACCGACGTTGAGAAAAAATTATGCAGTGTAAATTGCCCAGCCTGAGTCCATGCAGGGAATTCTGATGAACACAACAGCTGTTGAAAATGATGAAATTTTCCAACACGGTTTTGAAACCTATTACATCGAATTTGCCTGGTGAACACATTATGGCCACAAAAATACATTTCATGAATAATAACTGATTCTGACCTTAAGGTATGACCAACCATGCTAAATAACAACCATTTTTGTTTGACCCAAATAAAACCCTGCCCTAATCAGGCGGGCATTATGAAATAGAACCCTTTTGCAAAGAGGTCTGACATCAGCATGCAGTGGGGGTTCCAAGAACCTTGGCGATAAGATTCCACTCCCAATCCAAAACCTTAATGAAGAAGAAAGATGCACTGCTGTGCGGATTACTCGTTCTTTGCGTAAACCACCCTGATCCTCCACCCCAAAGGGACATGTGTTCTGTCACCTTTGTTGACCCTTCTGTGATGCTATAATAATATTGGACAATAAAAAACATCTCAACTTTTCAAGGCACGGAAAGACTGCTTGTCACAACATTATTTAATGTTAATTAAAAATTATGCTCTGAACAGAAATGTAACATTTCAAAGTTTTATGTCTTCAAATGACCACATGAACTCCTCACAAGACACTTTACTGCGGATTATTGTAATTTAAGGAAAGATTTTGAGAAATGTATTTGGCTTGTTTGTGACACCTACGTAATATTTTTCCATAAAAATAATAAATATGCAAGCCAAAACTCTTTCACATAATGGATTACAGTCTCTTACAGAAATAATGAGAAACTCATTATACATTTTTCCATGAGCACATTTTCAACCAGCAAGTAATAAAATAGTGATGTTTATAGTTGAGTACTGCTGGGGCGGGGGGGGGTCTCTCTCTCTTTTATTTGAGAGAAGGAGGGCTTCAATGAGAAGTTATTCCTCACGAGACACCCTGAAGCCGCAAGAGTCCGTCTGCATACTGGAACTCGGAGGAGTTCTCGTACTCGAGCATGTCCAATGCCACCTCGCAGCTCTCCTTGACCACACGCTCCTCGTCCTTGCGGTACCGTTTGAGGATCTCCATGCAGGCATCTTTGCCAATTGAGCCAAGCGCCTCAGCGCACTCATGCCGCACCATGGCGTTCTCACCCTCCTTCTCGAGTGCCGCCCGCAGTTGGGGAATGCTGGCCTCATGCTGGATCTGACCCAAGACGTAGCCAATCTCATGTCGAAATAGGGCACTGCTGCACTGCAGACCTGATGGAGAGTAAGGAGTCATATTAGCCCAAGCACACAACCTTTTAACAGTTTGTTTTTATATGGGTCTAAGACTATATGGGTTGGAGACAAAAATGTCAGTCGCATTTTCCTTGCATTAAGTTTGAAGACACTAAAAACACATAAACATTGTTGCAATGCTTACTTCTGACAGATTTGTGGCTTGTGTTATTCTAATAATGACAACTTAAAATTTTCTTCGTCTCTTTCCCTCTCTTTCACCCTGTCATTTACCATCGCCAAGAGCTAGCACGGCCTCCTCAGTGCCCAGGTTGCGTAATGCAAACATGGCCCGGTAGCGCTCAAACAATGGTAAGCTCTCGTCCAAGAGCTGCGTCCTGAGTTCTGGCACACTCTTCTTGGTAGCTGGCGGTGCCGGGTCCACTGAGGAGTACGGGTTCCCATCAGCGCCCTCTTCAGTACCGCCACTCATCAGCCACTCCAACCTCCTCACAGCCAACTGACACGTCTCAGCCACCTGCATAACAGTGGAAATATCAGTAAATACATTATATTTATACAATAGACTGTTTAAAGAAAGACTGTTAGCGCCACTGATGTTCCAAAAGGTTTCAGGTTAAACATTCCATATGATATCTTAGAGTAGCAGAAGTAGTTTTGGAATGAAATAGAACATACAAGAGGCCTATTGTTTTTGTTTACATCACTGAGAGAGAGTAATGTACCAAGTACAATTGGGGGGGGGGGGGGTCATCTCTTGTAAGCAATTAATTACCTCTATAACAGGGTCCTCTGCATATTGCTTAAGCAAATCCAAGACTTTTGGATTTCCAATAGCTCCCAAAGCCTCACCTGAAACAGTGGTGGAATAAAATGGAATCAAACAAGATGAGTGGCTTGTGGAACGGTTGACAAATAAAGTGCATTTGAATTCAATGTGGCTTTGAAGAGATTGCTTGACTAACTTTACCTGCTTCGTGTCTGACCATGGGCTCTTGGTTGGTATCTTTCAGAACATCCTCAAGAACAGGAATGGCTCCTTCATCTTGCATTTGACCCAAACAGTAAGCTAGCTCATGTTTCAGTAAAGCAGAGTCGTCCTCAAAGGCCTGACTAATCCATTTGATGGCCTCTGGTCCACCAAGGTTGCGCAACGTGAATAGTGCCCGAAATCTTGTGGTCAGGTCTTGTTTCGAGTTGACCAATATTTGGCCAACGGCAGAAATATCCTTTTCATCGAACATGATGGTAAAATAATGCCTTGAAGGGTTGAAGAGCATAACAATACAAAGTTAGACAAAGGACGTGTCCATGGAATATCAATGCACCACAACAAATTCAGTTTTTCTTTAGAGGAATTGAAAAAATGTAAAGATGCATGCATAGGGCCTAAATGACAAATCATCAGTGACCTTAAAACATCCAAACCTTACATGGGTAACGTTAACGTTATGTCCGATCCTCACATTATTTCACTGAATGAAAATAAACTCCATTCATTTTGTAATCCCACCACCACCTGGTTATGTTTACTTATATCACAACCTTCACAATTGTCCAGTTAGTCAACTAATTTCAGTAGTACAGAGATGTCGATGGATAATCAATAGACAAATATAACAGAAGATTAACGTTATTTTTAATCTCTCCCAAATGTTTGCTTTTCTGCCTCTTTTACAACAGCTGGTAACGTCAC
The DNA here is from genome assembly GCA_027497455.2 of Sardinella longiceps. Classification (NCBI taxonomy): domain Eukaryota; kingdom Metazoa; phylum Chordata; class Actinopteri; order Clupeiformes; family Clupeidae; genus Sardinella; species Sardinella longiceps. The sequence continues at coordinate 25,643,912 of JAODXP020000022.1, read as the reverse complement.
GCAGTTACAAAACCCTTGCTATGCTAACTTAGCCATCTAACTAGCACAGTCCAGAAACTACAGGCCTTGGAACAACTACCGATACCGAAACTATCAAAAGACAGTATAAACAAACTAAATGTAGATGCAACGTTAAATTCTTCGGGGAGACTGGCAATATGCAAAATAATTTACTTACTTAATGGTAGAGTTTATACCGATACCATCATCCCACACGTGAATGAAAACTGTGGAAAAAAGTGACACAGGACCGGCTTCTTCGCTTAATTTTCTGATTCATGTCATAATCAGAGTTGAATCCATTGCCCCCTACTGATGAGGAGAAAAATTGCGTGTGCTACGTGTACTGGCAAACTAGCCCACATAAAACAAAGTAAAACAATAAAAAAAATGTCGAGATAAAAAAAAACATATAATAATTTGCCTCCATCTACCGGTGGAATTTTCCCTTATGTTTTTTTTTTTTTTTTTTCTGCTGGAGCTGAAGTGATGACATCTGGCAACCTTTTGTTACCATGCAGAATGCATTTTAATGCAGTTCTTTGCATATTACTTCGTAAAACACACATGTTATGTTTTTTTTATTTTCCAAAAAACCCAATGTGTATATAATAAATAAATGACACAAATTTGTTTTTTAAAAACATTTAGTTTAGTCGTGCTGTTTCTCTGGGCCCATTTTCGCGGTTGTGTTTTGATTCGAATCTTGTGACGTAAGTGTTTTAATGTATACCCAGAATCCCTTGCATTTTCATCCAAAACATCTTCGAAGGCTACAGTTTGGTCAGCTAACCATCCTTTTCATCTTCAGCAATATTCCCCCAGCATTCAGCATTTTAACACTAGGTGTATTTTCAAGATAATTTTGCCCAGGACAAGAGGTAAGCAATCGCGATTGCCTTTGTCTTCATCTTTTAAGCCCCACAGCTCACCAGCTAGCATGAGAGCTAATTTATAGATATCTGATGAATGCCAATGGTAGAGATGTTAAATATGTTGTTTTGATTTGAAGTCGTGTCATGACAGAAATGAGAGACTTATTCTAGCACAATCCAAAGGTTACATCACGACATTAAATCCTCCGTTAATTTGAGTCTTTTCTACCAGTGAAAGTCGATAGCTATGCGGTGGTTTATCTCCCTGGCTAACGATACCCCCAGGCCACAAAGGTGCTAAAACAGGGTCTAGGGGACTCCGCAGTCTCTTTGAGAAACTCTGTTTAGGAAAGTGGTAACGTTAACTGAAAGCAGACACTTCAGGATCAAATGTGATTTATAAGATTGTAGATTGCTTGAAAAAAAACAGAGTTCGTTTGACAGAGTTGTCGATACCTGTTATGTTGTCCTTCTTGATTGAACACGTAATCCAAGCCCACTGAGAATCAGATTCCGTTGTGCTGTCATTTTGGTCTGTTGTTTACTTATTAAAGTGATATGTTTTGGTGGAGCCGACACATGAGCAATTAACGTTACAACCATAAATGGTAAATACTTAATCAACCTCACTAGCCTTTGCCTTCTCCTGGTTGAAGGTCGTCACTTGTTCACCCTAATGGACGATAGTGTATGCCCCTGAATCTTCCGCACAGTCATTCATTCTCTGACATTTAGATTCAAAGACTGTCGTGTATCATTACTGTTGTGTCTGGATTAATCACGTATTCTTTTTCTTTTACATTAGTCAGTCTCCTCAATGGACCAGGACTATGAGCGGCGGCTGTTGCGGCAGATCAACATACAGAATGTAAACTGCAGTCCCATTGTGAGTGTCAAAAGAAAGCATGCCTTGTAAACCACATTATGCGCAAGTCAAAGCAAGTTTTTATTAGCTAGTCATAACATATAAATCCTCCATCATTGTCTTGTCCTCAAACAGAAAGCAACAGATGCAATTCGGAACCTGACACCTACGAGTTCCCCACTGTCTTCTCCAAGCAAACATGGAGACCGCTTCATCCCCTCCCGTGCAGGAGCCAATTGGAGCATCAACTTCCACAGAATAAATGTAAACACTATTACCAGTGTGCTGTTTTCTAATCATGTACAGTATCATCTCTTTTGTTTGTAGTCAGGTAAATATGTCATTGTTGCTTTTCAGGAGAATGAGCGGTCACCGAGCCAGAACAGAAAAACAAAAGATGCCTCCACAGACAACAGTAAAGGTAAGCATAACTATTTGGACATCAAACATAAGCTACATCATTTAGCTGTCTTGGATGCATAATTCACTGTTTTGGGAACCCTCACTGGCCTCCTTGTCTCATATGCTCCTCCTGTGTGTTTTATTTGTGGTGGTCTGTAGCAGATGGCCTTGCCTACTCAGCCCTGCTGAAGAATGAGTTGCTGGGGGCAGGCATTGAGAAGGTCCAGGACCCTCAGAGTGAAGACCAGCGCCTGCGGCCTTCCACCCCAGAGAGAAGACGACTGTTTAATGTGAGTTATCACCCTGATCAGCTGAGGTGAGATGTTCCAATGTAGGGCAATAAAGGACCTGGCAGAAGTGAATTATACTCCCCTTTACGGCTTCGCCGCGCCTTGTCCATTATTCCTCTATATCGGGACACCTTTGCAGCTGTTGTCCCTAAATAGCTGCCACTATCATCGGGTTTCCAATGATGTCTCAATTAGAGTGAGGGGGAGATGAGTATGAATGGGAAATAAACAAAACAAAACAAAAAAAACTAATATGCATCCTACATAACGGTTGAGTAGACTGTTGAGTGTGTCTCTCTTTCACTCATACTCTGTCCTACTGTCTGTCATTCCTTTTGCATCCTTACAGTACTCTCTCAGTGCCAAACGTTCCTCGCCCGATGACAACAACACTCTGTCCCCCTACTCCCTGTCACCTGTCAGCAGCAAGAGGTAAACTGACTTTATTATTCCAAATGGGTAGAGACAGGAACATGCATCAAGAGTCTAAAGATATGTAACCACATTTGATACTAAATGTCATAGTAGTATGAGAGGTTGACATTCAGCCACCATAGTGAATTCAATCCTTTCATACCTTGTGTGTGCTGTTCTGTCTGGAGGGATGGTGGTGCTGGCGGTAAAGGTGCCGTTCTACAGCCAAAGGGTTGTAGGTTTGAGCCCCCTCTCTGCCTGACTCTATCAAACTGGCCCCATACATTGTAAAGCACTTGGAGTGCTTAAAACCATAGAAACGTGCTATAAATGCAGTCCATTTACCATTTCGAAGTCATTGTACATCTCTTCTAACTAATGTTATCTTTGCAGTCAGAAGCTGTTACGGTCGCCGCGAAAGCCCACACGGAAAATCTCCAAGATCCCTTTTAAAGTGCTTGATGCTCCAGAATTACAAGATGACTTCTACCTCAACCTAGTGGACTGGTCTTCCCTGAATGTTCTCAGTGTTGGCCTAGGGACCTGTGTGTATCTGTGGAGTGCCTGCACCAGTCAGGTACTGTAGCTACTATCTCCTATTTAATCAATAACCGATTATTTTTAAATGATAACATTTTTATTTTTTATTATTTATTTTAATTTAGTATTTATGTAAAATATTTAGGAAGATGCAATGCTTTGGTTAGTATATCTTTTGTTCTATGAGGCTAAGCAGTGTGAATGAATCTGGTTGCTACAGGTAACGCGCCTGTGTGACCTGTCAGTAGAGGGAGACTCTGTCACATCAGTGGGCTGGTCGGAACGGGTGAGTCATACGTACTGTACTCAGATCAGTGAGCTCTGTTAAGCTACAGTACAGCCGTTAAACCCCGCAGTATAGAAATACATGTGATGAGTCATCATGGCACTGTGTGTGTGTGTGTTTTTTTCACCATAGGGCAATCTTGTGGCAGTGGGAACACATAAAGGCTTTGTGCAAATATGGGACGCAGCAGCAGGCAAGAAGCTGTTTGCGCTTGAGGGCCACACGGCAAGAGTGGGTAAGGACACAAGCGCATGCAGACACACAAATTCAAAACTGGCCTGTGAGGAGGCTGTTGGCTTAATTGAACTGAGGGGGCAAAGTCTAAAGTCTAACTGAAGCTAACAAAATGACTTTGTAAACTTTGTTGATTTAATACTCTGAGCCAGACCCTAAGTGTAAACACCAGCGGGTTGACTCTGTGTTCCCAAAGGACACACCGTTTACAAGACAGTTTATTTACAAGACATGTTAATTGCTGGCAGACTTGATGGATTTGCACATTATTTCAATAAAGATGCTTCAACTCTTCAACTGCTTGGCTCTCTTAGCCCCATGTCCAGATTCTTTTTTCTTATGTTCTCTGGCCTTTGCCGGCCCCCTCATACTCCCCCTAGGTGCTTTGGCGTGGAATGCTGACCAGCTGTCCTCGGGTAGCCGTGACCGCATGATCCTGCAGAGGGACGTGCGAACACCTCCGCAGCAGTCAGAGCGGCGACTCCAAGGCCACCGGCAGGAAGTGTGCGGCCTCAAGTGGAGCACAGACCACCAGCTACTCGCTTCCGGGGGCAACGACAACAAGGTGGGTGGCTATCGACTGTTCCACAATCGATTACTTTGGCCTCTCTCTCTCTCTCTCTCTCTCTCTCTCTCTCTCTCTCTCTCTCTCTCTCTCTCTCTCTCTCTCTCTCTCTCTCTCTCTCTCTCTCTCTCTCTCTCTCTCTCTCTCTCTCTCTCTCTCTCTCTCTCTCTCTCGACACCCCTTTGGCAGGATATGCCATCACCCCTCGGTCTGTTACACTTGATTCAGGATTCAGTTAATGAAGCCCTTTAGGAATCTCTGTGGATTAGCCATTCAGTTATCTAGCAGCAGAGGCCTTCATAATCATCCATTTCAAAACAGCTTTATTTAGTTGGGGTTTTGTTTTTGACAGTGAGGGTGGGAATTATATTTTGTATTAATGTGTTATATTTTGTATTAATGTGTTATATTTATTTATTTTGATGAAATAATGTCAATTTAGTGTGCCATTTCAGACGTCTGTTTTCCGAAAGCATAATTTCAATGCGATTTCCCTTTGCCAACTAACTAAGTTCTAATTAATTAGCAACTATACTTTTGGGTAACGGACGGCAGAACAGCATACACCTTAAAGTAGTTGTTTTAGCCCTCTGGATTTTTTTTTTGGCCAGGTTAAGGTTAAAAAAAATATATATATACCATACATGATCGAGGAGACATGTTTGATTGCATATAGTTGATTGCATATTGTTTGTGTTTGTCTTCCTCAGCTGCTGGTGTGGAACCACTCCAGTGTGGTCCCCGTACAGCAGTACACAGAACACCTGGCCGCGGTCAAGGCCATCGCCTGGTCGCCACACCAGCACGGGCTGCTGGCTTCGGGTGGCGGGACAGCCGACCGCAGCATCCGCTTCTGGAACACGCTCACAGGGCAGCCCCTGCAGTCCATCGACACGGGCTCACAGGTCTGCAACCTGGCCTGGTCCAAGCACGCTAACGAGCTGGTACGTATAGAGCCCTGGGCCAAAACACATGTGGACAGAAGAAGATTAACAAATGCCCTGGTGTGTGTAAGCTGAGGATTTAAAATGAGAAATAGTGTCACAGTTTTCTCTTTGAGCATTTCCTGAACAATTCACTAACTAGCTTGGCCTCAGTTTTAGGAAGTTATGATAAATTTACTATTACAACGGTTTGATTGTCTGTGATGCCTTACTTTGCAGAAGGGAAAACCATATGTTTGTTGATTGTTGTCACTGTTTGTCTATTTTTAGGTAAGCACACATGGATACTCCCAGAATCAGATCCTGGTGTGGAAATACCCGTCCCTCACACAAGTGGCCAAACTCACCGGGCACTCGTACCGAGTCCTCTACCTGGTAAGAAGACAAACCCCCCAGTCTGCGCTGTCCAAGCAATCCAGTAACTTTTGATGTGTGTTTATTGTGAGGAATTATGAGGTATCTGACCGTGTGTGTGTGTGTGTGTGTGTAGGCCATGTCGCCAGATGGGGAGGCCATTGTCACGGGAGCTGGAGACGAGACCCTGCGCTTCTGGAATGTCTTCAGTAAAACGCGCTCAACGAAGGTACGCCTTGCATACAACATACTGCACATGCTCTGCCACGCCCTCTCTCTGTGTCCAGGGAAACGGCTCGTAACAGCTTGTGCATTTGTTTTTCCCCTAGACTGTGGTTCTCTATGGGTATTTAAATTAATACTATGAGCCTCTTAACATTTCATGTTGGTAACTGTGTCATTTTTTCTTTTTTTAGGAGTCGGTGTCTGTCTTAAACCTCTTCACCAGAGTGCGATGACCCCAGTTAAGTTGAAGACTAAATCATGTTGAGGATATGGCCTCTTTTAAAAGTGGATGGTGTGAGAAATGGTCTTCAGAAAGGGGACTGCGTGTGTCGGTTGATGTTTACAGAATTTTATAGATTTCCATCAGGACTGCCTTGTATTCAGTACATTCAGGATTGATTTCAAAAGCTTACTTGATTTGGCGTGTTTTATGTTTCTTTATGTGTTTTTTGTTTGCAATTAATGCACATTTTATAACATTTTGTGTTTTTTAAGTTGCTAAATAACCGTATGTACCATACTGAAAGAGCTTGGGAGACCTGTGAGAGTCCTAAATCATTGAAATTTAAAGTCTACTGTCCTTTACCCATGTGTCATCTTTTCTGGGTTGAACTCTTGATAAAAGGTAATGTAAACAGTGACAATCTTTTTGGAATGGAAAAAAGAAATTTGAATTTTGTTCATATACAGACAAAAAAATATATATACTGGGAAAAAAAAGGAAACATTTATATCTTTGGTGCAGTTCCAGTTTGTTTTAGCAGTGCATGCTGAGTGTAGCTTTGCAAGGAGTGGGAACTATTAACATTTACTTTACTGTGGATGAGAACTCATTGTTGGCTCTGCCTTCAATTTCTTTTAGCTGATTGGAGAAATTAAACCAACTAGAAAAGCACTCAGAGAGTGCAGACCTCCGCCAAGGCAATGTGGTATCAGACACCATAAATTCTTATTATTTATATGAAATATACTGTAAATAATGTAATTGGTTTATTAGCTGGGTTGGTAATTGATGTACGGGTAGGGAAGTACCTGTAGTTCACAGAAAGTATCTGCCCACCAAGGGACTAATGTATGCCTACTGAGAAGTGCCAGAATCTTTTTATAAAGAGAAACTTTGTATTAAGAGTTCACAAGGCTACAGTATAATGGTTAAGTAGCAGAAGTTAATGTGTTTGGTTGGGGTGCTATTTTCGTGTGAAAGTAGATCTAAAAGGCTGCTTACTGTTGTTATAGTTACCATACTAAAAAGCATTGATATGGAACAGTGGTGAAACTTTTAAAAAGAAAAACGTCTCAGGTAGTCGGTTATACAAAGTTAAGATGCGTAGATCTGTAGATGCACATTTTTTCTCTCACAGTGACTGAACAAACACCAACTATTTCTGTCTTAACTTTATTCCACCTGATTTTTCCACAAACATCACAGTAGAGTATCTGTATTTATGTGAGTTCACAGTATATTACACCCCCTGAGGAGGAAGACAAAGAGGTTACATCAGAATTTGGTTATTATGTGGTAAACCATCTGGCACACTGGGCAACATGAAGATGAATGGATACATGACGAATTGAGATGCAAAACCCTCTTAGGTCGATTTTCAGAAATATGGAAAAATCAAAGTTGCTGTTAATAATAATTATACTGCAATTATATAAACGGCAATTTGAAAGTCATTTTGTATAAACAAATCAATCCAAAATAAAGTGAAGGTGGAATGGTAATAAGGTTAATAAAAATTATATTACCGGTACATTATTTCTGTAAATTTGCAAACGGACTAAAAGGGTTTTGCCTCTGGGGTGTGTTTCTCAAAACCATAGTTGCAACGTAGTTACTAATGGACAAATGTATTTCAACCTAGTTAGCAACTATATATTTGAGAAACTGATCCCTAAACTCTTCATATGCACACAAACACTGACGTGAAAATTATTCAACAATACATAGTCAACATTGCATAGAATATATCAGAGCTTGCTGTCCCAAATACTGACACAAAAAAAAAGAAAATTTGATGTGGTCAACCAGCGAATGAAGGTTGATGATGTAGGTGAACACAAGTTTAATATCACAGTGAAGTGGACATAGTTCAAAAACATATTTACAAATCTGTACAACCAAAGTCTTGCCAGTCTTTGATCCAAATTGTAAACTCAGACAGTTTGGCATGTCACATTTGATTTATAGTGATGTTCTCCCACTCTTATTGCACAACAGAGTTGCTATCAGAAAAAAGGGAAAACAATCAACAAAAAATAAGTCTACTTCACATTACGACATTTAATTGTACAAATGCATGAATATGTGACCACGGATACCAGATAGTAATGACAAGCACTTGTAAAAGGAGATTAACAAGTTACGATAATAAAAAAAAAACTTAAATAATCACACACATTCTACCTAAAGCTTTTCTCAATACAGAAATACGTATTTGCACATATTTACATTTACAGGGTGTAGTTCAAATGTTGGTCCCAGGCAGTGTTAGTCAAGGCTCTGCCTTACTGAGTTGCATTTAGAAAAAAAAAAAAAGATGAATGAGTTCGAGGTTGACCATTACATTTACATTCTTGCCCTATAAACTGGTCAACATCCCAACTGTTCTTCATTTCTCTTCATAGCTGAAACACCATTCATAGCTCTGTAATGGTGAAGTGTTGCCCTCTGACTAGTGTTCAGACTCAGAGTTTGTGACAAACCCAAGGTACTAGCGGACATTGAAACATCTATGCCTCAAGCATTAGGCCTTACAACTAGCCCCAACCAGCCAAGTCTCAAGTCCTCTTTCATGGGTATAAATTAAAACCTACCCACAATCCCACAGAAACCATAAAAAAACCATCCACAATCCCATACAACCTATACAAATCCATCCTTACAGTAAATCCTCAGCTCACTACAAAACCATGGCAAAGTAAAAAGCAATCTCAAGAGGAGACACATGTCCCACCCTGCCGTGGTGGAGTTAGAAGAAGAATCCAACTTAAATGTGTCCCACTTTCTTCTGAAGAGGAGCTGAGCCTAACACAACAACAAGCCGATCAATGGAGGAGCGAGGCATGACGCGTCGGTACTGTAGGGAGGCGGATGGGTCACATGCAGGGACAGGAAGAGAGAGGGAGAGAGGGGCATGCTGGGTAACTGGAGAAAACCATCAGGGGAACTGGACACGTGCAGAGGACCAGTAGACGGGTGCAGGCATGGCCACTTTGGCTTTGCAGATGGGACACGTGCGCTCATTCCAAAACCACCGCTCCAGGCACTGCAATACACACACAAATAGAGCTGTTACAGCAAGTACTGTATGCTAACAATTGTACTGCTTGTCTGACAGTCGTCTCCTAGATGGACACATGCTAAAATCACTCTGGGGAACAGTTTTGTCAACCATGCCTGCACAACTGTATGTATGAATGGCAGGGCCGTCGCAACGGGACAGGCAAACCAGGTCATTTCCTGGGGTCTCAGGTTGAAAGGGGGCCACAAGATTGACTGTTTAATCATTACAGTAATTTAGTTGCTGCTGTTTTTCAATAAAAATATGACTTTAGGCTGGAGTTAGACAACTGTAAGCTCAACACCATTATATTAATGAAAGGTGTTTGAAGATTATAACAATGTGATTCATGTGGGGGGGGGTCCCATGTCCTGTTTGCTTGGGGCCCCCTAAGTACCTTGAGAAGGCCCTGATGAATGGATGTCTTTGCTGATGTACAGTAAACCTCTCCTGTGGGTTACTGCAACACAATGACATCCAACAGTAGCAGCTTGCGTTCACTCCCATTCTCTCCACACACACACACACACACACACTGCTGCCTCCGTGAAACACACCAGTCAAAGATTGCCATTGATTTCTCTTGCAGAGGTCGCTTTGCGTGTAGCCTCCAACTAGTTTCCAGAGAGGATAGTGACCCATTTAGCCTCCAAACAGCTAACCCCTTACCTCTCGCCTAGTCACTAAGGACACGACCCCAACCCAACCTAGACCCTACATAGGTCACTCGCACACAGGATGACTTATAGATGTGACCCTTTCCATAGTGGTCAGCCCACGCTGATGTAGGATGATGACAGTAAACAACTCGGCTATACATCATCATTGGAGTGCATTATGAGTGGAGGAGGATCAACATAATCATGGACTGGTCATCTATCCTTACCAGACCAAAGGATGCACACAACCGTACTGTATGATAGGGAAATGATAAACCATGTAGTGAATTCAAGACAGAAAATGGTATGAAATGATGTCTATTTGGAAAAAAAAAATATTTTACAAACTTCCAGAGTGTGTGTTGGGGGATTGTTTTTTGCACATGTGGAAATGAAGATCAGATCAGAGTAAAACAGATGAAGTATCTTGTGTTGGTATTTAAGCCAAAATACATCATTTTTCTTAATACTCATACCATCTGAGAAAAATACAAAGTACATATTGGTTGGTTTGCTTTTTTATCCACTTTGAGAGGTATGAAACAATGGAATGATCCCCTTAAGAGGTATGAAACAATGGAAATAATGTTGTCACCAATCCTATACAGAACTATGACCTAACAAGAAACGAATGGCCCAGTGGTGTCTTCTGCTGGTGTTGTAAAGTAAAGTAACTTTGTGATGGCACTGCTAGCGTTGGCGCCGCAAGGAAAGCTGGCGCCGGGGGACATGGTGGTAGTCTTCCTGCTCGGTAGACAAAGCCGCTTCTCCAGACTTCCGGTGCTCATCCCCGTACCTCCTCCGCTCACAGGTGGCTGCTGAACTGCCACTGCGCGGACGCACCTGCGGACGCACCTGCTCTGGCTTCCTGTCCGTCTTCAGGGCCCACCAATCACAATGAAGAATTTCAAAAGCCAGATTTGGGGGTTTTGACATTTAGATCAATTCAGAGTTTAAAAAAAAAAAAAAAAAAAAAAAAACATGCACTGGGAACATGCACTGGGATTTAGAGGGGAATGTCTGTAGGAAACCAGTCAAAGTTCAAAGTCTGGTCTTCATTTCCCCCATAACGTATATTTGATCAAATATGATACACTGAATATGCCACTTCAGATCATTGGCATTTCACTTCCAAATGCCACACGCCAACTACAGATGTAACCCCTTTTGCCATATCGCTGTCACAGAGGTCAAATATTCTAGCATTGTCATTAGAATAATCATGCTGTCTTACATGCTTTAACTGGCTATGACACATACAAGGAATGGAGAGTCTCAGACATGTTATGACATACATGCATTTTATGTTGACCACATTTCTGTCCTCATGCACATACAGTAAACCACTGTGTGCCTTACCTCTTTGTGGAATCTATGCGCACAGTGCAGTTCCTGGACTTGACCGTTGCGTTTGTCCTCATGGCAAAGTAGGCAGACGTTGTCAGCGTCACCCTGCAACCACATAAGCTATACCATTAATCTAGAAGAGTGAGACCTAGCTGTGAAGACAGTGACACAAACCCCTGGGTGTGTTTAGGGTCCTCTAGGATGTGTTATGCATGCATGATCGCTGATATTCACCAATGACATGACTTTTTGGTTGCGGAAGCGTAGTCTCCTCTCGAAGGATTCTGTGAGCTCGGGAATGGGGGTGATGTTTGGTGCAGGGATGTTGCTCCTGCGGCTGTTCTCGTCGGAAGAGACGCGCCGCGCTCGGGGATGCGACCTGACCTCCTTGTCCTCTCGGCCCTTCATGTGAGCTGGCGCAGGAGCCATCGTGGCTGCATGGAGCTTGTGGAGATGCATGGCATCCAACTGTGACTGAGGTGACGGAGAGAGAGATAGAGAACAGGGTGTGGTATAAGATGAGGATATTATCTAATTTTAAAACAATTAACGATAAAGGTGCAGTCAGAGATGCTAGACAAAATAGTGTTTGTGTATTTTACTTACATTTTGATTTGTTTACATTGTAAAAAGTGTTTACATGCTGTACATGCACAGCATAACATCACTGACTCCACCTTCAATATTACTCCAATGCTTTAATATTCCCATAATAACAAAAAGTCTCAAAGGGTAGTTATTTGATCATCTGGATGTTCAGTGTCACAGCTAAGTTACAGAACAGAGGCACGGAGACTGAGACTCAAGTTTCTCCTTTTGTCCTGAATTGCTCTCTCAGGTTAGATCAAGACACTAGATTCACAGTGAGGGGTTGCATTCTCTTTTCTTTTCTTTTCTGATTTTCATTCCTCTCACCATTTCATCTATTCATCACCTTTCATTATTTAAATTAGGTATGTTTCCAGTGATGGCTGACAGGCTTGTTCTGAAGTTGCTACCTAGTTGTCAGGGGACCAACAATGCAGCCTTATTGAATCACACCATACCACACTTAGGCCCAGTGCTCACTTGGAGACAGGTTCAAATCCAGCCTTATTTCCTAAATCCATTCCTCATTTCTCTTCCCAACTATTTCCTAAATCTATCCCCCAGCCCATTTAACAATATCTCAAGTCAAGTCAAGTATCCTTTATTTGCCATTTGTGCAAAAAAAACAACAGTCAAAGCAAAAGTTAAAAGCACATTGGAATTTTTGGGCAGAGCTCAATTAAGCATTTAAAAGTAAAGATACAAGAAAATAGAAATTTAATGTACACTGACTAAGACACCAATCCATGATACAAGACAATATCTTTACTGTATTGCCAATAACAGCTAGTAAAGACCCAAATAACAGCATGGGTGTCTGAAGAATTTTTGTATGGTAATGCCAAAAAGACTACTACTACTGGACTTAGAAACATATAGTTTCATCAAAGGAATATTATAATGTCTGTTTTTCTGAAATTGAACTATTAAATTGAATAACGAAGCAATCCCTCAAAACTTATGCAATACTTGTGCCTTAAAGCAACATGTGCGTTTTCTTAAGCACTAAAATATTGATCATGGAAATTTAAGAGACTCCTCAGCTTGTCAACACTGTTTTCAAAGCCCATAACAGTGATGTAACTTTGTTATGTGATACTCCACATTGAATGCAGCCCAGGCTTGGAATAGGCTGGATTGCTAGCTCTTTCTAGCCTCTCTTACACGTGGCTGCTTGAGGGGGGGGGGGGGGTAGTGTTTGTTGACAGTGTTCTCAAGGCGCTATAGCCTGCTATGTGAGGACAAGGCTCTGCGAGTAGCAGGTTAATTATACTCCCTATGGCCCGGAATGGCTGGGTAAGCTCCTCATCCTAAACCACAGTTATTGTAAGAGCTTGGCCAAAGACATTAAGTAACTACTGTTCATTTACAGCATCTCAAACCAGGCAAATTCATTCAATGACTCAAACTTAGGCTATAAGATACTGTATGTAACTTGGATGAAATAATAATAATTATTAATATCCATTGATTATTATTACTATTATTATTATTATTATTATTAGTGCTGTTTGGTCTTTGGCTCCTTGGTATATAGTACTATGTATACTCAATCAACCTCAACTCAACCAGCAATATGAGCAATGCATTCTCATGGTAGAGAATATAGGCCACCATGCAGACTCTCAGGATATTTCTTGTCAATAATTGACTACATCATTCTCAATAACATTGAATCTTTTGTAATAAGAAAACATAATTCTATTTGAAAGGTCAATATTTACTATACCCTATTTCTATATTACATTGTAAATTTCCTATACAGTCTCTTTTTTTCAAAATAACTAGCATCAATATATAAAAATACACAGCAAGCACAACTAAATCAACATCTTTTAGAATAATGAAACTAATGTTGCAATTCAGTGGTGCATGCATGCCACACAATTGCCGATCGACTGAAATGACAATATCTGTCTTATGGTTCAGGACTCTGGCTACTGCCCAAAACCCAGCTCATTACACCAAAGTTCCTCTGTCTGCAGAATAGAACAGTTTGTCAACAGCAGCGACATTATTGATAGAGTTACCACCAGTGGTCAGCTTATTGCTTCAGGGAAAGCTTTTTTTTTAATTGCCAGCCAGAGTGACCACATGCTGCTACAAGGAGGCCAGGGCTTCTTTCTTTTCTGTTTCAGTGCTGTTGTGACCCATTGCAAGAGCCCACTGCTGACCTGACCCCATGCCAGCCGCATGTACCATATTGACCTTTGCATCCCTTTGCGTGTGGGAACACTGATTGCATGACAGAGTGCAAATGAGAAGAGAAAGGAGAGCAAGCATTTCATGTGTGTGTGAGCATGTGTATCTGTGTGTGTGTGTGTGTGTGTGTGTGTGTGTGTGTGTGTGTGTGTGTGTGTGTGTGTGTGTGTGTGTGTGTGTGTGTGTATGTAGAGAGAGAGAGAGAGAGAGAGAGAGAGAGAGAGAGAGAGAGAGAGTGAGAGAGTGAGAAAAGGCCTAAGGGTGTGTGTGAGAGCAAATAATGGGTCATCCTTTCAAATAACACCTACCCCTAGATTACCGTATGTACTATGACAGTGTAAATCTTGTAAACAGATCTCATAAACTGGTCATATAACTCATCACTTTCCAACTCAGATCTCCCGACTTCTTTTGAGTTCATCAGACACACACACACACACCTCTAACAAGCTTTAAAATGCAACTATGCAAGACCACGGTGAGGCATTTAATATAAAACCAAACTTGGCTTTGAAGGTCTGTCAGCAAATGCAGCATGCAAACATGCAGTTTTCAAGCACAAAATCCTAGTAGAAGAAGCCACTCCAGCCACTTACTGTATGATAAACACAGATGAGGTCTTACAACAAAAACAAGCAACTTTCAGTAACCAAAGCTTGACCATTCTATTCTACGTCTACAGGGATCATGCATCAGTCCCCACGTGCAGATACACTGCAGAAGCATAGCTCACCGCCCTGCGCTGCCCGCGTCCTTCTCTAGCGTCTGCAGCAGCAGAGGGGGTCCTTACCGGGCAGGGGAGCGAAGCCCGGCGGTCGGCTTTGCGTCGCGCCGCGGGGTTTCCCCGAAAGCTGTGCTTGCGCTCCTTGGCGTGATCCTCGCCGCCGCCGTGGCCCCAGTAGCTGCTCATCCACTTGGTGAAATTTCCGTCGTCGTCGTCATCATTGTCCAGGATGATGGCGGGGAGAAGTCGGAGAGACAGTTTGAAGGCCGGTGTCGGGGACGGAGCTCCTCACAGAGGGGCTCCTAGGGGGGGTCCTGCCCGGAAAAAAATAAACAAACAAAAAGAAAACAAAAACAAAAAACCTAAACCACGTCGCCAGGTGTAGCTGGGTTGCAGTGAGCTGGCGATCCTCTGTCTGTGTGTGTGAATGAGAAGAAGGAAGTGTGTGTGAATGTGTGGGCTCTTTGTGTGTGGGTTTGTCTCCGTGTGGCTCCGAAGAGCAGTCCAAGCTGTGTCAGGTAGAGATGCTGCTCCTCCTGCGGTGTCCTGCGCTGCTCTGGCTTATCCCGTGGCTCTTGGCAGGTAAGTGGGCGGGAGAGGACTGGAGAGGAGAGGAGAGGAGAGGAGAGGTGGAGTAAGTTTAGTTACCCAGTGACTGGAGGTCGGGCCGGTGAGCGACTGTAATTAGATCCCTCTGGTCTGTTTTCAGCTCGCCACCGTGTGCGGTTTCGTTGTTTTAAGCCAGCCCCCAAAAATACTCGCGCACGCACACACACATACACAGACACAGACACACACACACACACACACATACACAGCTTTGGCCTAGGTCTTTAAATAAGTGAATCATCCCTATAATCTAGTTACCATGGGGCTGGGTTGGGCTGGGTGGGGGGTGGAGGGGAGAGAGATGGAACTGGTAAGAGGCATGGCTAGTTAGGGGGGAGGGGGGGTGTTGGAGGGAGACTAGTGAAGTCAGAGAGATGCATGGCGTGGGTTGGGACAGGTCGGGTGGGGCTGGATGGGGTGGGGGGGTTGGGGGCTTTTAGTCTTTCCATTACAGGGGTTTGGCCTGGGGGAGCCATCCACATGCTGAAACTCCATAGTTTCCACTCACTGAGCACATCAAACCTGTCAATAATTATGGAGTGCCGCAGTGAGAGTTGCTCACAGTGGGTGTGTATGTGTGCATGTGTGGGCTGTGTCTGTGTCTGTGTGTGTGTGTGTGTGTGTGTGTGTGTGTGTGTGTGTGTGTGTGTGTGTGTGTGTGGGAGAGAGAGAGAGAGAGAGAGAACTGCAGACACAGTGTGTGTGTGTGTGTGTGTGTGTGTGTGTGTGTGTGTGTGTGTGTGTGTGTGTGTGTTAGTGTGTGTATATGAGAGAGATTGAGAAAGAGAGAGAGAACTGCAGACACAGAGAGTGTCTGTGTGTATTTGTGTGTGTGTGTCAGTGTGTGTGTGTATATATGAGAGAGAGAGAGAGAGAGAGAGAGAGAGAGAGAGAGAGAGAGAGAGAGAGAGAAGTAGGGAGGGAGAATTGAATCCGTGATGGCATGTTGTTGATGTTAGTTGTTAGTAGTGGGGTCTTTCAGCGGGCAGAGTGCCCACTCACTCTGGGTCCGATAAACGATTGCTTCCTTCTCAGAAATCTCTCTCACACTACTACAGTACAAACCAGCCCATTCGGCTCTGTTAGAATAGAACACAACACATTATCATCACCAAAACCCACAGATGTACAGAGTAGTAGGTCTACTGAATATAACTCTTGCTATTCTATGATATGCCCCATATCATAAAATATGAAGGTGCATCCATGCAGATACAGTATAAATAAATGCTCCATCCTGGAAATTGACGTTGTGATTAAGTTCTTTCCTACTGGCACCCAGCTTATTGCTGTCTGACCCCTTTTGGGATATGTGGTCCCCTTCATAAACGCAAATCTGGGCCATACTGTCGCACCCCTGCAGTCCTGTCTACTGCCCTGCTCCAGTTATTTCATCAGACTTCAGCAGCATTCGGCCACCCTGCCATGGGTGAATATGTGCACACGTGTTCACACACACACACACACACACACACACACACACACACACACACACACACACACACATATATATAGCACACACAGACAGACACACACACACGGTCATACACAAATGTATTGTATAGACACAAAGACACACATGCACACACCCTACATATATACCCTTGTTTCCCGGGAAACTACTGGAAAGTATTTGTGACGGGATAGTGAAGACTGACCTTTTTAATTGCCACTTAAAAATTTTGTTTGATTTCCACTGTAGAAACTCAAATCCTCATTGTCCAGAAAACATGCATAAAACATAAAAAAGTACACAACATCACAGGCCACCCTGCATACTGTATATCTATTTGTCTGCTTTTATGAACTTTAATATACTTTACCTTACAGTAAAATGACAGGACAATCCACCACCATGTCTCTCTCAGTCATGGGGTCCTTGGCCTGAAAAAATAAAAAATGTTTAATCTTTATCTTTTTTTTTTTTTTTAATCTTTTTTGCATTTTGACAAACCCAAATCAATTCGCTGTTGCATTTGTTTATTTATTTATCAAATGACTACACAGTATTATACACCATTCATCATTCATTCAGTTATCAGTGACTTAGACTTAGACTTGTTTTATTGCCATTCAACAAATACACCATCAGTGTACAAACGAGATATCAATGCATTTGATTAGTACATTTAAAAAGTGTAAAATATTCACAGAATACAGTATCATATGCTTCAATTTAGTTAAAATCTAGGATTCTGTAGATGCCTGTTAAAGTGATAAAGTGCATGGAGTGTCACATAATGTCCAAACAGATCAATTTCTGTTTTTGTTGAGCAGTCTTATTGCTGTAGGGAAAAAGCTGTCCCCAAATCTGGCTGTTCTACTGGGGATGCTGCAGAACCTCCTCCCAGATGACACTAATGTGAACAGTCCCTGATGAGGGTGGGTGGGGTCAGAGGAGATGCGTTGGGCTCTCGTCAGGCAGCGTTTCTGTCCAATGTCCCGGATAGAGGGCAGCGAGGATCTGATGACCTTCTCTGCTGTTCTCACTACTCTCTCCAGAGCTTTCCAGTCTGAAGCATTGCACGCCCCCAATCCAGACAGAGATACCGCTGGTCAAAAGGCTCTCAATGGCACCTCTAATAAAAGGTGCTCAGGATGGGAGGTGAGAGGGCCGCCCTTCTCATCCGGCACAAGAAGTGCAGGCGTTGTTGCCCTTTTTCACCAGAGAGGTGATGTTGAGGGACCAGGTTAGTTTGTCTGAGATTTGTACCCCTAAGAACTTGGTGCTACTGACAACCTCCACTGCAGTGTCATTAATGAGGAGTGGTGAATGACTGGGCTGAGATTTTCTGAAGTCAACAATCATCTCCTTTGTCTTGTCAACATTTAGGATCAGATTGTGTACTTTGCACCAGTCCACTAGATGTTTTACCTCATCCCTCTAGGCCAGTTCGTTGTTGTCCTTGATGAGACCCACAACAGACACAAACTTCAGGAAGTGGTTGGTATTCCATTTGACCTTTGACAATTTGACCATTTGACAATTTAAAACAACCTTTGGTTGTTTTCAATTGTGCTATATCAATAAACCTGACTATGACTATGACATCAGGGTGAACAGCAGAGCGCTGAGAACACACCCATGTGGAGAGCCGGTGTTCAGGGAGATGACACTGGAGATGTTGTTATTGACATGCACAGCCTGCGTTCTGTTTGTGAGAAAGTCCAGTAGCCAGTTATAAAGGGGGGTGCCAAGGCCCAGGTGACCCAGTTTGCACACCAGATGCTGGGGGATAATAGTGTTGAACGCCAAACTGAAATCCAGGAACAGCATCCTCACGTGGGTGTTCTGTCCCTCCAGATGTTCCAGGCTGAGATGGAAGGCAGAGGAGATGGCATCCTCTACGGAGCAGTTTGGTCGGTATGCAAACTGGAACTGGCCAAACAACGGTGGAAGCTTGGAAATTATATGATCTTTCACCACTCTCTCGAAGCACTTCATGATGATGGGTGTCAGTGCTACCGGTCAGAGATCGTTGAGAGTAGTGATGGTCGATTTCTTAGGTACTGGAATGATGGTGGCAGACTTGAAGCATGATGGAACAATGGACTGGTTCAACGATGTGTTAAAGATGTTGGTAAAGACGGCCGCCAACTGATCAGCACACTCCTCTGTGTGCTCCTTCAGATACCAACCCTTAAGCCCAGGTAATCTGCTGCTAGGGTTAGTTAGGGTAACAGGACCACCACTGATGAACAGACAGATGAAGCAGAGACCTTACAGTCTGCTCAGGTGGAGGGTTGGGGTCTTATTCAGGCTGACAGACTACTGACTCCCTAACCTCTTTACCTGTGGGACAGAGGTACTGTACCTGCTTAACTGCACACATGGACTATTCTTGGTCAGAGGTAGTATCTTTGACTACTATTTGAAGAGGCTTAATCTTATTATCCTGCTGCCAACTTACTGTGTAAGTATCTTTATGCCTTCACACAAGCCTGTACATGTACTTCACACAATGCATGCACACTACAGTAGGTGCAAATACAGTTTTGGAATACAATGTGCTCCAGCAAAATGCTGCTTTGTTACTAAGCGATTAGTAAGTTACATAAAATGAATGAACAATGTCTGCTCCCCAGAATGAGCATTTTAACACATTATTCAATCTACTCAAATAGATATTAATCCACTTATGTTATGAGTATGAACAGAGAATTCTTGTAATGCACAAGCACAAATACATACAGGCATAATTATGATGTAAATAAAACAGTTGAAGAAACTGATGAAAACGGTTAGGAAAATAATGTATCTAAAAAATATATTATAAGTAATAAAAATAGTAATTCTCTGAATCATAATCTGAAATTGATATGGAAAGGAAAGGAAGCAAGACATCAACTAATCAGATCTGAAATAATTTTACACGGACATTAACCTTCTGAAGAAATGTTCTACATAAACCACCACAATAAGGTCACTCCATGCATGTATACATGGTCACTTGATACAATATGCATAAGCAAGCCAAGGCCTCAGAGCTGAGGACAGCAGTCATAGTGCTGAGCAAAGATGGTGGTGAGTCTGGCTACTGTAAATAGCCGTAATCCCTACAGAGAGAAGAAAGTGACTCCATAATTAGAGACAATCTGACCTTTGCCCTAACACTTGACACTGGTTGAAATACCTCTAATCCAAAAGGCATTTTGCAGGACCAACACACAGCCATAATATTCGTTCACCTGTCACAGTGTTATATAGGTTCACCCATATATACATAACTGCTGCAGATGACCTATATGCATTTTTTAGAATCAGTAAGCCATCACACAGTATAACCTGTCATACAGCCATGTCATGCTGCAATGTTTGCCAATATGATTGCAATATTATATATATACATATACATATATATATATATATATATGGGCAATTCCAGCGTTATGGACGTGACATTTTCGTGCATTATTGATGAACAAAAGGCCACATAACATCCGCAAACCTAGCAGTATTTCACAATTTTTTTTCATATTCTTCTGCAAACTCCATGGCTGAATACAGGCAAACAGAAAAAATTAATATCATGATTTGCATCATAAGAATATGAGCCTTTCAATTTGCGTTATGGACGTGACGAAAAACGGACAAACTTTTGAGAGAGCGTAGTTTTTGCTGTGAAGTGTGTGAAATTTCTAGAGAAATGTAAATATTACTACATTCATACCAAACAGGACACCTCAGTAAAGACAGAGAAAGACTTAATTTCAACAAATGTAAATGTAAAAAAGTTGGTTTTCATTGGGAGAAATGGCGTTATGGATGTGACGTTATGGACGTGACGTCTGGAAAAACCCTCCAAAACGATACAAAACAATTGTGAATGGTGGATTTTAACTTGTAACGAGAGAAATGGTAATAGAACAATGAAAAATGACTGATAATATAACAGCTTTGTGTTTGTTATCACCCACTTATGCCCATTATAAGCCCCTCCATAGACTTACATTATAGCTGAATAGGGTAAAAAATGTAACAAACAGATATCCTTTCGAAACTTGCTCAGTTGAATATTTACATAGAGACAATACTTTTTTGTATTGGAAGTTTTCTGAAAGAATTTGTATGTCAATGTAGGTGAGACTTGAAGTTTTAAGGTGAGGTTTACTTTTTCGTGGAATTGCCCATATATATATATATATATATATATATATATATATATATATATATATATATAATTTAATTATTTACTTTTCATTGAAGCACACAGTCATTAGAGTCAGCGGTAAGTATTTCACTACAGATTGTATTATGTATAATTGTATGTGGCAAATAAAATTGAATTTGATTTGATTTGAAACAGGAAATTATGTCTGTGACATAGAAGGTAGAATGTGTGACCATATGAATATTTTCATTAGCCTCTTGCTCACCCTTGATATACACAGATAGTAGCTTCTGCACCTGGGTAAGCTGTGTCTATGATTCTGACCTGGACATTATGTCGCTGGCTCTCTCATCTATGTCCGCTACTGGTGCCACCAACTGCAATTGATTGTGTCGCGTGTACCAGCTTGAAGCTACAATTGATTGGAGGACCTGCTGTCCAAAAAAGGCTGCTGTGGTGTCTGCAGTGAATAGATGTGTCAAATTCTGTCTCATGAGTTCTCCCTTCCGAGAACATGCTGACCTAGTCGTCCCACTGCAATCATATTGGCAAACATTGCAGCATGACATGGCTGTATGACATAGGTTATACTTTCAGCCCAAGAGAATCTATTCTTACTAGATCTATGGAACTGAAGAGCATTTTGTCATGTCAGTAACGTCATCTTTTCTCAAACAATTCATGTCAGAAATTAATGCTTGAGATATTTTAAGTTGTAAAGCATTATACAGAGTGTTCAAAACAGCGATTAATGTGTATGAAAGCTCTGTTGTTGTCTGTGTATTTATAGCAGTCTGCTGTTCATGGCAAACTTGTTGTCGTGTTTGGAGACAGCTAGCTAGAGGGCACTCAGATTGAGCGACTGCCTGAGCCCAAGCACATCACTGCCATTCGAGTCACACATAGAGACTATACACAGTAATGTGACTCAGGAAGGATCGAAACTACAGCAAACCTCATAGCATCACATGACAGGATGATGAGCTTGCTCTGGCCTTTGTTTTTACCAATCATATGAAAGAAAGATACACAGACACAGGCAGACAGATAGACAGACAGAGAGACAGACAGACAGACAGACAGACAGGCAGGCAGATAGACAGGCAGGCAAGCAAGCAGACTGACAGACCGACCGACCGACCGACAGACAGACAGACAGACAGACAGACAGACAGATAGACAGATAGATAGATAGATAGATAGATAGATAGATAGTGCTTCTGTCCCATTGGAATAATCTTTTTCCCACATCATATTCCAAACAGCAGGTGAAACACAAATACCCCATTAAAGCTTACCTGAATTTTGTGTGTCGCCAATTCCTCCACACAGGATCGGCGGAGTTCCATTGGCCCCTCTCCAAGAGTCACTCTATATATGATAGATAAGAGACCTGGCGTTATACAGTGTGACAGAATGTGTTGATTTTAGCCTTCCCCATTTGGTTTACCGGTAGGCCTATGTACAGTAAGTCTTAATGATTAATTTAATTTGGTTGGACTTACCATAGGCCTGGGTGAATTCCATTCAAGGTGTCAACATCTGAAATAATCAAGAAGTATGGATGGCACCTGAACAAATTCCATTCCTGACACCTGACATTCACTGTGGGATATAGTCACTAGATGGAGCCATTGCACTTTTTCAATGCCTATTGCACTTTTTAGTCTCTGAAGAGCCCAACCAAAGTTTAAGTCTTTCTTATCTATACATTCATTAATTTAGTTATGGGTTAATATTAATGAAGTACGTTAACGTTAAGTGTCTTTGTGAAGTTACAGTTTGCATTAACGTTATCCCGTCCATTTGCTGCAAAAATATTTCCAAATTTAAAAGACATCATGCCAAAGGACACTGTGAATAGTTGTGAACGCCAGGTGCGAACACTATGTTGATACTATAAAGAGCACGGTCCAGATTTAAAGTTATGAATAATATTGTATTTCGTTCAACTATGGTCAGGTGATGGACAAATTGTTTAGGATACCAGTTCGGCGAACCGGTTGCAGTTTCACCTACCCGCCAGTATCCCGTCATTCCACAGGCTTGTCTTTGACCTCGCCGATTCCAAATCGGTAGAGGAGGTGCCGTGGTGGTGTGTGCTCGCTGCCCGTTGCGTGGTGGATGATGGCCGCTTCAAAGCCTGTAGAGCCGCAGTCCGGGAGTGGTCTTCCCCGCTGGCAGCTGGCACTTTTAGTGGGTACACCGATAGTTCTGGGAGTTGGTGCTGTCTACCTCTGGAACCGCAGTCGCACGAAGGAGAAGGACGGCAAAGAAGGGGATGGGGAAAGAAAAGCCCCAGAAGGCAGCGCTAGCCCCGTTCAGGGCCAACGCAGCGCGCCCAATACAGAACACGAGAACATGGTTAGACTCATGCCTATGCTTTCTTAAATTCAACAGATTACATTTGTTTATTGCAAGACCTTACAAATTCAATGTTGTGTTTGGTTGGCATAATGCTTTAAATAAGATATTGGAAAAGTCAAGGACACCAGGCTGACATGAAGTTGGCTCCTAGCTAACAAACTGGGTTTTGCTAGCCAGCTAGGTTGCCAAGTGGTCCCTAAGACTCCTGGATGTTAGACTAAATTTAGTTAACATGTTTTACATTGGCTGCAACTGCTATATACTGAAAACACTTCAACAGTTGCCTCTGCCTTAATAGTTGCTGTATAGTAGTAAATTGTGTTGCGGCTTTACTTTCATTCAGTGACACATGGGGGCGGGGTGGTGGGTAGCTAGCTAGCTATTACTAAAGTGAAAGCCATTGATATTCGGCTAGCAGTGTGCTAGTGCCTTGAAATGGCTTGTCAATTTTATGTGGCCCATCATGAGAGACATGTTTCAGACTGAAGACCTCAATAATTCAACGTAATAACCGTATCAGCAGAACAAATTCTGCACAAACACGTGCTGGTTAAGTTGCCATTAAGTGGGCTTTATGCTAAATGATTTGTTAGCTTGCTAGGTTAACATTAACGTTACATGTGGAATTACACAACCTTAGCTAATTTGCTTTCTAGCTAACGTCACCTAACGTTATGGCGTGGATGCATAGGCTAGTGAGCCATCTGGCTGTCAGCTACCCGGCAAATGCTCATCGCTACAAAGTATTTTTTCTTGTACAATATACGACTTGCGTCGTGTTACATTTTATATAACGTTAAGATGTTGCAGGTAACGGCGTTTCACCGTCCACAACCCAATACAGACTAGGAGTGACGGTGATTTTTCCTCCTCATCTTAAGTTCAAAGGCCAAGTTGTCTTCTTTGAACAGCAACCTAGTTTTGAATTGGCATGTCTGACAGTAACTATAGCTTTTTTCATGTCAAACATGAACATTTTCTATCAGCCAAAGAATAAAGCCAGTAGCCCACCTTCCACAAATGGGAATTAATTTTATTTTCTAGAAAGCTGTATTTTATCACTACAAGTAATTAATATATTTTGTTTTTTATTTCTCTTTCTCAATTTAACATAAGTACTATATTTACTGGTTAAAGAAGTGACTGTCATTTCCAATAAAGATAGATTGTGATTGCTCTTAAATGATTGTAGTTGTTTCTTGTCATGAGACATGGCAGACAATGTCTTAAAGGTGGCTTTCAACCTGCCAGCACTCAAATAAGCTGTTGTTTACTAGGCTTTGTCTGACTAGTTTACTGTGATGTTAGACTTGGTGCTTTCAGAGTCAGTCCACACTCAAAGGTGCCATGCAGAATAAATCAGATTTGTGTCAGGTGCATTTTCCACCGTAATGACCTTGACATTAACAAAGCTTGTGGACTTTGGAGGCTAGTGTCTCAGCACAGAGGGAAGTGAAGATTATGACCAGATTCGTTGTTGAGTCAGTGTGCATTCTCTGGCTAGACCTCTGGCCGTGGTCAGCTTACTGTCAGAGTGCCACTAATCTCCTGTCCCCTGTTTACTGATCGCCTGTCAGACCTGCGGCAACGGACGCCCATCAGGTCATACCCGGCCCCTGGAGAGAGAATCCTCCTTAGGCAGAGAGGCTTATCATAAACATTGAGAGCCCATCCAACGTCTTCTGTTGTTCTGCTGCCAGCCATTTAACACCCACAGCTTATTCATTTAACAGTCCTGTTGTTTTTATAACCGAATGTGTCCCTCAGAGTACATCACTGTATCTTCTCATGCCTCCCCATATAGGCTACAGTAGAGACTGCTCCAAGATCAAAGAAACATGCTAAACAATGCTACATTATTACTTCTTTTGATGTCTGTGGTCATGATTTTAATTTATTTCTTATATACATATGTTTTCATTGAATGTCTCTGAATAGTTCCTTTATTGCTGGTTCTAAGATTTAAAATGTTGTCTGTTCAAAGTCCAAATCCTCCCACAGTCACTGCAAATCCCATCAACCAAAAAAAGAATTGGCAAAAACAAGACCCTGCATATCGGGGATTCTTCCGCTTTTGTGGGGAATATCCCAAACAGTGCTGGACCACCACTACCCCCCGCCCCCACCATGCTTATCTGTGTCCTTCATCCCTTTCATACAGAGCCCCCTGGACCGGGCCCAGGCTGCCAAGAACAAGGGCAACAAGTATTTCAAGGCTGGCAAGTATGAGCAGGCCATCCAGTGCTACACAGAGGCCATCAGCATGTGCCCCAAAGAGCAGAAGAGTGACCTGTCCACCTTCTACCAGAACAGAGCCGCCGCATATGAGCAGCAGGTGAGGACCGTAATGGTTTCTGTAATGGCACACAGTTCTGGCATATGCTGCATACGAGCTGGGAGGTGTCCTTCTCAATCAAGAAATGTGTTTCATGAAAGTATGCACACTCTGTTACTTAGTTATTTACATCCCAGGTCACGCGGTGTGTAGTACAGCAGTTTGCCATCTTGCAAACTGTTTCAAAACCTCTTGTTACTGCAATTGCAGATTGGGTTGTCTTATAGAAAAGTAGTCTGTTTCCAGCCAGACCTGAACAACACAGTTTAACTCAATGATTTTGAAGAAATAAGACTGTAAAATTAACAATGCCTCCTTTGAGTATTGTTGTTGAGATCTGTTACATTTATTTTGGATGTGTTGCTTTATTGACTCGCTTATTATAAACACAAGCTTGCTTAACGATGTTGTTTTGCAGATGAAATGGACAGAGGTTGTCCTGGACTGCTCCCAAGCCGTGGAGCTCAATCCCAGATATGTGAAGGCCCTGTTCAGACGTGCCAAAGCCCTGGAGAGACTGGACAACAAGAAGGAGTGCCTGGAAGGTTTGTGTGAACAGAGGGGCTGTGATGGATAAAACTGATATTTACTTACATGAAAATGATGGTATTTAATCTTGTATAAAGGTACTCTGGAACATATTAAAAGAGTTTAATGTAATGTAAAACTCTTGTTTTGTGTCCAGATGTTACTGCTGTATGTATCCTTGAGGCCTTCCAGAACCAGCAGAGCATGCTGTTGGCAGACAAGGTGTTGAAGCAGCTAGGAAAAGAAAAGGCCAAGGAAAAGTACAAGGTGAGATTTTTTCCCCTAAACTTATGTTGTGTGTACAGCTAGAAAGAGAAGGAAGAAAACCTGATGGTTTGTGCTAAGAAGATGATTACGAGGTCACATTAAGGCATTGGTTTGCAGTGATGGCTAAACCAACAACATGCCGTAAACATAAATACAGTTACTTGCATGTGCAATCAAAACTCTTTGACAGTGAAATGGGTGTAGTACATATTGTGTATGGATTTGTCTCCTCTTGCTAAACTGTTTGTGGTGATGGCTTATAATATTAATGGTCCTGCAAAATATGCTTATTGACAGGATTCTTTTCTCTGTCTGTATGTCTGTCTTTGTGTATGCAGAACCGGGAGCCCTTGATGCCTTCTCCTCAGTTTATCAAGTCCTACTTCAGCTCCTTCACAGATGACATCATCTCTCAGCCCCTGCAGAAGGGTGAGAAGAAGGATGAAGACAAGGACAAAGAGGGCGAAGCTGCTGAGGTCTCAGAGAGGTCAGAGATGTGTCTTTTATCACTATTAAGAGTGGTGATTGCCTTTACTAGTGTTTAATAATCTATTGCAATTAACCATTTGGTTATTGTTGTTGAATGTAAATGGGTATGAGTTATTGATGTCTATACTGTATGTACAGTATGCGTGCATTATTGATTATAGTTATGATTGATCTAGGAAAGAAATAAGAATAAAAGATGATGTGCTAAGTTAGCTCTTGGTGGATCCTGGTAATGACACCGTTCTGTGCTGCTTGCTCTTCCTTTAGCTCCGGCTATCTGAAAGCCAAGCAGTACATGCAGGAGGAGAACTACGATAAGATCATTAGCGAGTGCACCAAAGAGGTGGAGTCTGGGGGCCGCTACACCGCAGAGGCCCTCCTGCTCCGCGCCACCTTCTACCTGCTCATCGGCAACGCCACGGCTGCCCAGCCCGACCTTGACAAGGTCATCAACATGCAGAACGCCAACGTCAAGGTGAGGGGTAGTTAGAGGCTGTAGTGGTCCACAGGGCTTGTAGTGTTTAGATGTGAGGTCTTAGTTCAGACCAGAACACTGTAAAGTGGGAAGAAGGCATGTCTGTAATGTTCTTTGGCGAGAAGGCTAACAGCATGTAGTTACCCCAAGGTAAACTGTTTAGTTAGTTTACAGATCTCTTTTGTGAACATACCAGCTTGTCAATCTGGTTGCATTGGACTGTGATCTGAATTGGGAGTGAGTTTTCTAAAGTAAATAAAAACAAACTAGTGCAATGTTGTGCATCATCACTTTAACCCCTCCTCCTCAAACAGGTGGGACTAGCAGACACGCAGATTATAGCTAAAATAACTTTCCCAAAATTCGGTCACTCTCACACTGTACCTATCGACAGCACTTAGCAATGTGAAACAACAGGGCTATGGGTTGATTCACTCTGTATAATTATCTTTTATCCTCCACTCCGTACCGTAAGAAATAAATTTATTATGTTATGATATTTTACCACATTTTTAAAGGATGGTTCCCGAGCGAATTCAAGCATAGCCCTGTTGAGAGAGCCTGCTAAATGCACTAGTTAGCGAGTGGAACAAAATAATTTGGAACAGCATAGACCGAACGCAGAAGCGAACAAGCACTTTACACTGAATCAATGGAAACTGATTATTCAAAACCGACAGTAAGATCTGAGGTACCTTTGACTCAATGAAAAGTGTTTCGCGTTCGCATTCGGTCTATGCTGTTCCAAATTATTTTGTTCCACTTACTAACTAGTGCATTTAGCTGGCTCATTCAACAGGGCTATGCTTGAATTCACTCCGGAGCGATCCTTTAAACTGGGATTAGTGTTGGTTTCTGAATTGGATCTAAGTTTTGTATTGGCTACTGGCGAGAAGTACCTCTGTGTCTCTGGGGCAGCCAGATTAGCAGAGTCTGAACCAAATGACCACTTGCACAACAAATTTACAAAGAAGCAGGATGTGTGTATTTCAGGTCATGACCCTTCACAGCTGTTTATTACATAAACTGTCCGTAACTGTTGTTTTAGTGCCAAATCCTACTGTCACCAGAATGTATTGAGTCGTGAAGTAGCCTCCTTTCATCACAGACTGGAATGCTGCTTGGTTGGTGGACGGAAAAAAAATTCCTCATCTTATTGGTTTGTTTCACTTTCTCTTTCTGTATGGATGGCTCAGCTGCGGGCCAATGCTCTGATCAAGCGTGGCAGCATGTACATGCAACAACAGCAGCCACAGCTCTCCACACAAGACTTTAACCTGGCTGCAGAAATCGACACCCACAATGCAGACGTCTACCACCATCGGGGACAGGTAGATTGCCAGCCTTCCTCGCACAATGACCTGCAATGACTAGTTCTGCTGGCTAATACATTTTTTTTTTTTTTTCCCAAAACCTTGATGTGCATCACAAGGTGTTCTTTGGAATCGTACAGTTTAGTTCATCTAGTGTTTGTGCTGTATGTTGAAAATATAATAATTAGTAGTACAAAAATTCCAGACTCAAAAATTTTTATTCAAAATAAATTTGTAAATAATTTTCCTGCAAGGCTCAGTTGGGAGCAGTTATGCTGTGCTTGATGCCCATCAACAGCTTTCATATCTGTGATCTCTTTATGAGTCAACCTTAAATGAAGAACATTGGCTTCTTGGAATGCATCGGAATAGTTTTGTGTTTAGTTTGGATACAGTTAACTGTAAAGCATGTCGCTGTTATTAGTACAGTTTGAACAGTGCTAGTGACGTAAGTGTTAATCCAAGTGTTGTGCTGCTGCCCCCTCTCTCAGCTGAAGATCCTGCTGGACCAGGTGGAGGAGGCAGTGGGCGACTTTGACGAGTGCATCAAGCTCCGACCTGACTCGGCCCTGGCTCAGGCCCAGAAGTGCTTCGCCCTGGTGAGCGCTCCAGGGGGTTGCCTCTCGCAAATATTCCCACCTCAAACTGGCGTGAATTCACACCCTATGTGTTGGTCACACAGTGACGGCAATCTGGCCCATGTAGCGCCATAAGTTAGGGGGGGGAAATGCAAACGATCAAACTTCTTTAGGAAGAGTGACAAGATGTCCCATTAAATGACTATTCACAAACAAATTTTCAATTATTTCAAGTAGTTGATTTTAAGCAGTCTATTGCTGAATACAAATAATATTTGAGTCAACACCAGAGTAAAATGCATAATGTTTCCATTGTCCTCCAGTGATGCTGACACTTGCTGTCTGTCTGTCTGTCTGTCTGTCTGTCTGTCTGTCTGTCTGTCTGTGCTCCAGTACAGGCAGGCTTACACCGGGAACAACCCAGCCCAGGTTCAGACTGCTATGGATGGCTTTGAGGACGTCATTCGGCGGTTCCCGAAATGTGCAGAGGGTTACGCTCTGTACGCCCAGGTGGGTGGCCTAGTCTTAAGTGTTTCAAGGAAAAGCCCTTTAAACTTTTGAAACAGAACTAGGTTTATCTGCATCTTAACTGATGGTCGGGTTGTTCCTGTCATTGATAGGCTCTGACTGACCAGCAGAGGTTTAGCAAGGCTGACGAAATGTACGACAAGTGCATTGACCTGGAGCCGGACAACGCCACCACATACGTTCACAAAGGGTGAGTCCCAGTCACAGATGGTGAATGTTTCTCAAAGTCGAGATTGCTTCCTTGGTAGAATGTTAACCTTGGAAGTCACACACTACAAAGACGAGGTTCCATCAGTGCACCCTTGAAAAATCTACGAACAAAGGACTCTGGGCTCGATAGAATTTAGAAGTATCCTTGACATTGGAACAGTGCTTGGCGACAGACAATGACGTGGAATGCTCAGAAAAGTAGCCTTCCATGCATGCTTCCTCGACTTTGAGAATCTATATTTTGTATTAAGTCAGGGGACATGCAACAAACATTTTTTGACAGTGAGACATTAAAGCGTCAATTTTGATATATTTATGTGTGTGTGTGTGTGTGTGTACGTACGTGTACATGTGTTCTCCAGGTTGCTGCAGCTGCAGTGGAAGCAGGATGTGGACATGGGCCTGGAGCTCATCAGTAAGGCCATTGAGATCGACAACAAATGTGACTTTGCTTACGAAACCATGGGAACCATTGAAGTCCAAAGGTCTGTCCTGTAAAATTTCCTGTAAAAAGCAACACCTTCATGATTGCACAAATATATACAGTCATTTTGTTGAGCAAAGGAAAACTAATTTGCTTAGATAAATCTAGAAACGTGTAGCTAAGCGAACTTTTCTGATTTGATTAGAATTATTTTCAAATTTTATGGAAATTGTAATATATTTAAGTAAAATTGCAGTAATCAACAACAACAACGAAAAACGTAGGGAAGTGGGAGATCATTGAATTTGAATTGCATGAGAGAACAAAATCCTATAGGGTTTGAAAGTTCAATGTACTGGTAAACATTTCCCTCCACTGTAAGCAAGCTACACTTGGACTTTACCATTACATCACCTAACGGGCGACCTTATTGTTTACTCCACAGAGGCAACCTAGACAAAGCCATCGACATGTTCAACAAGGCCATCAACCTGGCCAAGTCTGAGATGGAGATGGCCCACCTGTACTCACTCTGTGACGCTGCTTACGCCCAAACTGAAGTGGCCCGGAAGTATGGCCTGAAACCCCCCACGCTGTAATCCCCATCTCTCCCTCTCTATTCTTCTCTTCCCATCTCTTCTCTCTTTCAGTCTCTCCTTTGCGCTTCCTCCCCTTCTAACATGTGACACGACGTACAGTACATTAGCTCAACTTGATTGAGTACATTTAAGTTTTCAGACAATGCTGGGCCATGCTATGCTAACTTCAATTGGATTACATCCCTGACTGATAACATCCAACACATTGTTGGAAGCTTTTTTTCCCTTTGTTCACTTTTCTTTTTCTTTTTCTTTTTGTTTTATTTCTATAGACACTAAAATCGTTACAGTCAGTGTCATTGTACATTATCAGAAGAGCTGCGTAGCATTGCAAAGGACTGTTCATTTGTTACCATAATGTTAGTCTTGTTAAAAAAAAAAGTGTGCGTTCTGTCCAGACTTCCTCATATCCTAAGAGTCGATATGCATCATCACTGTATGGGACATGCAGGTTTAAAACTTAAGTCAAGACATATTAATGTAATTAAGTCAGATGTCGGCGTGTTTGATGTAATGCTGGAAAAAAAAATAATGTTCTGGGCAATGGGACTAATGGTGAAGTTCAGAGATTTGGACTGTACTTTTCTGTTGGGGGGTTGGGCGTTTTTTTGTTTTTGTTGTTTTTTTTAGATTGTCTTGCTTTTTTTCTTTCTTTTTATATTCTGTACAGCATGTGAGAATTCTCTTTATAAATAAATGTCAAGTTTATTCTGCTGTAATCCTAATATAGCACCAGTCAACCTTTTGAGTGGTGTGTGCAAAATGAGGAATGGAAAAAAAAAGGAAAATGTCTGGGCGACAGGTACAAATGTTAACATCTCATATATATTTTTTTAATTTGCATCTTTCAATCTCAAATGGTTTTGTTTCACTTATATGCTCCTAACTTTTTATGCGACCCCAACTGAAAAAAAGTATAGCTTAATTTATTTGTTATCAGCACTTGTAACTTTCAGAGTTCTAAACATTAATCTTAAACAGGAATGCTGATTTCTGCACCCATCACCAAGAATAAAAAAAGAAAAGATTGTTTGAAGTAGTGTAATGTATGTGTAACATGTCCACCTGCATATATTGATATGACTGCAACACTACAGTACAAGCTTAATCAAATAGTTTTTACTCTCATCATTTCTATCAGCATCAGATATTTTCATGACACCTACCTTCTCTTTCCTTTCCCCTTCATGTGAGGTGATCAGGTGGAAACTACCTCTTACAGCTCACGTGAACAATACTCTAGAACTATCTCAAAATGCAGTTGGGTCTAGTCAGTTACCTAGATGCACCATGGATCTCTCTGGCTTTGCACTTGAGTACACTGTGGCATCCTCTATGGTCAAAACACTTGAACACAAGAGCCTTATGTAAAATTAGGAAAGCGTAGGAAGTAGAGATGTCTGGTTTTTTTTTGCCATTTTCCTTCTGAAGGGGACCAGTGGTGATTAGTGAAAATGCCAGGAGAAGCTCTTCGCTTACTAAGGGAATTTGTTCAAATGACATGTAGCCACTCAAAACTTACTGCAAGGGCTTATTTCAAAAGGTATATATTCACAGCATACATAGGCTATAGAAACTATATAAATATTTTCATGCTCATTAACATTTTCATATTTTAGTCAACCTTGTTCAAGTACTCAACTACCATTTGTACAACCATAGCTTTTGCTTGTTGTTTTTGTCTGTATCCTGCTATCTTTGCACATTATTCACAGGCAAGTTGCAGTGACCAGTGCTTTTCTCTTATTGCATTGGGACCCCCAGTCATGGAAGCAGTCATTATGGGTCAAAAAGGCCTATCTGGCCACATTCACACATCTGAAACTAAATAATGGAGCGTATTCCCATGCATGTGAAAAATGCTGTTACTTGTGATGTAACCGAAACCTCTTCAATAAAGCCCCCTTTTTTCTGGCGGGGGTTATAAACAGGTTCAGATCCTCCATGAAGCTGGGGTCCATGCATGTTTTTGGTCTGTCTCTGAATGCATTTTTTTTTTTCCTATAAAGAGAAATGTTTGCTGAACCCCATTCTAGGAATGAACATTATGTCCTTTAAGCCTATAGTTGGGAATGAAAAAAAAGATTGCTAATGTTTATTGTGTAATGTACTGTAAATGTCATATAAAGTTAAAAATAAAATAGATAATAATTATAAGAATTCTTCCATACTCAGACATTTGTAGAATGTACAGTAGTGTTTTTTTTTTGTTGTTGTTGTAATTTGCAGTATGCCTGCAGATAGGCTATGTAGGCTATGTAACCTGCTGTTACAGATCACCCTCCTTTTCCAGCTTTTTACAGTGTGTAGTATGGATATTTAATTTGTAAAATAATTATTTTAAGGGAAATAAAATAGGTATATTATGTGCCATTTGTCACTCATTTTGAAAGTAGTTTTCTATTGCAGTGTTTCGCATTTAATTCCTTGGGGAAGATTGTTAATCAAAACATGGGGATATGGCAACAAGTGTCATTTAACAGGCACGACACACCGATGATGTTTACGGCAATTTTGACGTGGACGTCAACACAGCAATGGCGGATGCTGTAGAGGAAGTTCTTGACGGCAGCTGGTAAGGGAATAATATGAAACATTTAATACAATGATGATGGAAATATACTGGAATTTACTGTGACAAAAATTCGGGAGTAATTACACGTGCAATTTTGAACTAATGTTTTAACGACATTATAAATTGTAAAATGAAGATGGTAAAACCTGTAGAAAACGAGCGATGCTTCCAGTGAGCTAACGTTAGCTAGCTGACGATAACGTTACCTCGGTGTCCGCCAGTAAAGCTAGCCAGCCAGTTAGCCAGGTTTGAAGACTCTTACATTGTTACATCGCTGATCACATTTATTTGAGATTAAAGTGAAAAGTCTGGTCTTTTGCTTAAATCTGGCAACAGATCACCTTACAATCAAAAAGCTTTGCAGCCTTGTGGTAATGATATGCATAACGTTACAACGTTGCTTTTCCTCTTCATCCCAGAGTTTTATGAGATAAATCATCCTCCCAGCTTCAGCTAATGTTAATAACGCGAATAACTCATTCTTTACAAACCACAGTTGAAAGCGATGTTCTCACTTACCTGATTTGGTAAATCGATCATTACAATATTGTTAACGTTTCTCATCAGTGTTAACGGTAGGTTATTACTTTGATGAGTAAGGAAGTGTCGCTAACTAAACGCCTAAAGCCATGCTATCAGGTCAGATGTTTTGGCCTTGGTTGTCCACGATTCCCTTAACTATTCCTTACATGTCAGTGTGAAAACATCTGGGAAACTAATTTTACTCCTCTGGTTTAAGTTATGTAGCACAGCTAATGTTGTATGGTTATGTACGGTTCATGCTGAATCTGTTCATTTACTGTATTAACACAATGTTCGGGGACCTTGCTGTCATAAGAGCTCTAGGCTACGCTACATCTTGGCGATTGTCAAACCCGTTCAACTCAGGCTACGCCTGTGAAAGTTACTTGGAAAAAAAATATCAGCATGGATGTAAATGCGTAAATGTTGTAAACTAGTCCGAATAATGTCAGTATAATCAACCCTCATCTCTATGCAAAGAGTCTGGACATTGTTTCTGTTGTCTTAAGCTGGAAGTTGTGCATTTTTGTTTTGCATGTAATATTCCATGATTGAGGATATCCTTTTGTGGTTGACCGCCCCACCCCGGCAAATTATGTCGTGTGTTTAGAGGCGTATTGTCATATTTGTAGTTGTAAGACTTTGTAAGACATTTGGAATGCTGTGTGCAGACAATACATAACTTCGAGGTATAGGCCTAGTTCTCCTCCGAGGTGGAATGTAGACACACGACTTTAAATAGGAATACTGTGTTTCTGTCTGTCTGTCTGTCTGTGTGTGTGTGTGTGTGTGTGTGTGTGTGTGTGTGTGTGTGTGTGTGTGTGTGTGTGTGTGTCTAGACTCTAGAGACAAGTTCACTGTGAGCGTGCTGAAAAGTTCTGATAGAACTGAGTTTTTTTTTATGTTGGTTAGTTACAAGCTACTGTATATGTTTTCTGATTCATATCCTGTGGACTGAATGGATATTAGCTGAACAGGCCGTATACTGATTTCTTGGTTGAACTGAAGTGTGCAAGGCTAGGCTATTTCCTCACCTCATTCGGGCTCACTGTCAGCTCAGACGCTGTTAAGAACTCATTCTGCTCACAGCCATGTGGTCCCACTTGGATATTGTCAGTGACGTGGACTTGATTGTTTTTGATTGAAAATCATCAGTGTGTGTCCGCTTTCTGAAATGGCTGTTTAAAAGTGCTCGAGCCAGAGAACCGGTTGAGGAGACGGCTGTCTACATTTGCGTGGCCAGTGAAGGGGAAACAAGAGCGGACAGAGCTCTGGTGAGGGAGAGGAAGAGAGGCGGGGAGAGGGAGAGGCGTTGATGGTGGCAGAGTGTGGAGCGGTTGAGGCTCAGACTAGGTCCAGGTCCATTTCACCACCAGCTGCTCTCTGATGGAGATGGATTGACAGGAGACTGTGTGCACAAAGAAAGAGGGAGGGAGGGAGGGAGGGAGGGAGGGAGGGAGTGATTGAAATGTGTGTGTGTGTGCGTGCGGGTGTGCGAGAGTCAGAGAGAGAGAGAGAGAGAGAGAGAGAGAGAGAGAGAGAGATGTGCTGTCAGGCTTTTGTAAAGTGGAGTGCTTGTTTGCTTTTTGCTCAGTAGCAGATGGGTGAACGCTGCAGGCTAGAGGCAGATTTGGAACTCAAGCACTCTCTCCACTTTCCCTCTATCTCTCTCGCTCTCCCTTTCTCCCTTTTTTTTCTCTCTCCCTCCTTCTTTCTGCCTCCTCCCCTCCCTGTCCCCATAGACTGAGAATTGAGGGGCTTCCTCTGCCAGGCCCAGCTTTCTGAGCGTGCTCACTAGAGAAGCCCCAGCTTGGCCCTGCACATCTGCGCTTGGTGCATCGGCTCTGTCTCAGGTTACCCAGCCAGCCCTGGAGTCCAGGCGGCACACACAGACACTCGATACAGCTGCAGCCAGTGCACAGCAAGCCTGTTCGTGCCTGAGCAAACACCTGCAGACCTGACATTTTAACCTGCAGAAAGTGTACTTGCAGGCAAGGCCAGGAGCATGCTGTGCACTAAAAGAACACACACACACACACACACACACACACACACACACACACACACACACACACACACTGCATCTATGGCCTACCTGCAGGCAAAGGCTTAACTACGACTTAGGCTAACTCTTATAAACATTAAGCACGGTTTCCTGTTTTTGGAAGTGTGTTATTTCAAGCAGTTTGTAGGTTACTAGGTAGGTTTGTAGTTTATCTTCACATCCGTTTTCATGATTGGACCTGGACGTCTAAGATATGCAGTGGAGTATGCAGTTCTGTGGTCCAAGGTTGGACCAACCTCCGGAAAAAAAGAAGCCTTCACATCAGCTAGCCCATCACTGACGGTATTGAAAAAAGGCATGTGCTGGCATGATGGCACTCCTTTTATCAGCAGCCTACCAGCTCAACTGTTGGTGTTTTGAAAACCTACTGTGCATCAGATGCTGTGTGTGTATGTGTGTGTGTGTGTGTGTGTGTGTGTACGACTACCGTATGTTTTCATTCCTGTTGGCAGATTACAGCATTCACACTGTCTGCAAGAAACAGGAATCTTGAGCTGTTTGTGAAAGTCAGGAGATTCCACATCTGTCACAATCATACAGGGCATCTGGTCTTCACTGTGCTTTAGGATTTTTGTGAACCTTTGCTACTACTAGACTTTTGGGATGCACTGATTTTGTTGGCCCAACATCTGTGTGCTACAATATCTTTTTGAGCGGACTCACTAATAGACTTGTAGCCTAACCTTTATTCTGGACCTGCTGATCATCAGTTATCCGTTAAACTATTATTTTGAAATGTTGTTTTAAGGTATCAGCCTAGAATTACCCAATAGTTAGATTAAACTTTTCTTCAACCAGAAGCCATTACTGTTGCTTTAATGTGATTGCAGCTCTTCACCCCACCCCTCTGACACAATCACTGACTCACTTATTGTCTCCATGCATCATCCCTGTCCACTTCCTGTCTATGGAGCTGCTGCTGCTGCCAAGTGTCGTTCACTTACACATCAAACTAGACAATCTGTTGGCTCAATTTCATTAAGACCGATCTCAGGGCCCGAGGTTCTCTAAATGAGATTTCAAAGCATTGTTTTTAATTGTATGATGTGTTTTATTTTATTTTGTTTTGCTTTGTTTTTTGTAGGCTATTGTTAGCTCTCAGACTGTGTGAAATAAATCTGATAATCTCGGACCAGTTCCTCTTTCTTTGACATTGAGAAATGAGTTCAGTCCCCAGAAGTCATCACATCCGTCTACAGAGTGACATCTATAGGCCTAGCTGTTATAGGCTAAGTAATCAATACTTTAGGATTTGTTTGGTTTCTTTCTACATGCGGCTCAGAGGGAGGCCGTTTTTAGCCTGGCCTAAAATGAGCAGTAGTCTAGACACCTTCCCCCTGTGGGTGTGTGTGAGCGGAGTGCCTATCGACGTGACCTTCTCCCTCTCTGTGAGGATGCTGGTGTGGTGGCTCTCTCTCTCTCTCTCAGCCCTCTTGCTGTGCATTGTGCTCAGTCTGGACTTCCTGCAGCAGCACAATGGCACTGCTTAGCTTCCTAAACACTCCCAGGGTCAACTGGCTTGGCTGCTATAGCAACAGCAGAAGCTCCCCGACTGGCCCACCCCTTGTGGCTTCTTTTGGCCAGCGTGGCCCACCTCTCACCCCCGACTGTTCAAATCCACCACTCACAGCTCGTCAGCCTGGCTTTCAGAGCTTCTTATGGGGGCAGAGTGCAGACACAGAGGCCATCAGTAGGCCTAGTTAATGCATTAGTATGGGACTACTGCAAGACAGCTTTTCTCCCCTCATAGACTTTAAGTCTTGGCTTGATCTTGGCTGGACTTGGCCCAGTCCTTCACAGCAGGTTTAATCAGTGACCAGTCAGTGGACTCATTGAGTTTTGGAGTGCTCCTAGTGAAGGCTAGACCTAGTTCATATTTTGCTCACTTTTGCACTTAGGGTTGAACTTTGACCCTGGATGTCATATTAGCATTGTGAGCTTTTTCTGCACTAGGTCTATACTGGAGAGCTCAGATCTCATCAGGATTCTCTGATTAGACTTTGTCTTTAATCAGTGGCTAATGGATTCATTGATGTTTTTTTGCTAGCAGCTAGGCGTGGATTAGTTTATAGATAACGTGTTAGAGAAATTGTCTCCTGTAAATGGTACAAAGTCTATGATCATTTCCCCTGGTCACAGATCAAGGTTCATATATCTGCTTTGACCAGTGTCTATTGCTGTCTTGTGTTTGGCATACGGTAACTGTTGCTAAGTGTCGTCTTCATAGACTGCATGCTTTGTGTTCCTCAACCACTGGTAATTGTGCTATATCAGTAATTGGGCTATAGCAGGCTGAAGGCTTATTCACTCCTTTCCAACCATTGGGCAAATCACATGGCTACATTTGGTCTGTGTTGGCTGAATTCTGTGTTCAGGCAACCAATGTTTTGTGTAGGCATTTCAGTAGATTCCTGACAATGCACTTAATGATATGTTATAGCCTACTAGCATACATAATGCTCTTCCACTGGGGAAATCACACTTTTAGCAGTGGTTTGCAGATTGGTTCCAAGTTGGTGGTGGTCTCTGGATCACAATCATTTGAAATCCTCTGGTGTAGGCCTAGACATTCATACTTGAAAACTTCTTTGAGAAATCCAGTTTTCACATTTGTGTCAATCGTCCAGATCTTAAAAGGTTTTTCTGGCAGGGACCTGCTCATTCACTTGAGGCTTAAAACATGTAGCCAGTGGCATGAATTGACTTGTGGCTATCAGACCAGTGTGCATGGAAAAGTGAAACTGGAGCGCATCTCCACGTGTCAGAGCTGCTGAAGAATTTTGGCCTTTTCATTTTTCCATACATACAATGCAGTTCAGTTCATCTTTTTCTATAGTATTTTTAATCAACACTTGTTACAGCCACCCCCGTCTGAAGTTTGTCACCTTTAACAGACCTTATGAGTTTGTTTGGTATGAAACATTGCGTAATCTTTTCCTCGATCTCCTCCTCTTTCTTCTCCAGGGACCAGGACCTGTCGGAGGCCCTGGACTCCTCAGCCTGTGACCTGGAGTCTGACGGGGGCCTCATTCAGGCCCAAGACCTGCCCCCCGCCGAGAGAGCCAAGCTATGGAAGGTGAGGAGAGGAGAACCGGAAGAGATGGGAAAGATGAAGCCTGTGGAGAGAGACCTCTGTTTGTGTGTGTGTGTGTGTGTGTGTGTGCGTGTATTTGATTGTGTGTGTGTGTGTGTGTGTGTGTGTGTGTGTGTGTTTGATTGTGTGCGTGTGTGTGTGTGTGTGTGTGTGTGTGTGATTGTGTATTTAGGGCAGGCAGGCTGTGAAGGGGATGTGAAATATTCATGAAAGTGTGATCTGAGTGCAGCATGAGATGAAGCAGGCAGAATAGTTATTTATAACGTGTGTGTGTGTGTGTTGGAGAGAGAGAGAGAGAGAGCGAGAACAGGGCTCTGTCTGTGAGCGTTAGCTTGCCGAGGAAGAGGATGTGTGTGGAAGTTGCTGCCTTGCAGCCATCGATCCCTGCGGTTCCCTGAGGAGTGCATAGAGCTTTAGTATTGATCGCAGACTCATTAGAGGAGACCCAGGCAGCTCAGGGCCAATCAGATAGAGCCCTGTGGAGTGACACGGATAGACCGGATTGGCTCACATATCCCACAACCACCCACACACACAGGGTTAATTCCTTAACCTTTAATGTTGACAAATGAAAATTTATGAAACGCTCCTTTAAATGGATTTGTTTAATTTAGGTGTCTCTCTTTTCTCAATTTATACTACTCTCTCTCTCTCTCTCTCTCTCTCTCTCTCTCTCTCTCTCTCTCTCTCTCTCTCTCTCTCTCTCTCTCTCTCTCTCTTTTCTCAATTTATACTACTCTGATTTTCCTCCTCCTGTTCTCTCTCTCTCTCTCTCTCTCTATCTGTATCTCCCCTTCATTATTTCTCAATTGCTCACTCACTCACCCACTCTTTCTATCTGCCTCTAATCTATCTACCATTCTATCTCTTTCCCAATCTCTGCGTTTACCTTTCTCTCCATCTCTCTCACCCTCTCCCACTGCCTATTTCTCTATCCATCACTATTTCTCCCTGTCTCCCTCTCTTTTCCGGACCTCTGTTTACTCACTCTCCATCATCCTTGCTCCTCTCCTCTCCTCTCCACTCTCTCTCTTTTCTCTCTCTATCCTCTTCTCTTTTTCCCTGTTTTCCTCTATTTCCCGGACCACTGTTTACTCTCTCTCTCTCTCTCTCTCCATCCTCTCCTCTCCTGTCCTCTTGGCAGATCGCCCTGAACGTGGCTGGAAAGGGAGACAGCCTGTCCTCGTGGGATGGGGCCCTGGACCTGCCAGAACAGACGCTCATTCACAACCGCAGTCAGCAGCTCATCGGTGACTAGAGCCTTCCACCCCTTTCCCCTTTATGTGCTGCTTTTGCTACCATTGTTTTACTAATCGCACAAATCGCCCACCAGAAGCTTACCTTATTATTGCCTGTAGGTAGGGCTATGGGTAGTGCCATTGTTTTTCTAATCACACAAATCACCCACCAGATGTTTATTGCCTATAGTTTGGTGCATGGGCACTACTAGCTGGTTTCCATTTTTGACTAAATGTGATCCTGTTTATTCATTTCTTTTGTTCCTTATCTCAATAAATTGCACGAAAGGCTTTATAAATGCAGGATTTGTAAGCAGCAGCAGCAGGGTGTTTTCAGTTGCCAAGTTTAAACTTGAACTGGTAAAATGAGCTTAAAGCATTTCAGCACTATTGGGTCTTATTTCAGCACTTTAGCAGGCCAGATATTGGTGAGCTGAGATATCAAGTGTAGATGACTATGCGCGCTGTAACAACCATCCCTCCAATTCACACACACACACACACACACACACACACACACATACACACATATATACACACAGACACACACACACACACACTCCCCCTAGTATATACACACTCTCACACACACTCACCCCATTCCACACACACCCATTGAGAATCACATTCCGCAGTGTAGTAGACGTTGACTGATATATAACAGATGCTTCTATCCAAAGCTATAGGGGACACAATATAGTGGGTTTTGGAATTGAATGTGATTCATCCTTGTCTGACATCACCACCGCTCACAACACTGTTAACCAGACCTGAACCCTACCTGGTCTGGAATTTTTTTTTTTTTTTTAAGTTCAGCAGGCACATTCCTCATGTTAGATCAGAAAGAACTGCAGCAAGATGGCCTCTGGCTTCTCTGCCAGAGCCTGCCTGCTGCATTGGTTCTGAATAAGCAGCCTGCTCCTATCCCACAGCCACCCTTTGCCTGCCTGCCTAACTGCCTGCCTGCCTGGACTCCTGGACTCCTGGGCCCAGAGCCAAGAAGAGTTGCTCACAGTCAGGCCACAAGTGCAGGGGCACCCCTGGGCCTCACCCTAGAGTAGAGGGCAGTGGGCCAGAGCATGGACATGCTGCAGAGGCAGAGAGAGAGAAATGGAGATGGGAGAGAGAAATAGAGAGGGAGAGAAACAGGGAGAGGGCGAGAGAGGGAGGGAGGGAGAGAGAGAAAGAGAGAGATTAGATGAGACAGCAGATGTAATGCGTGGACATGCTTCTGCGTTATCTTACAGAAGGCTGTTGTTGCCATCTCTGTTCATATTCCTCATTCCACTGGGAAATGTACATACATACATACATACATACATACATACATACATACATGCATACATACATACATACATACATACATACATACATACATACATACATACATACATAAACATGAAATATAAGTGTGATATTTTGACATGTGATTATGGAAAAAGGGTTTTAAGGAGTATCTCACTCTCACTATTTGAGATGTGTTGTAAAGGTTTTTAAATCCAGAATACAATGACTGCTGGATCGTGAAGTTCAAGCTTCAAGAGGTGCACTTGAAAATGAACCAACCGGACCACTGATCCCTGTCTGTCTCCCTTGGTAACTCAGATCAGTTGGGGCTTCCTGAGGAGGAGAGCACGGGCCTGGTGTCCGACGTGGAGGCCGTCATCACCTTCTACTGCAAATCCCGCAACGTCACCTTCACACCACACCTGGGCTGGCCCCACCTCCTCAAACCTCTGCTGAGCCTGCAGCTGCCCCGCAGTGACCTCTACAACTGCTTCTACGCTCTCATGACTAAATACATCCCACGGTAGGACAACACACACACACACACACACACACACACACACACACATACTGGCCTTATATGGATGTACTGTATCAGACAGAGACAGAGACACACACACACACACACACACACACACACACACACAGGTCCTAAATGCATGTGCTGTGTCATGTAGAGGTAGAAGGTTCCTCCAGCCATAAATATGCACCCACACGTCCAGCCTTACTGGATTCCCATGTGCACTGAGTGTCCTTGCAGTTATGACTTCCATGCCTTCCACGCTATCTGCCCTCAATATCAGTTTCCTAGTGTTAACTAACTGCTTGGGGCCTTGGGGCCCTCAGTTGCCAGGCAGTTTGATGACAGACCAAGGCAGTCTCAACAGTGTGTCAAATGGTGCAGGACTCGGATCAGTTGCATGATGAATTGAAACAGAATGTGTAATGAAGAGAAGATGGAAGTAGTCTCTCTTGGAAAATGGAATTTATTTTAAATGGACATGATTATTCGTTCATTAGTCATTGGTCTAGACAGGTCTAAAATGTTTCCTTTTTGCTGCAAATTTGGCTTCGTCCACCTTCTCCTCAGGATACCACATATCTGATGACAAGACATTTTTGATGTTATGTGTTGTTGGGGAGGTCTTCCTCAAAGTCCCTGTAGCACTGAAGCAAGATAGAAGTTAATCCACACACTCCAAAAATGTATCAAATAGGAAGGTTAAAAAGCTTTTATTATAACTTGGCTGATTCATGCTTAAAAAAGCCAATATGTTTCAATCCCACAATGGGTCATCAGGACTTGGTCTACAGACATAGGGATTAAGCCTCACTTGTTCCTGTAGCACTGTTAGGAAAATACATGGTAATAGACATGCCTCATTGCATATGGTTTGCCTTGGTTCAAATCCCAAATGTGCCTCTTTGCTTGTGGTTAACCTTGGTTCAAATCCCAAACGTTTAGAGTCTTTGTGAGTTACTTTAAAACAACAGCATGTGCTAAAGACCCCACGACCTTTGACCTTGTCTCCATAGGGACTGTGTGGCAAAGGGGCGACCCTTCCACCTGTACCGGCTGCTTCTGCAATACCACGAGCCAGAGCTCTGCTCCTTCCTGGACACCAAGAAGATCACACCCGACTCCTACGCCTTCAGCTGGGTAAGGATCTCCCTCCTCTTCCCCTCCCTCCCTGCTGAGCGTTCCGTTAGGTGTCACATGGGATCATGTTCTATCAGCTGTGTCATCGCTGAGGGGATCTCCTTCCTGTTCCTGTTGCTGAGGGAGGTGCTAATAATGACCACAATTGTTGCTTGTTCCCTTCTCAGGAAGCAGACGTGCTGTTGGCTGGCTGTCTGACTGGCCTGTTTTGCACACTGTTATGCAAAAAATACGGCCCATGACAATGCAAAACTGAACCTTGAAATACATTTCAGTGTTGACTTAACAACACCTGTTTTAAAGGGATAACCGGCAACCTTTAGCTATATAAAGTGCATACAAAACCTTCCAAACATTTTCCAGTCTTTCTGCTACTACTAGAACATGCTAATGTTTTAAAAAAAAAAACTGAAATTTGAATG
This sequence comes from Sardinella longiceps, assembly GCA_027497455.2. Classification (NCBI taxonomy): domain Eukaryota; kingdom Metazoa; phylum Chordata; class Actinopteri; order Clupeiformes; family Clupeidae; genus Sardinella; species Sardinella longiceps. The sequence goes on along the minus strand of JAODXP020000022.1, from coordinate 25,599,917 downwards.
TCATGCTGTAGGGTTTCTTTTATATTGTGGTGATTTCCTACCTCCCACCCAGTGTATATCTTGGATGGCTGGTGAGAATAAAACTTTCATTTATCCACCCTTCTTACTGTGTGACGAAATGCCAGACAAATTCATTTGAAAATGTTACCAAAACAAATTGTCTGATAAAAATGATATCTGAAACAGTGGCTAAAAGTTGCCTGGTGTCCCTTTAAGCTAATGTGTGTGTGCATGTATTGGGTATTGGTTTTCATGTTGGATCATGGTAAATGGTTTGTGCGTGCGTGTGTGCGTGCGTGTGTGTGTGTGTGTGTGTGTGTGTGTGTGTGTGTGTGTGTTTGCTCTGCAGCTGGGTAGCCTCTTCGCCAGTCACTGCCTTCCCGAGGTGACCCAGGCCATGTGGGACATCTACTTCCAACAGGCAGACCCCTTCCTCATCTTCTTCCTCATGCTCATCATCCTCGTCAACGCCAAGTAAGACTCCGCATATAACACCCATAATCATTCCCAACAATTAGCACAGCTCTCATTGGAGCAGGATATTTACATCATCATCATCATCATCATCATCATCATCTTCTGCTTTGTTTTGCTTCCTCCACAGAGACGGCATTCTTGGCCAAGAGGGGGACAGCAAAGAGGAGATCATTAGTAAGTCCTTTGATCTTTTAACACGTCTTTGATAGTGCTGTTCTGCTTTCAGCGTATGCTGCCATCTGTGAGTCCCTGTTTTCTTTTTTCTTCTTCTTCTTCTTTTCCCCTTCCCTTCTCTGATCACTTATTCTCGGGTCATTTATATTCTCACCAGAAATGCTGGAGGATTCGCCAGGTCTGCTGGAGGCGGAGGACTTGGAGGACCTCTTCTCCCTTGCACAGTATTACTACAGCAAGACTCCGCTCTCATTCAGAAAGGTAGCTCACTCACACTCACGCATTCAGAGAGCCTGCATTTACACTGTATATACAAGCCACACTGTGCATAAAACTCAGGCCAGTGTTTTATGAAAAAAAAAAAAAAAGAGAGAGAGAAAACCATGGTATTCACCTCACCCATATATTAACCTCAGTTTTCTCAGATTTCATTAGAAAGTACAATAATAAAAAGTCTCATGTTTAGCCCTCACCCAAGTATTAACCTCATAGATTAAGAAATGTTGCTGAACTGCATTACCTTCATTTAATAATCGTGAAATTACAGTAAACCTCATAAGGCAATCATAAAGCAGACTTCATGTCCATGTTTAATCGTGCTTATACTGTAGGGGAGACATTGAATCTTGAATCTTTAGAGTTCTTCTCTAATGTTTTGTGTGTGTGTGTGTGTGTGTGTGTGTCGTGCGTGTGTGTGTGTGTGTGTGTGTGTGTGTGTGTGTGTGTGTGTGTGTGTGTGTGTGTGTGTGTGTGTGTGTGTGTGTGTGTGTGTGTGTGTAGGAGAACCAGAATCTGTTTGGCAGTAGCCTGGTGGCACTGAGGGAGGAGGACATGGACTTGAGCCAGGCTCTGTGTCTTCCTGTGTCCGTGCCCGAGATCCTCCAGGCCAACCAGCTGCAGCCGGTGAGTCCTCAAGAAGCCCAGGTTGGTCTACCCTCCCCGTAAACACACTACACAGCCAATGCAAACATCACTTTTACTACTGTGGAAATAAACAGCACATAAATGCAACAAATGCATCTGGAGTCTTTTTAGCTTTTAACGACATTTACAAACAGTGGATATTTGCTCTTACAGAGGTGCATAAATCTACAGTGTCTCGTGGCTTACTGCTAATAGTTAGAACTGTTGTGTTTACAAACCCAATACTGCCTGCCTGTGCTCTCCCCTCTATCAGTATCAGTAGAGATCCACACAGGACCAGATTCTAGAGCCCTACAAACACATTGCAGCAGACCTGGGCCAACTAAGGCCCGGGGGCCACATGCGGCCCGCTGAGCAATTTAATCCGGCCCATGGAGCCTTCCCAAAATACAATAATATGTCATTTAGTCAAGGTGACTTAGATTAAAGACCTGATTTATCAAATTTGTTGTATTCATGAAGTATAAATCCACCCTTTCAACCCTTCATATTAACATGTCCTCTGAAGAAAGTGGGGCTACTGGTTTGAGACTTTCCAATTTACCGGCATCATCTGATTGACTGTTAACACCCTGCTCTTTAGTCAACATCTAATGGCCAATGTGGCCCTTCGGCCAAAATAACTTCCCACCCCTGCATTACAGCATGATGTCTTTTATTTCACAACATTTGACATTTTGACACCATGGGATGTATTTATTCATGATGACAATGAGATTATGAAGTAAATTTTAATTCTCTCTCTCTCTCTCTCTCTCTCTCTCTCTCTCTCTCTCTCTCTCTCTCTCTCTCTCTCTCTCTCTCTCTCTCTCTCTCTCTCTCTCTCTCTCTCTCTCTCTCTCTCTCTCTCTCTCTGTGTGTGTAAGGAGGGCGTGCGCTTCTTTGTGGTGGACTGCCGTCCCGCAGAGCAGTATAATGCAGGCCATCTCTCCACAGCTTTCCATCTCGACTCTGACTTGGTAAGGGTTAAGAACTCCCTTCTGCTCTTGTGGAGTTTAAGTGACAGCTGAATGAAAGTGGCTTGAAAGCCTTTTGTCCTCAAAAGCCGAAAATAGACTCTTTAGACAGCATGCACCAACCTTTCTTCTCATGTTTATCAAAACAGGAAACAAAGTTTCCAAAAAAACTTTCCTTAAAACATACTGAACTATTTTTAACTCTTTAACTCATAAAAATAATAATGTAACATACAGCATACAGTAGTTATGGCTGGCACAAGCACACCAGCCTGACACTTGTTAGTTTAGCGGAACATCTTATTGTTTTTCATTTTTGAAAGTTAGATAGATATATTTATTTGTCATTACAGATTTTTTCCCCCCATATAGTCCCCTCTGCTACCATTTATACTGTACATGTTATAGAGTTTATTTAATGTGCTGAACAATTGCTCTGCTTTCATTTAACACAGACCAAATGTAGTGTTTTTCCACATTTTAATTGAACCCTTTACTGTATCTAAATGTGTGTGTGTGTGTGTGTGTGTGTGTGTGTGTGTGTGTGTAGATGCTGCAGAACCCATCTGAGTTTGCGCTGTCGGTGAAGTCCTTGCTGGAGGCCCAGAAGCAGTCTCTGGAGTCGGGCTCCATCGCCAGTGGGGAGCACCTGTGCTTCATGGGCAGCGGCCGAGAGGAGGAGGACATGTACATGAACATGGTGCTCGCGCACTTCCTGCAGGTCAGACAGACATCCCCCTTTTTCTTTTACTTTGGCACTGATTCCTTTTTGTCTGGCTCCACTAGATGCGTTTCCCAAGAGCATAGTTGCTAACTTAGTTGCTAACTTAGTTAGTTGGCAATGGGAAATTGCATTGCAAACAAAATATTTGTTAACTTAGTTAGCAACTATGCTTTTGGAATACAGACACCAGTTTCAGAATTGGATGTGCGTGTCCTCATCACCATTTTTCAGACATACCCTTCACTCACTGCTTCACCTCGTATCTCTAATATCTCACCTCATATCTCACACTGCATATCTCACATTATATCTCGGATATCTCACCTTATTATTCATTTTGGCTGAGATTGCCTATCTAAATGAAGGAATTGGAATGGGAATATATTATTTTCATATCCATGCTGTTTGTCTCTGTCTCACCGGGTCATATCCAAAACCCAACAATGGAACCAGACGACAGTTATACATTTATTTACATGATTTATAAAAGATACCATTCTGCTATTTACTAATGTATTTTTTTTAATTGTCACAGAAAAACAAAGAGTATGTCAGCATCGCCAAAGGAGGCTTCATGGGTAAGTGACTTTCTCAGCGATCAGCTGTTATGCCCACCTTGACATGAAAACAGTTGTGAAACAATTTCTTTAATTGTGTGTGTGTGTGTGTGTGTGTGTGTGTGTGTGTGTGTGTGTGTGTGTGTGTGTGTGTCTTGCAGCTCTACAACAGCACCTGGCAGACATTAACGTGGAGGGGCCAGACAACGTCTACGTTCACTGGATAGTCAGCACGTCCGGCTCCCACAACAGTCTAAGCTCGCCTGATGTGAGTAACTCCACTGGTGGCCTCCAGTCACACAGGGGTGTCTGTGAAGTGCTCCAATGTATATCTAAATTCTTACTAGTCACAAAAGAAGCAAGGTATAGACAGATATATTTGCTTGTTTTTTATGGAAAGGGTCGACCTTGATCATTTTGAAACTGTAATGGATGCCACATCTGTATGTCAGCAATCAGTGGCTTCACCATCACACCTTGTCAGAGAACTGTGCCTGAGACCCTTGGTACACTTCCACATACATTCTGTACTAGTGTAGTCCGTGACATTTGTATCCACACAGTGCTTTGTAAAATGGAAGAAGTGCAAAAGCCCTCATACAGTAGGTGCATGATGGCGCTTGGTGCTGTTGATAGTTGCGTCTGTGTCAGCCTTGTTAAACAATGCTTCTCTGTCCCTACAGGGTGAGGGCTTCAGCACAGCTGATGGCAAAGGGGTCAAATCTCTGGTCAACAAGATGACCTTTGCCCTCAAGTCCAAATCTGTAAATGTGAAGGAGAAGGTGATCAGCTTCATTGAGAACACTTCCACACCTGTGGACAGGTGAGTTGGGCTTCCTTCCTCATGCACTTCAATCCCAACATAACCCCCCATAACCCCCCAACCCTGCCCTCAGGGTCCATCCTCAGGCTCCAGCGCTCCTCCTCCTCTTCCTCCTCTCCTGCCATTGCCCTCTGTTTTATATCAAATCACATTTATTTGTTTATTTCAATCAGATTTGCATTTCATTTTCAATCAAATTTACAATCATTTAATTATTATTTATTTTCTGTAACGTAAGTTGTATACCTTTAACATGACTCAATTTGCTGGATAGTCCTCTAAAATGCTCTCACCTCATAACTATGAAAAATGAATAGATTCACAAATCAGGCCATCTGCATAAACATTTACAAATCAGGGGGTGAAGGTTGCAGATTGGCTGGTAATGTTTTGCGCTCCAACTTAGGTGAAGTCACGATGATGTTCGAGCGGACTATCCATTTGCACCTCATTGTGTAGCTTCAGTCAGCAGTCTTTTTGTGATTTTTATCATTTAATTCTTTAATTCTGGTTGATCAAACCCCCTCCTCCTCCTGCTCCTTCCCCTCCTCATGGCTTGTGCCTTGTGATCCCACACTAGAATGTCTTTCAGTCTGCCCTGGCCCGAAAAAGGAGTTCCCGATCGGTAAGAGTGTTTTTCCCTGCTGTTCCGTAGAACCATCTGCCATCCCTTCTCCACTCTCTGTGTTGCTGCTGTTGCTGTTGCTGTTCTCGCTGCTGCTACTGCTGTTACTACCACAACAGCTGTTTTTTTCTCTCGCTCTCTTAAATAACATCAAATTGACAGATGCTCAGCTGATGCCTCGATTTGAAGTCCAAAAGTCTTGCCACTGTGTCACTCAGTTGTGAGTGGGAGTCATTGCCATTGCACTGGAATGGTTATACCTTGGGTGGTATTACCTGGGTTGGGATTGACTGAGTGAACAATGGCTGAATACCTAAGCCCTTAAAGACCTGTCTGGCATGAACTGGCCGATCTCAGGGCAGATTCATGCTAGTTAGGTCCTTGAGGCTTCAGGACTTAGGGCTTAATGGGAAAATTGGGATTCAGCCATTGTCTTGGCACAGTCAGTCCATGGTGTTAGCAACTGGGCAGAGCACAGAGCTGCCGCAGCACTGCAACACACACACACACACACATCTCAAGCGCACTAACCCAAGCTCTGCAGTCTGCACTAACCCTAACCCAACATTAACCCATGACCCAGCACATGCATGTATATACATCACAGATGTCCCACAATCCTCTGTGGATACCGAGCCGATCTTGGGGCTCACTGAGCAGGTCCATGATGCTCTTTCGTTTTGTTTTTTTGGTTGCTCTGTCTGCATTAACACTGTGCTCAACACTCTTCTCTTCTGTAAGGTAGTGGTTAGGCTAGCTTCTGTTTCCTTAGTTCTTCCTCTCGCATCTATTCAACGAAAGCAGAGAATCTCATTCCATTATTATACAATGTGCTCTTCAGTGAGATGGGCTCTCTCTCTCTCTCTCTCTCTCTCTCTCTCTCTCTCTCTCTCTCTCTCTCTCTCTCTCTCAGAAAGAATGGTGATGGCCTTGATGTTTGTTTGTGTCTCGTTTGCCTGGCCTGTTAGTGCCTAACCCCTCCACTTCCTCTTGTCCCAGTTACTGGAGATACACTCATTCCTTCACACACACACATGAGTCACACTAACCATAGAAAGGAGGTGCTCCACTGTCACGATATAATGTCCAATGCTGTGTGTGTGTGTGTGTGTGTGTGTGTGCGCGTGCGCACTGCTCATTGATTTGTGTGTCCCCACACACAGACATGTGAGCAGCAGTGATCGAGTAGGAAAGCCATACAGAGGAGTCAAGCCAGTGTTCAGCATAGGAGACGAGGAGGAGTATGACACAGGTGATGACCATGACCCACACTAGTAGAGATGGAACAATACACTCAACCAGTATTATGGTCACAATATGATATGATACAATGCAATATTAAATGCTGACAAATTATGATTGAAAAGAATTTTAGAAGTTGAATTAATTAGTTTACTTATTTAATGAAACATTTAATTAATTGATTATTAAATTGCTAAAGCTGCCATTGCAATTTAAAAAATGTGACACAAGATACTTACATGCATGCTAATCCTTTTCTTTGGTAATCAAACCCTACTCACAAAGGCCTAAAGCAAAAGGAGAGAATTTGATATCGCTTCTAATGAAACCATCAACCTTATATACTGATTTGTTTTTTAAAGCTGGTCTGCTCAGCTTTTGTTAGAATCAAGCCAACATGGCTCCAAGTAGGTGATCACTTCGATGTGCACTCACTGTTCTTTTAATTCTGTCCCCAGATGAGATTGACAGCTCGTCGATGTCGGACGACGACCGCAAGGAGATTGTGAACATCCAGACGTGGATCAACAAGCCAGATGTGAAGCACCATGTGCCATGTAATGAGGTGAAGGAGACAGGCCACATGTTCCCCAGGTGAGAAACCTCAACATCTTTTTAGCTGCTTCATCTGACCTGCCTGTGTTGATCAGAATTTTTCTAGGCAGTTGGAGAACAAGATGATAGTTTTCGGAATATTCTAGAATGCAGATCGTTAAAAGCCTGAATTAAAAAAAACTCTTCTGAATTCCTTTTATTCTTTTTTCTGATCGTCTGTATGGTCTCAACCATCCCAACCACATAAACACACTACCACCGCCCCCATTCCCCTCACCCAACACACACGCACGCACGTGCACACACACACACACACACACACACACACCTTGATACTTCATTCAAATTCAAAATGACACTGTAATAATTTGTGTATATCACCACACTATGCCATGGGGGGAACTCCTAACCAAATCAAACCCTTTGTGTGTTTCCCCAGTCACCTGCTGATCACAGCCACACACATGTACTGCCTAAGGGAGATTGCCTCACGGAAAGGCTTTGCCTACATCCAGTCCAGGCAAGCCCTGAGCTCCGTGGTCAAGATCACCTCCAAGAAGAAGCATCCGGAGCTCATCACGTTCAAGTTCGGCAACAGCAACTCTGCAGGGGTTGACATTGTGGCTGTAGAGAGGTACAGTATTTACCACGTTGTGGATATCTGTGGATATCTGTGGATGTTGTTTTTTTTTTTTTTTCTTCAAAGGAAAATGTGTGTATACACACACACACACACACACACACACACACACACACACACACACACACACACATTGTACACACATTGTACACCCATTGTCTCTCTCATGTTGTATCACTATTGTGCAACAACTTGAATATTCCTTGGAGCCAATATGTCTGACTAAGTGACTAAACCAACTCCAGGCACTCTCTCTCACTCTCTCTAAAGGACTGTAAGCATTTAAAACCCCTATTTTAATTACATGGGGTAATTTGGACTAATTACATACATATACAGTGCGTGATCTAAAAGCATACTCCAAGAGCATCTCTTGTTTCCGTATTCCGAGTCCACCTCTGTAACAAAAGAGCTCTTGGCTTTTTTGTCTATTAATGCCATGAGGTCAACTCTTCCCATGCAGTTGGTCTGACGGCTGTGGAGAGAGCAGTACCAGCTGTAGCTGGAATGGGCTTACAGCTGTAATAGGCTTATGTAATGTTGGTGGGGAATTTTGTATGTTTACCAACATCACCATTTCTCTCTCTGCTGGTCTTGAGGTTGGGGTCACCAGATTGCAAATTATAAGTGCAGTGCAGATTAAAAATACTATGCTACTTCTACTATCTACAGTATGTGCGTAAATTTGTAAATAATAAATATTGCAGAATAGATAAAGAGCAGACAAAATTATTTACTGTATGTATTATGTGTAGCTTGGTATTAAATTGTTAGTTAAGCTGTTTTCAACACAATTGGTTGATTTGTCTTGGACAGTTGGCATAGAACATGTGCAATGTAATGCAATACAGAGCAACTTTTTAAGAAGTGTCTGGAAATTCTCTAAGCTGTGAGTCTTGCACCTTTCCTCCTTGCCTTACTATAATAAGAAACCTGAGACGCCACTTGCTAAATGGGGAAATGCATTGCTTTGTATTTCCAAACCTGTCATGATGAAGCATCTTAAGGCTACGGCCGTCTGTCGTTTAGACAGTGATCACACATCAAACCTCTTATGACTTTGGAAACCATACTCAAAATACTTCATCTGACCAATAGTTATTGTATTCTTCAATTTTACAAAATAAGATGAAAAGACAGCATTGCATGTGCTGTGTTTGTAACTCTCAATAACATCTGGAAAAAGAGAATCTGGAAAAAGAAATCTTTGCACAGCCAACTTTGTCTAAAAAACAGATGCTGGTGGATTGCAGGTTCGCAGTTTGTAAATATTCTGGAAAAGATACTAGTGTGTGGTGGTTACTCTCTCCTTTAATAGATACCAGTGTGAGTGGCTGGTTACCATCTCCTATCTCAGTAACATCTGTTCATGAACACATCCCACAACTGGACACATTTAGTACATACAAAGCTTATTGAGTATGCACTGAAATATTAAAGCATACAGTATGTATAAATAATCCATATGAAGTGTGTGTGTGTGTGTGTGTGTGTGTGTGTGTGTGTGTGTGTGTGTGTGTGTGTACCCACATCTATGTTCATGTCACTGTTTGTCGGGGAACAAACTGAATGTCTCATTCTTGCTGCTTACACAAGGATGTTGTATAGTGTACTGAACTGGTCCTTTTTTCCTTTGCAGGTATCTGATACCCAATGCAGGGGACGCTACTAAGGTTATCAAGCAGCAGATCATGAAGGTATTGGATGCCCTGGAGAGCTCATAGAGACTGCCCCTACACATGTGCGCACACACACACACACACACACACACGCAGCAGGAGCAGCAGCAGTAATAGAAGATGGGGCATTAGTGCCTCTGCTGGCCATGCAGGGGAACTGCAACTGGACAAACCACCTTGGCCTAGAGGTGCTAGTCTGTGTCCGTGTGTGTCTGTCTCTCTTTCTGACTCTGCCTCACCCTCCAGGACCATGTCAACCCAGCAGTGTTTATTCTTAACCCGGCTCCCCCCCTCCCCCCACCTCGTCCCTCCCTCTCGGCCGAGGGCTGCTGTCCAGGGACACTGGGACAGACAGGATTTGCTGGACAGCAGGGCTGTGGGGGACAAGGCTCCTTTTTTCTGTATATGACTATTATTATTATAACAGAAAGCAAGCTGAACTGACGCAGGCGTTTTTCTGAGGGTTTTTTTGTTTTGTTTTTTTTCTTCCTTTTTCTTTCCATGTTTGCCGTTGAGTAAGTGGGCATAAAATGTGGCAGTGGTGACTTTGTCAGAGTACCTGAGTAAGTCATTAGCCTTAACTAACTCACCACTCTTGAACACACACACACACACACACACACACACACACACACACACACACACACACACACACACACACACACACACACACACACACACACACACACACACACACACACAGACTCTGTGGTCACCAGAGAAAACGTCTCCTGAAATCAAGAAAGCTCAAGTGCAGTCAAAAGACACCCTCAGTGTTTTTTGCCCTTGGATGTATTCAGTGCTTCTGTAGCCATATCAGTAGGACAGCACAGTGTGCTGCATGCCCATATATTGGTTAGAAAAAAACAAAACTGGCATCTTTTCAGCCAGGGCTAAAGGAGGGGTTGGATTAAAAGGGTGGTTTAATGGAGATGTGTGTATCTGTGTATTCCATTTTTAATTACGTATTGGGACGGGCAGTCTTCTTTTAGGAATTGGTCTTGAGAATGGTATACATATGACGATGACGCACTCTCTTGGACTCTGCGTACACTAAAATATCATTAACTTTCCCATGTCTCTCGTTTCAACGCTTTCCATTGACTGTATTTCCATGCAAGTGATCCCTATGTGATCTGCCCTTTGTTTTTGCTCCTGCTAATAGCCTTAATTACAAAAGGAAGTGAAACGGTTTAAGAAAGTATAATGGTAAATAAATGGTATAATGGTAAATATATATATTGTATATACTGTAAAACTACCTGGTGTTCCTCACGATGGAAGGCCAAGGTTCGGAGAGATGGCTTGGTTTTTTTTTGTTTTTGTTTTGTTTTTTAAGTACTGTTGTCAAGTTAGAACAGTGGTTGATCAGTTATTATGTAAACAAGACTTAACTGGAGGTCCTGTTTCATGTCATATTTATTAACCTTTTTGTAAGTGGACTCCTGGCACCATTTCCCCAACTGCTTTCAGGTTCATCTCTCACCACGGTCAGTCTGTCAACCATGAAAATAAAAACCTGTATAAAATGTAACTTGAGAAAGAAAAGCAAATTGCCTTTGGAATGAGACTTGCTATGAATCTTTCTCACAAGAAAAGCACATTCTGTGAAATTTAAAAAGTTGACTTGAAATTTGACCTAATTTTTTGAATTCTTTTATTATCTTTCACTTCCCTCAAATCGTGTTTGCTGCTCTTATAAATGTTGACCAAAATGTATTTTCAGTTTTTTGCAGCAGTATGCAAAAGTCTGTAAAGAAATAGTGGGTTAGATGAATAGGAACTTCATTTGGCTTCTTACCCCTTAAACAAAAAACAAAAAAATGTAATGGGCAAAAAAGGTTTTCGAAGTGTTTCCATCTTGAGAGCTTAGCAGAAGCTCCATTGTGTAAAACTACTTCCTGCATTGGTTTTCTGTTCAACGCACCTTATGCTGTTATTTTTTGTAACCACTTTTAATAAATTTACAACTCAACTCCCAGTCTGTGTTAATTAATAATATCCATCTGAAATTATTATTAGTTATTTACTTGTGGAAAGTCACTGAACAATTCCAGATAAAATAATAACTCTATTGCCTTAAATAAAATCAGTTAAGCAAAGGAGAATATAAACACATTGACCATAATATATTTTAGGTGTATAGATGATGAAGAAATACTACCCACTATCCAGTCATACTTGCAGCAGCAAAGCTGCGCAACAGTGATGGTCATGAACACACTGGTTGAGGGAGGGATAGTTTTCCGGTGTACATTCCTGTCAAAATAAAAGTCCTCGTGATCTACCGGCCTATGACATAGCTTGAGGGAGCCTATGAACCGGTAAGGAACTTTTCATTTGAAATTCAGACAAGACTATACACTTTTACATTTAGCGCAACATTGGGTCCACACTGGGGATTCATGGCTGGGATAACTAAAGCAATGTCGAGTAAGTGAAATGAAGAGTTTACTCTAATTATTTGACATTAACTTGTATGTTGATGTTAATCAGTATCGTTTCATAGTTGTGGCAGCACAGAAAATGTATTCCTGACTGTGCATGCATATATCTTTGCCACAACTTATAGCTATCAATCATTTAGTATTAAAAATATCTCCACGCCATTTGACAGTAGCCTAGCGTGATACCGTGAATGTTGCGAATATTGTGGGTTAACGTTATTCTGGCACATTGTCGCAACAGATTGATCATGTGTCCATACTAGTATACCTGTTCTGTGCATGTGTGTTTACCTTTACTTCGACTGTCTGGTGTTTGCACTTTGCAGAGTTTCGTTTAGCGGTTGTGCAGCTCCATGTGTCAAAGGTCAAGGCAGACAACCTCAGCAGAGCAAAGAGCCTGATCAAAGAAGCATCTGGCCAGGGAGCGAAGGTGGTTGTGTTACCTGTAAGTGTTGTTATGATTATCACTTTTATTTGTGTTCCGTGTGAGTATGACAAGTTAATGGGCTAACCGATTGATTATCATACTCTAACGTTAGTTAACTTCATAGGAGTGTTTCAACTCTCCCTATGGGACTGGCTTCTTCGCGGAGTATGCTGAGAAGATTCCAGGAGAATCCACACAGGTCCTGTCTGAGGCAGCCAAGGAGAATGAGATCTTCCTCGTTGGAGGTAAGACCTCAGACAAGATTAAAGACGTAGATGCTTTGACAGAAAATACTGTATTAATTGATTGAGTTAATTTGTTAATGTAATAGTGTGTGTGTGTGTGTGTGTGTGTGTGTGTGTGTGTGTGTGTGTGTGTGTGTGTGTGTGTTTCTAGGCTCTATCCCTGAGGAGGACCAGGGGAAGTTATATAACACTTGCTCTGTGTTTGGCCCTGATGGAAGCCTACTGCTGAAGCACAGAAAGGTGCTGGGGCTGATGTTTACTCTGATGCTGAAACTGAACACTTTCTCCCTTTAATATTTTCCATAACATTTTATCTGAAGAATGTATATCAGCAAGGGCAATGTGTTGTAATCATCCAAACAGAAGATAACCAACCTGTTGGCAACAATTGCTCTAAGCTGCCCCACATAACATCTCTACACATTACAATGAGGAGCTCATTTTTCTAGTGTTCTCAGTGTCTGTATGACCGTTTTGTGAACCAATTTTTTCTTCTGTGACATTCATTCTACAGATTCATCTTTTTGACATTGACGTTCCAGGGAAGATCCGTTTTCAGGAGTCTGAGACACTCAGCCCCGGCAGTAGTCTATCTATGTTTGACACACGTGAGTTACCAATCAGACAATTTACCAGGACTGTCTCAATGTACTGAGAGGGCCCATAGCAAACAGGACATGGGGGCCCTTCACTCCCCCCCCCATAAAAACCTACATGAACCACATTGTTATAATCTTCAAGCACCTTTCATTAATATGATTATTGGTGTGGAACTTACAGTTGTCTAACTCCAGCCTAAAGTCATATTTTTTATTGAAAAACACCACCCACTAAACTACTAATATGATTCAACAGTCAGTCTTGGGGGCCCCTTTTAGCCTGGGACCCCTGGCAATTGCCTGGATTGCCTTTCCTGTTGTGACGGCCCTGCCATTTACATTTGCATTTAAAGAGAGAGGTCTTGAGGAAATGTATATGTCTTCCCCTGTCTTACTTGCTCCAGCATTCTGCAAGGTTGGAGTGGGCATCTGCTATGACATGCGGTTTGCCGAGCTCGCACAGATCTACTCTAAAAAAGGTGAGGAGAATTCTTTGCATGATGACGAACTTGCCATTGACTATGAAAAAAACATTTGATTTTGAGTGTAATGTCATTACTCTTCCTACCAGGGTGCCAACTGCTGGTCTACCCTGGTGCTTTTAACATGACTACTGGACCTGCCCATTGGGAACTGCTACAAAGAGGGAGGTCAGTTCTATTCTTTAATCATTGTACTTTAACATGACCGTCCAGGGGCAGTGGACCTGGGGAACTGAGTTAGATTTTGGCTAAAGTTCTTTTCCCAAGCCTTCTCTCTCTCTCTCTCTCTCTGTCATTTCCTGTCTTATTTCTAGTATCCTATCTGGTTAAAGTCAATAAATCTTTCAACAACAAAAAAACAATACAATTCAATACTGTCAAGGCAAAGGGCTAAATTCCAGACCGACATATAGAGTGAACCCAGATTTGCTAGCAGGTTAATTTATGTTCACCACCAACATTAATATGTGACTCATGTATTTTGCTTTGCAAATCCCCATCTATTTCCTAACCATCCTCACCTCCAGGGCAGTGGATAACCAAGTGTATGTGGCCACAGCCTCCCCGGCCAGAGATGAGACCGCCTCATATGTAGCCTGGGGCCACAGCACCGTCGTCAGTCCCTGGTCAGTTATCATTAAAACATCAGGGGTTTTGTGCCATATTCATATGAGGTGCTACTGGTTTTATGTACTCACATGTGTACTTAATATCAATGTATGGTTAATGTCCATATTTGTGTAATCCTCCTAAACGAGTTTTTAAGGCAATAGAATTATGCCTTGCTAGCTATGCCCTGCCCTGTAAAGTATTTATTATTCCATGGATATTTCAAAAAATTTGTTTGCTTTGCTAGAGAAAAATTATCTCCTTTTTTTTCTCTTTTTTAACAGGGGTGAAGTGGTTACAAAAGCTGGGGCTAAAGAGGAAGTTGTTTATGCTGATATTGGTGAGCTTGAGCTACAACAACAAACTATCATCATCTTTTACTGACCAACCTTGACCAAAGGGCTATTTACAAATTCAAATAATAGGCCACTCAAATGGTCACTCAAACCTCTTGAATGTGATAAAAAACATAGTCATAGAAAGGCTGAAGAATAGTAGTATTATACTCCACACACTGAGTACGGTATGTTATAAACATTAGTAGTACATAGTGAGTGTACAGTATGTGTTCATAGTGAAGAGCATCATGAGTATTTATAATGCTATTGCTTTCACACAGGGCTTGTTAGTTTGCTAGTGCATCTCTCATTTTCTGTGGCCTCTGTTTGTCCTGATTAGATCTCCAGTATCTGGCCGACGTCCGTCAGCAGATTCCCATCACGGCACAGAAACGAAACGATTTGTACAGCGTGAACACTGTTCAAGATGGCTGAGGAATCCCTCTCCATTCTGTCCCTATCCCCATCCGGAGTTACTGTTGTACCTTCTGCACCTTTAAAGACTGGAGTGACCGTTTTAATTGATGGTCCGCAACTCAGTCCATTTCTGGCAATGTAATTAAAGCAAGAGTGAAGACATGAACAGTTTGGAATGAAATGGATGATCTTGCCTTTAATGTTGAGCACATGATTTACTTTGTTTTGAATTGAAATAATGTACAGCAGCACTAGTATTGGCTTATATCAGAGAAGATGCAGTAGTTTGTGTACAATTCTGTGGTGGTGGAAGTCATCAGTCGGTATTGTTTAATAAACTGTGCTTTGTTGATGACTAAATCCATGATCCTGCAGACACAACAAGAATGATTTCCACCTTCTAATGGGGACATACACTGAAGGGATGGAGTATTGCACCATGCTTTGTGATGTTAAAAGAGAATATGCACCATTTTTATATATATCAAAAAGAGCTCAAATGCAATTTTACAAGCACAATTACAACTTTATATTTTGGCCAGGTAATAAAACATTATGGTTTTTCCAAATGGCGCCCTCTTTGGCAGCAACAATTGATTTGTTTCTAATGAAATTGCATGTTCTAATTTGTCCATTGTTAGTGGCCAAAGTCATAATTGTTTTCCATTCTTTGTCCCTTTTAACCTTTTTGTTTGTCATGAAGAGATCATGAATAAACATTGCTTATAAAATTCAGTGAAGCCAGAATTAACTGAAACTGACTTGTTTGTGGTTATTAACTATCCATAGATGTTCCAGTTTTCCTGTTCAGATGTTGTTGCAGAAGTTTAGGAGTTTTGGGCATTCCACTTTTTAACAACTTCTAGTCAGTAAGGCCAACTGTTGCTGCTCTTCAGGAGCTCGGGAGTGTGCAGACAGACATGAAAAAGGCATGATAAGAAGAAAGGATCTGGTAAGGTTGTGCCACCCTGCCCTAGTTTTTTTTTCTCCTTTTTTTTTTTTTTTTTTGTTCAAGCTTGTTGTACTGCAACCCAAAAGAATGTCTCCTCCCTGGTTGCCCACATTCATAATCATTACCTCACATTATATAGTGCCTTTAATCTTCACCTGCCAGTCCAGACAAACTCCATTCCAAACTCTGCCTCTCCTAGTGGCATTCAGCTTGTAGACAGTGAACACAAGCACCACCTGGAGGCAGGTTAGTGAATTGCACGAATCAGGTTCATGATCCTGCTAGTGGCGCACCCTTGCATGTCTGTACACATGAGTTTCATGTCTCTCTTCCAGTGATCCCTGGAAAGTCTAGGCCCACTTGATTAAAGTGCTGATAGGGTGAATCCAGAGTGTTTATCAGGAGTGTCTCTGACAATGTCAGTCAGGTATGCATAACAGAAAAAAACAGGAAACAAACAGTAGTCATAATTTACATTCTACTACTCCTCCTCCAACCATCTCTGGATGGATATATCTGAAATCTTCAAGCAAAAGATGCGTCTTGGTTGGTTAGTCCTCGTCAAACATCTGTTTCTGTCAGAGATTCCAGGCGCTCCAAGTCCACAGTGATATCCGTGTCTTCAGTGTCTGAATCATCTGGAAGACAAACGTATTCCATTCATCATAATGCACAGTGGAAATGCCAACTCAAACTCAGATGCATATAATCACTCTGAAGCTAGCCCAGCCTCAGCACGAGATGTTCCAGTAAGCAAAATACATGTAAAACAGGTTGGACGTGACATGACCCCCATGAAGTTATATGGAAATTATCCTAAGCTTGATAAATCTCATAAGCACTGTACGGTATGTGAATTAATATGATCTTGACAGAACTATGAACACATTTCTATCATGTCATCTGAAAGCTTTGTATTAAAGGTACTGTGTTGTGAGTTATACCTTCGTGCAGATGCGGCCTCCGTCTTTCGCTGTCCCATTTGATCTGGAAGACGAGGCCCACAGCCACCAGAAGGCCCACGATGATGATCAGCACCGTGCTGAACACCCACATGGCCTCAGACGCCCGAGCCACCACCGGACTGCTCTGCTCCTTCTCCGGCCCTTAAAGGGGATCCCAATAAAGTAAACTTACTTTTCTGTCTTTTTTTTTTAATTGCCTTAATGCCATAAAAAGAATGAAAAAAAATTACTAAACGTGACACAACATGACATGTAATTGTTCACATTATGGATGGGACAAAAAGTCAACTTTCCATTGAATTGCCCAAATCTACATCCAATTTGATCTGAATCAGTTGTGAATGACAGAATCAGTGTGTGATGCAAATCTGAATGAAACAGTCTGAGTGTGATGTTAAACCTGAACATGGTTCTGTTTTTCACAGATGTCCACTAGAGATAGCTGTACAGTGACAAGACTGAGCAAACAGGCAAACAGACTGTTCAGCAAATGTATATTTCCATACTGATAGCCAACTACATTGATGCATGCACGGTTACATTTTCCTAAAGGCTCATAAACAAATTAGCTGCATCAAATACTTTGCATATCACCTAACTAGTGACAAGAGCATACTCACAATTTATGGTGCTAAATGTCTCATTGAGTATGTGGTTCTCAACAGCACATGTCACAGGGATGTGTTTGCCAATGCTAACTTTCAGGATACTTGTAATGTTGAAGAGCTCGGAGTCTTGGAGAGGTTGTGCGTAAGTCTTCACTGAGCCTGGTGGGGGCTCCTCTGTGGAGTTGATGAGCCAGTGAAGGATGGCTTTGGGGTAGCCTCCTCTGCTGTGGCACACAAACTGGGTCTTGTCCTTCAAGTCGGTTTCCTCCCGTTGGATTGATGGGAAACTGTAATGAGCTGTACAGAACACAGTATAGACGTTGCTCCATGTTTTTGCTTTCTTACTTTGTTCAATCTTTAAACAAGAAATACTCATTTTGTTGAGGATTGGCAGGCCAGGCTATTGTGAGAAGTCAGACACAGTCAAACTGCTTTGTGTGTCTGTTTTAGCATTGTGCGTGGGAGTATTAGTATTACTATTACTTGCCTCATGAGGGTAAAGTGTACAATAGGTAACTTTTGGGACTCTTACTCTTACTCTTATTTCAAACTTTATTACATTATAGTGTAAAGTATTACAACTTAAAGTTACATTATTAATATTATTGTTTAGATACATGTTCTCTCACTTACCTCCTAGTCTGAGACATACAGTACACAGCACTAAGCTTGTATTTTCACCCTGGAAAGAGACATGGAGGCTGTAGGTGTTTGCATCTGAGGGGACAGCCTCAGTCAGTGTCATGGACAAGTCACCAGTCTGAGGAGCCAGAGAAAGCATTCGGGCCCGCTTGGAGTTGGACCCATTTAGTTTCTCCTGGTCTCCCTCTTTCCACATCCCTTTGAAGATCTCCTCTGTCTCCGTTTTCCACCATGCAGAAAAGTTGGAGGACAGGAGATGACGGGTCCCGTCATACATGCATGGCAAGACAGCTGATTCCCCAATCACTGCGGCAATGCAGTCATCATCTGTCAAGAACCCGGCAAACTCAATTTTAGATTTCACATTGGCCAAAAACTGCATAATAATTAACCATAGTGTATATTTTTTATTGTATGCCTTGTATACAAACATAGTACAAACATACCTTGAGATGAGCTTAGCTTGACTAGTGCCAGGAGTAGTACTATAAAACTCTGTAGTGTCATTGCCGGGAAGTTGCTGTTGAATTACTCATCAAAGTCACCGGGGAAGTCCACCATGGAAAAACAGGGTCTCCAGAGCAAATAGATCCTATGGACAGACACCAACATCAGATTGTTCCTCAGCTTTATTTGAATCATTGTCTGTTCCATGAAACGTTTTTCTCCTTGGGTGTAAAGAAAAGTGTTTCTGAACAGGTTCTTGTTGTATGACGCATAGTTAAAAAGAACTGCTGGTAGTGACAACCCATGCAGAAAGAATCCAAGGAGGACCTCTGTTGAGGCTTGTCTTACCTTTTACTTCTTACTCCACCCCCGCTCGTGTTGTTGGCACTCACCGCCCCCCTTGTTTTAAACATGACAGGTTCCTCTGACTTGGATTGAGCTCCATGGATTAATCACCTCCCAATTACAGAATAATGACTTTCCCTGTGAGTAACTTTCTGACTTTATCATAGCCTGAAGGCCTCTGCTCTGTGTAAAACTTTCCTCTCCTATTCCATTTGTCTGTCAAATCCCATCACCAGTTCTGTTCCAGGATACTTGCTGCCATTGAAAGCACCTAAAGTTAGTTACCCTCTGTGTCTGTGTGGTCACACTGGTGCAAAGGTGTGGCCTGTAACACTCAAAGAACAGGAACCAGTCTACACTCCTCCCTCAGCTGAATAGTCGGTGCCATCACTGTGTCATTTGTTTAGCCGTCACAGCTATGGAACACATCCAAACAGGGTGGTGACCTTGATATTTCCCTACCATTGTTTATCATACTCCAGCATCCACAAAGGAACAAACATGAAACCTGTCAGACTATTAATTTCCAGTTTATACTACAGAGGTGTGATGTGGTGTCAGATGTCATTAGATTACATAATAAAGACTGTAACCTTAATAATATTGGATATTTCCCATTGTAAAGAAGCATCAGCTCCATACAATTTTACACAAACAAATAATGTTTTGCCCAGAGCATGTTGCATGTGAGCATAGCTGTCATTTCAGGTATTTCTACGACCTCCCATAAAATGCCTCCACTGTAGGCCTACCTGTTATTGTTGCTGTTCCTTTAAAATGCCCTTGCCAAAGAAAAAGGTGACCCAATTTTAGCTTCTCTACATCACTGTGTGTTTCTATATCATCACAACAGAGTCTGCCAGCCAGAATAACGACAGCTCGACCAGATGGGCCTCCTGCCCTGAGTCTTGCCCCCCAGCAGGCTTCAGCTTCACTGAACATGGACATACCTCATTGCATCCCACCGACCCTTTACATTATGTCACCTTTATGTTGTTATCACTGAAAACAATATTATCTTGTAGGCTCTTGGCTTGTAGGACAGGGGATAAAGTCACACTGAGTAAGCCATATCATTGTATTTATTTATTTATTTATTTATTAGGAAGGGGGGTAATATAACAACAACATCAACCGCAAACATAATAGTAGGCTATGGTTTGTCAGGCTAGTCGAATACTGCAAAAACGTAATTAACCTTGTGTCCACGGGAGGGGGCGCTTCCTCTCAAACTGCACACAACTACTTCCGGAAAGAACCAGTGAAGGAGAGTCCGGATAGTGTTTATCCTCACAGAGCATGCCGACTTCACTTACAAGAAGACGTTCTCAAGAGTGCAGTAATGCTCAGCCAACATGCAAAGTTTTCTGTCTATGATGAAAAATTAACTGCTGAATGAGTTATCGTAGAGTAGAAGACTACAGTAAACTAAGCGTTGTACAGAAATCAGCTTGTGCAATGCACGTGCCTACTGCTCCATGAGATCCACCACCCGAGCTGTCAAAAACATTTCAGCTTTGAAACGACCATGAGCATCCTCGTTAACGTTTATAGGAGGACTTTGAAGTTAGATTATTTCGAGAAACTGCGACAAACATCAACACATATAAATCATGCAAACGAACTTATCCGGTGTAGGTTACCCTGCTTAGTTCAGGCAGTTAACGTTACTTCTGCCAGACATTCAAGTTTTCAGTCAGTTTGGTATTCTAGAGGTTTTTCCTCTACGTGTTGCGTCTTCAGAAGTTATAAAAAGACGACAGAGCACTCCAACGCAACAGAAGTAGATGATGATGACGAAGATGTCATCGGAGATAGCGAAGTTGATGAACTTTTTCATCAGTTTGTTCCATCCGCTATTGGGGATGGTGATCACAGAGTATTTATAGTGCATCCTGACGTAAAATGGGGCAGTAAAAAGCAGTATTTAACCACAGGTGAGCAGAGCCAACAAGTTCTTTGATTTGATCAGTCAAATGTATCATGAAGTCACTAACGTTATGTTTACTCCTGTTTTCTTTATCCCATTATATTTACCAAAGCTGAACTGCAAATGGCAGAGGCTGTTGGACTGGTGCAGACACTACAAAACTGGACTGTGATTGACAAGGTCATTATGTCTACTAAGACACCAGAAAAAAGGAAGATATTTGGCAAAGGCAACTTTCAGACCCTTACAGGTTTGTTGTGTGTTTTGCATTTACACAGTTCTTCAGTTCTGCTGTTTACTGACATGAATCAAAACAAGAAAGTGTGTCTTACTCAGGTGAAAAGGTTACTCCATTCCTTTACAGAAAAAATTAGGAAGACTCCAGGTATCACAGCTGTGTTTATGAATATAGAACGTTTATCTCCATCAGCTGAGGTGAGTTTACAGATGACTGATTCTTTCTGTCATAATGTGAGCTGTGTAATGTTACGATGTTAATGTCATCATCTTGTCACAACAGAAAGAACTCCAGGAGGCCTGGGGGGTTAAGGTCTTTGACAGATATACGGTGGTGCTCCATATTTTCCGTCGCAACGCTCGCACTAAAGAAGCAAAACTTCAGATTTCTCTGGCAGAAATTCCCCTTCTAAGGTAAACTGCAACCTAAGATAAGAGTAACTTATTTTCCTGAAGGATTCAAGCATCCCGTAGCATCCATAACAAGGTAGAGTACACATACACATGATCAAGTACACAAACAAGCACTGTCCTGTCAAGATTGACAAGTAGCCTACTGGACACTTTAACAGGCACAAGAAACCTTTTTCAGTTGAATTGCTTACAGTGCTTTTTTCACAGAAAGTAAATGTACTTTGCCTTTCATTAAGGCGACTAATACTGATACCAGTATGTTTGTTCGTAGAAAAAAAGGACTGGAATTTGATTCCATTCAGTTTGTGGCTGCTATGTTAATGTTGATATTTTATTGTGTAGGTCACGCTTAAAGAATGAAATGGCAAATCTGGACCAGCAAGGCGGAGGTTCCCGATACATCATGGGTTCTGGTATGACTGCAGTGTAAACACACCATATCAGATTAGATTGGAGTCGCTCTACTTTATAGCGCTCCTGTATTTTCACTCACTAATTCTCCTTTTCATAATAAATCTCATGTTCAGGTGAAACAGCCATGGAAGTGCAGCAGAGGCTTCTGAAAGAAAGAGAACTTAAAATCAGAGCTACTCTGGAACGTCTGAGGCGGAAAAGACACCTGCTCCGCTCTCAGCGCAAAAACAAAGAGTTCCCCTCTGTGTCTGTCATGGGCTATACTAATTGTGGTAAGGCACAACCATCGACGCCTTGCTGCATTATACTGAGGTTATCTGTATGCAATTGTGATGCTGTAAGTAATGTTAGGAATTTCTATAATCAAAGGTGAGGCTGGACTAGTGAGTTCCAAGTACATGTAAATGAGGTCTATGTTCATGTCCAGTTTTTCCAATCCTGAGTCGCTAAACTCTGTCCGATAAACTCTGGTTTAAAGTCTGATATTTTCCCTGTTACTTAAGTCCACTTAGACCCATGCATTTCAGCTTGAACTAAGCACTTTTGGACTTTTTGGACTTAGGCATCAGGGAGAATACCACCTCAAGTAAATGAGTCAGATACCTAGGCTATTGATTCTGGAACCTGCCTGGTAAATATCAGCTCTGTTCACCTTTACCTTTTGAACAGGAAAGACCACTCTTATCAAAGCTCTGACGGGTGATGTTAGCCTGCAGCCCAAAGACCAGCTCTTCGCCACCCTGGATGTGACTGTTCACGCCGGACACTTGCCCAGTCACATGACTGTCCTCTATGTTGACACCATTGGGTTCCTCTCCCAGCTTCCCCATCAGCTCATCGACTCCTTCTCCGCTACTCTGGAAGATGTGGCCCACTCGGTGCGTACCTCCAGTTTCAGTGCTGCTACAGGTTCATTAGTGTGTAATACATCAGGCTAGGCTCATGCAAGGGGGGTGGGAGTTGCTACAGTAGGATTTTATCTATTTTGATGCAATTGGTCATCCTGCTTATCACTCCACTTCTCTATTTGTGTCTTATCTAGTCCTTACAGTAGAGGAGATAGAGTAGAGAGGTTTACACAGGTTTTCAGTGGCAACACATGAAGTCAGTGTAGTGTAGTCTACAGGATATTTCTACAGTACAATCAATCATGTAGAAGTGTGCTATTTATGTTAGTTTTGTTGTCAGAAAATATCTCAAAAAACATGTTGTCATTGATTAGAGATATTGATAAAGTAGTATAAGATTCTCAGTTCTACTCAATACCTCAGAATTTTGACCCTTAGTTGTTGGAGATCAGCACAAGCCCAAACCCCATACTTGAGCATGTTTTGTGTAAATCACTTCATACATGACGTTGTTTCATATGAAGGACTAAGATTATATGCAAAAAGAAAAAAAAACAGAAGCTTATGCATAGAGACCTATTCAGTTGGGATATTTTCTTGTGAATATCAGACATATCAGACATTGCTTGTCTTACCTGAAATGATGAAAGCTCTGAGATAACTCTGATATGGGGCATTTTAAACAAGTCATAAGATTATCTTGTTACTTTACTGAAAGAAAACTGTCTGCATGTAGTATCTACACTGAGTCTCTCTCTCTCTCTCTCTCTCTCTCTCTCTCTCTCTCTCTCTCTCTCTCTCTCTCTCAACTGGCTCTTTGCTTGTTCTCATTATCATAGGACCTCATTATTCATGTGCGGGACATCAGCCACCCAGAGACAGTGTACCAGAAGGCCAATGTCTTAAATGTCCTCAAAAACCTGCAGATCCCAGACAGGCTCATGAACACAATCGTAGAGGTCCACAACAAGGTGGATCTTGTCAGCGAGTAAGACCTTATGCACACCACTGCACATTCTCTGAGGGGTTAGCCAGGTTTCCCTCCAACTTATTCATCCACATTCACAAGTTATTGTATATAAGAAATCCTTGTTGGAAATGCTAGTAAAGTCACATCATTCCCCTATTGTGAAAATAAATTTGATTCACTTGAGAGGGGGAAATTGAGAGGAAGAAACTGTTTAGTTTGCTTATAATTGTATTTACCGCATTTCTATCCATAGATGTTGTCCTGGGAAAATTACGTTTTAATCCTACAGTTGGTTGTAACAAATCAATGGATTAGGCTGAGGTTAATTTTCTATTCACATTACACAGCTGATGGAAACATTCACATGAAATGCTAATAAGCTGGATGGAAACCCAGTTAGTGACTGAATCCCTATGTCTCACCTAACCCCTTAAAGACTGAATACGTACTGTATGTCTCTCCTAACCCTGAGCCCTCAAACACTTGACATGAAATGAAATATGTGTAAATACAATGCTGCATTCAGAACAACTTGAAATGATTCCCGAAGAACTACACATCAGAGCTTTAAAGGTGTTATCGACAGTCTTCTACAGAATCCATCTGGCTTTGGCAATGGTTTTAAAAAATAAGTGTTTTGTGTTCTTAAACATATCTGATTGATGCAATTGTGCAACCAACTCAACGTATGAACTCCCAATTCATGTGAAAATAGCATGATCAGGGCTCAGGGCTAGAATGAGTGATCAGAGCCAACGGTAGACATTGAGATGTTGTGCTTTAGTCAGTATCAGTGTGAATAAATGACTAATAATAATCTGTTTGAACCCCATATTGCCCCTCAGGTATGAGCCCACTGAGCCTGACTGCTTGCCAATCTCAGCACTGAAGGAAGTTGGCTTGGAGGATCTACAACACAAGGTCGAAGAAGGCATAATGAAATCCACAGGGAAACAAATACTGTCCCTTAAAGTGGACCTTAGCAGCCCTCAGCTGGGGTAAGGGAATGTCATGGACACAAAATGCACACTCTGCATGTAACTTCAATTTAAACATGACCCATAGCCAGATGTGATGATGTATGTATGCATGTATGTATGTCATTATGTGTGTCCATAGATGGCCAAATTTGGTCAATACGTGTCGATAGTTACGTCTTTATGTGTGTCCATAGATGGCTAAGTTTGGTGTTTATGTGTCGGTAGATGGTTATGGTTTTGTGCGTGTCAACAGATAGCTAAGTTTGGTCGTTATGTGTTGACAGATGGTTAAGTCTTTGTGTGTATCAATAGGTAGCTAAGTTTGGTCAATATTTGGTGATAGATGGTTATCTCTGTGTGTCTCGATTGTTTGGTTTTTATGTGTCAATAGATGCAGTTGAATAGTTATGTCTTTTATGTGTTGATACCTGGCTATGTTTCGTCTATGTGTCGATGGTTCATTTATATCTGTATGTGTTAGATGACTAAGTTTGGTCTTTTTTTTTTTTTTTAAGATATTTTTTGGGCTTGTTGCCTTTAATCAGATAGGACAGTGTAGAGATGGACAGGCACGCCCCCTTTATGTTTGTTTTTAATTGGTTTTTAATTTATATCTTTATGTGTATCGATAGATGGCTTTACAAAGAGGCCACTGTCCAGGAAGTGGAGGCTGGGGGAGACGACTGCATGGCCACTGTCAAGGTCATCATCAGCGCCGCCGCATATGGTCGCTACAGGAAGCTGTTCCAGAACACTTGACAGCAGAACAGGACAGGTTGTCCTTGTCTCCCAGCTGTACAAAGACTGCCACAGGAGGGGTGCGGCTACCCTGTCCCATTCTCAAACAGCTCCTATCAGCTCCAAATACCTGTGGTGTGGACTTTTAGGAATCGTATCATGCAAGTGAATGAGGAAAGAGACTGGAATAGAAAATGGACAAAAAAGTGTAATGTGTGCAATATTTGTAGCAATAGCAGTAAAGTGACTTGTGGAGAATACAGTCACAGTGACAGCGGTTCTCTTTTTAGGCATTTGATGTGTCATTATGTGCCGGGCAGTGAATGTGTGATACTGTATGTCCTGTTCAGGCATATCAAGCTTATGTCTTCCCTTTTAACAGCTTGTGTTACCTCAGTTTCCCATTTGGTCACAATAATCTTCACAATGTTCATTGATCATGAAGCTCAAAATGAGTTAACGTGGGCAAAAAAGGTCCATAAATAAAAAAAAAAGTGGCAAGACTAATATTGCACTGTAACATTTGATTTGGAAGACCATAAAGCTCCAGCTTCTGTTGCTTTGAAGACAAATTCCTTCTTCACAGAGTATCCACTTAGTCTCAGTGGCTCTGGGCTCTGATCAGTTTGTTGTTGAGACCGATAACGAGGCGGCAGAAGGGAATAAGGCCCACAAAGTCTCCGGCGATGATGTTGAGGCAGCTGAGGCCTGGGCCAGGCTTCTGCTCCTTCAGCCATTCCCTCACGCAGTCCCAGTTCTCCAAGCTCAGGGAGCGCAGCGACTCACCGGGGTGTGAGCCAATGAAGTAGCGGCCCGCCGTCAGGTTCAAACCGGCCACGAAGAAACAGTCTGGACAGGAGACATTAAAAAGGTAAGGATGGAAGTTTTTATTGCACTTGGTAAAAATCATGCTCTATTGTGTATGATACAGTAATGTATATCTATGTGGTGTATGAGTGGGAGATGTAGAAAAGCTCCTGTGGGTTATTAGAGACAGCTTGCTGTGTTTTTGTGTTTCATACTGTAGGGGTTCAGTTGGGTTTCCAAGTTGTGCATCACATACTTTTTTTTTTTTTTAATGCCCCTAATTTCACCTGTTCTCTAGCCTGACAAGACAGACTATCACAAAATGTATGGTCTGGCCACGAGTGATAGACCCTCGGGTAAGACGTCTAAAACCTCAGCGCAACAAACAAGCCGATTCAAACAACGCTAAGCCTGCCAAATGACTCCCTGTCCAGATAGAATGTTGTGATAGGCTAAACACCACAATGTCTGAATACAACCTAGAGCGTTGTGTTTGGATTTAAACAACTCAGACACCACCAATGTCTGAGTACAACTATGGCTGATGGCTAGACGTACTCGCTGAGTAAATGCAATTTTCTAACGCTACAGTATACGTCTAGAGTTCTTGGCTACCGGTTCTCTCACCTGGGCGTCCCAATGACTTCTGCCATTCCAGGTAGTCAAGGAGGCCCTCTGCAGTAGGCTTGTTGGCCCACAGATAGGGAATAGCAGGCCAGAGCTCACTATGCCGTCTTGCTGTCTGGTCATCATAGGACAGAAGCACTTGGTACTTATTACTCCACAGATGCCTTAGCGTCACCATAGCCTCCTGGTGGAAGAGTTGGAACATAAATGGCAGAAACATAAATGCAGAATCCGGCAAAATGGCACCCATGTGTGTATGACATGAGACGGGGGCTTTGTATTCACCATTCAAATAGTTAATAATTACGCTCATCCAAATCCAGGTAAATACACCTTTAGGCGGAAGACATTCTTGATACTGATACAGATTCTTTCTACATGAGTGGCTATGCCCACTATCTCACTCACCGTGCGCGGACACAGTTTGGAAGCAAATATTCTCTTGAGAGCGTAAATAAAAGTTTCGTGTAGTTTCTCACTGAGCCCCTCAAAGTTTCTGCAGGCTAAGATGACCACTTCCTTTGGATGGGAGTCAAGCCAACTTGCGATCAACTGTAGAGTGTCCTAAAAGACAATGATATATATAATATAAATCAGGCACATCACATCATTTTATCTGAAAAATTGTAATTATTGTTTTTATGTTATTTTTTTCATCCCACAAGTGTATAAAACATCTGCATAATTCACAACTAAAAATAACATGTATCTTCTCTGTTTTATTATGGCAAAGGTAGGGTTAGGGTTTCATGAATATATTCTGACCAAACAAGGAATTCCTCTTACCAGAACTGTTACATGTGTGTATATGACGTGTGTGAAGTAGAGATCATCTGACGTGTCATAAGGTTTGTGGGCTATCCTCAGGTCGAAGTAACGGATACCTGCTGTGAGTTGTTCAACGATTCCTCTTTCCTGTTTGTATAAAAGCATTGGGGAGTAAATGGCAATAATTACTGAAAAGGGGTTCAGTGCAGGGCAGTATAGGCCATAGGTCTATAGTTCCCTGGCCAACACTGCAACTGTACTTCACAAACTTTGTCATTCAAAATATTTGTTTAGTTTCCTTACTTTATTCAGCATTTTAGAAGTGTTTCTAGTACAGAGTAGTGTTTCAGTTTCATCTCATCCTCACCCAGTTATTATGTGTGACACTAATTAGTTTGGTTTTAACACCAATGTCCTTTGTATGCTGTGCTAGATATACTGGTTTTGATTTAGACAGCACATCTGCAAAATTTTTAGCATTAATGGCCTATTAAAATAATCTCCAAAACATTCAACGTTTCAGACTTTCCTGATCTGATAATTAGTACATCACCAAAGTCTATCAAGTTCACAACCCCTTTCATAATGTTTGAAAAGTATGCTTTTTCCAGTGTGTTTAATCAGAGTACCTGAAGTAAATAATGAATTTAGCCTACTTGTTGGCTGTATAAGAGGAAAGCCATGTTTTTACCCCCTTTGACCCTAAAAGTGGTCAAAATCATTAATTTTCTTTCTTTCTAGACGTTTAGTCCAGTATATTTTAGAATTAAATAAGGACAAGTGATACTTTGTAGCCAGAAAACAACACCATAAGCAACAGTAACAATGTTTCAGATGATTCTCTGATTACTTGTAACAACAGGATAATGCATGATGTCCTAACCTGTGTAGTGGCCCATCTGTAAATAGCAGGTCGTGTGAAACAGTAGAAAAGACCGTCCAGAATCCTGAACGTGTCCGACTCCGATCGAACCAGAGGTGAAGTGATATCCAGACAATAACTCATTGTGTCGTGACTGCCTGTATAAAAGCAGAATTCAATTAGGCTTCACTCGTCAACAGTCGGTCCTTTGAAAGAAAAAAAGTTCATAAAGTCTGAATGCAACAAATCATGAAATACATATTTACCTGGGATGGCGATTCTTGACAGTGGAACATCCCATAGCTCTTCGGGCAAAGCAGACATCCAGTCACAATAGTCTGAATCGTTTTCAGATGGATCCATTAGTTGCACCGGTTTGAGTAGCCTGGTGTTAGATGTGCAGAAGCCCACTGGCCAGAGTTAAACTAGTGTTAGGTTAATATCAGAATTGGCTCATATTAATGAAATGTCCTTTCATTCTGTAGCCTGGTTTAGTGCTGCCTTTCTGTGGGCTGTCTTGTTAACACATTGACGCTACATTAGGCTACACGCTGTAACTGTGAAACCAGATCATTTCCTGTTTTTTAACTACAGACTATTTGCCCTAGACCTCTGAAAGTGCTATTTTCTGAAAAAAGACTGCATCACACAAAAAAAAACCTCAAATGTTACATCGGTAGGCTACTCTCTTTTGTAATTAATGACTCATGGTGAAAAAGTAGCTGTCCTGACTGAGTTGATTAGTGTAACCCGAGCTGGCAGTGCCTGATCAGACAGGTCGAAAACGTGACGTCACGCTTAAGACTTTTGTCATACCGTTTCTTCCATTCAATGGCATTCAATCCTGTCAGTGCTTATCTGTTTGTCTACTTTGTCTACTTAAGTAACATTTTAAGTAAACTATTGTGAAAGAAAGATGGACTACCATCTAACTATTCGCTAGATTGTATAGTATAAATCTAATCATTTGTCTTTTTGGTAAATTATCAAAACCAGCTATTGTCCTAGAATGGGAGGGTACAGGTTAGAGGCTGAAAATAGGTGTTTGTCAGCATTCCTGTGCTGTTAACAAGATTTCTATTGTAGGCCTAAACCCTGAAACTTGGCCTATGCATTCAGCAAAGGTCTGTCTTTGTGTGGTAACATACAGTTTTCATGTTCTAAAATGTCTGCCTGTGGTTGGAGACTAGAACTTTCTTCCTCTTTCATGACATAATTTGAGAAAATAATTGACCTTGGCGAAAGAAACTGAGAAGTTCAACTGAGTATCCATCATAAAAGGTTTTTTTTTTTTGCTAGAGCCATTTTAGACCATTGTCCGTGAGAAAGTTTTCAGCTTTCCCTCCAGCCATGTCCCCAGAGCAGCTATGTGTTGTAAAGCCAACTCAGCTGTGACATACAGTTGACAGAGATTATTTTCACACAATAACAGCAGCAGGACTGTAGGGGATTGGGTAGTTATGCTGTATGACATTACGATAAACCACAACAGTCCACTGTCCTCTGTTCAGTGAACTTGTGCCTCTCCCGCTGGTCCTTCTCTGATGTGAGTGTATGGGCAAAGCGCTCAGTCTTTCCCCTGTCTCTTTCTATTGCCCTCTGTGTGAATGCCACATTTAGTGTCCGTTAACTTGTTTTGATAGATCCAGGGGCGTAGCACCAAATTCTGGGCCCGATGCACAAGCAATGGCCATGGGCCTCCTCACCTCCTGGAATATAATTCCAAACTCCTCAGAGAGGATTCAAAGATAAAGATCTTTGCCTCAAGAGCCCTCCCCCCACTTGGAGACCTCAATCCTTTATCCATGATGCCCCTGGATAGACCATTGTTTTACCCATTGAACTTTGTTACTGTGCATTTGATAACTTAGATGAAGGATCATCTAGCAGTGAATTAAAACAAAGTACATTATTTACTGTAGTTTGGGTTCCCTTTATTTTAGACCTCTTGTAACAGTCTTCATTTTTTTCTAGAAGTGTGCATATTCTCCACAGTATTATTGGCATAAGTCCTGCTGACACAAAGCACATGCTTTTTTTTTACTGGTTCATGTAAAACTGTTGAAGTTAAGTTGTATACAAAATACCTCATGCCAAGTGTCATACTGCTGAAATCATGCATCCAAAAGAAGCAGTATATTGTATTCCTACTCCAAAGTACAGTATATTGGTACCATGTAATACCTCTGATTACCTTCTGATTAGTAATTATTGTGTGCTTGCATATAAGGGTCATATAGGTTGTGATGACTTCACTGTGTCTGGACTCTCATGCTAACTCTAGTTACATACCGTTTGTTTTTTTCTTCTGTGCTCTACTAAGGGACCATATGTGCTACTAGTAACCAATGAAAATGAGTTGTGCTTGAAAATGCATTATTAGCTAATCTAGTCTACTGTCACACACCAAATGTGTAAGTTTATCACTTTGTTTTTTCGAGCCAGGAAAACATCAAAACCATTTCAGGGCTCTTAAGAAGAAGAGTGACCTAAATAGTTTTCCTGATATTCAGAATTAAAAAGTAAGACAGTGGATCAACACCAAGATTATAGTGATATCTAAGTGTGTAAGTCAGTAATAAAAACATTGTGCATATTTTTCATCATAACCCTAAAAAGAAACATTTTAAGAGTGCAAATATATGCTATCAAATCCTGTCAAAATGCCTGAAGTAAATATTGATTCAAAGAACAAATTCACATTCGCGATTCCATGCTTATAAAAAAAGGAAGAAAAAAGTAAAACAAACAATGCATTGTACAAATTGTTAAGACCAAAACAAAATTAATTCATTTAAAAAAAAAAAAAAAAAAAAAATCTCAGTCATATTACGAGGTCCGTTTCAGTAGCTTTTCATTCAGTGCAATGACAGTTGGTACAAACTGGCTCTCGGTAACAAAGTCCCCAGCAATGATATTGACTGATCCAGTGTTGGAGCCAGGTCTCTGCTCCTTGACCCAGGCCAGCAGTGTTGGGTAAGTTGACATGACCATGTCCTTCAGAGATTCAGTGGGGTGGGAACAGATATATTTCAAGTCCTCAGTTAGATTGATGCCAGTGACAAAGAACCCACCTGTGTATCCAAGGAAACAAACAAACAAACAAAAAGTCAATCATCTGTATCTAAATGACAACCATCATGTCTAGCAACTATATTACTAATGTAATTAATATTAAATCCACTGTCTACATTGCAGGCTGTCCCACCCAGCTCTGCTCTCTGACACTTTGATTGCTCCCTCCTCCTCCGCCCCAGCTCCAGCTGTTTAGCTACAGTATGCTCTGCATTTTTAATATAAGTAGCTATTATGCTACTTGTACACCCCAATTTCCCACACCATTATAAATGTCTGTCTGTCTATCTATCTATCTATCTATCTATCTATGTTTTCTTTGTGGCAGTAATTTTAAGTTCCATTTTAACCAGTTCCATTTATTTGTACTTTTTATGCAGCTATGGTTACGCAGCTTTTGCGGCAGCTTTTTCCAGCAGCATATTCAGCATATCAAGGCAGGCCCCCATGACCTTGTTCTTACATGAATAAAAAGATTTAATTCATTCATTCTGAGAGTCTCCTTTCTGAAATCTGACAATGCTACATGTCTACACAGTTTACATGTTTAAATCATGTTGTCACAGTCGCTACTGATGTTAACAGGAGCTGACTCACAGAACACTAGCATTTATTTTTAATGGCTTTGTGCACTGGGAACTGCTTTTATGATAATGTGTATTCAACTTGTGTTTTTTTTACAGCTTTGGTTTCACATTAAAGTCTCAGGGATAAAAATCTACTTGCATATTCTGTAAATGCTAATCTAGATCCAGGCAAAGGAGGAAACAGCTTATCAGACAGTAGAGAACATTTCCTCCTCCTCCTCCTTCTCCTTCTGCTCTTACCTGGCCTGCCGTTTTGCTTCCGTCGCTCAAACTCTTCGATCAGGGCTTCAGCTTTGCTTTTGTTGGCCCACCAGTAGGGAACATGAGGCCACAGTTCAGTGTGGCGGTTAGTTACATTGTGCTCATAAGATATGATGACCTGGAACCCCCGATTCCATAGGTTGCGCAAGGTCATTAGCTCCTGTATAAAAGATAAAGAACCACTATGAATACTGAAGGCATGTTGGGTTTTGAGACAATGTGAAAATTTACAAGCAAGCTAACTAATGAAGACATGCTAAACCTGGCAAGTACCACTCATTTACATTGTGACTAGCACTTATTGACAAAATCAGCATTGTGATGTGAAGTGCTTCTTTTATACATTACTGTTTGCTGTTTGTTAAGAGTCCAGAACAGAAAACTACATAATGCTTATCCTGGAATGTTGCTGGGAACGTAACATGTATTTATCCATGGTCACAAAAGTTGCACAGCAAAAGCATTCCAAAAGCAGTAATCCTCTGTTCATTCATTTGATTAAGTTGACTATTATACTAGTTTCTATTAATCTAGCAACTTCCAACATCAACCTGCTCAGAGGACAAAAGATGGAAATTAGCCTTTGACCGTAAATTAAATTTTTTTAAGGTCATCATATGCTGCCTAGTCCCTGTTTTAAATAAATAAGCTTCAAAATGCAAATTAGTGTAGACAACTTTCAAATGTTGATCCTTTTCACTGATCACCTTTGTGCGCATTTCAAGCACAGTCATACTAGCTGATACAAGTCAATGACACCTTACCGATTTTGGGCACAGCTTTGCAGCAAATACATTCTTGATGGTGGAGATGAGAATGGCGTGAAGCTCCTGGCTCAGACCCAGGAAGTGACTGAAGGACAAGATGATGACCTCTCGAGGATGAGCATCCAGCCATTCTCTGATCTCCTTCAGCACCGCCTGTCAACACAGGAGTCCACATCACTCACAAGGATCCCAACAAAGCTCACAATCATTTACGTTCAAGTGTTGCTCTGGAGTGTAGCCCTGTTGGACAAGCCTGCTAAATGCACTAGTTAGCATGGAACAGCATAGACCGAAAGCGAACGCAGAAGCAAACGAGCACTTCACACTGAGTCACTGGAACCTCCGATTATTCCGAAACGAAAGTAATATTTGAGGTTCTGGTGACTCAATGTAAAGTGCTTGTTCGCCAATGCGTTCGTGTTCGGCCTATGCTGTTCCAAATTCTTTCATTCCACCATCTGGTGCTGTTAGAAGGTTTGTACAACAGGGCTATGCTTGAAATTACTACGGAGCTACGCTTTCAAATCTTACCCTCTGATGCACTGTGACTGCTTGCGGGTCTCGAACCTGCCACCCTGTCAACTACAACAAACACACCCACGCCATGGGAGACAAACGCTCTAACCACTGAGCCCAGTTTTCCATCTCAGCGTTTAGAAGCATCCTTAAGGGGCAAGGGGTGTGAGGATTTACCACGTACTGCTGTCACGCTACCCCACGTTGGCATCTGTTACACTGGCATGACACCTGTGGAGCCTCCTTATTTACATTGTGTGTCAGATAAGGAACATCAAAAACCTTCCTCACCCCACACATGGCACGGAAGATATATATAGCAGATGAAACTAATCTAATCGTGTCCTACACACAACAGTACAGCAGAGTTCCATAACAACGAGTTAGACACAAATACATATGATCAAATACACAAACAAGCAGTGTCCTGTCAAGGTATTTGGCATCTCTGACAGGACTGTGCTTGTTTGTGTATTTGATTATGTACGTGTGTCTTGTTATGGATGCTATAGGATGCTTGAATTTCCTTTGGGATGAATGAAGCATCTTATTTTATCTGAAATCTTCAGTTCAGTTTTTCTTGATCAGTCACTGAGTTGAAAGGCTTTTAGGTTTTTAAAAGGCTCATCAGAGATCATCAGTGGTGTGTGTCTCACCTCTACTGTAATTGTGGTGTATACTCCATGATAGAAGTAGAGGTCAGTGGAGCTGTCGTTTGGTCGATGGGCGATCCTGAGGTCACAGTATCGGACTCCTCCGTCCAGCTGCTCCTTCACAGAGCACTCCTGATGAGGCCAAAAGAGCAAGATTACTTACAGGGCCTCTAAAAGATTTAAAGGTTCAGTACTCAATTTCTGACAAGGGGGCTCTAAAAGATTTAGACGTTCTGTCCTCAATTCTGGTGGCAAAGTTGTAGTATTTTGAACATGACAGCCAATCAAATCATGCTCCTCCAATCCTTACTCTTGAAATGATATGCTGATTGGAATATAGTAAATGACAAAACAATGCATCTCATCTGTTGTTTCTTATTAAAAGAGTATGCACACTAGAAAAATAGCTATGCTGTAGGTGACAGAGAAACATTTAGAAATGCACAAACAGGGCTGATAACTCAGCACAAATATACTGTACAGTAGGTTCTTTTCAAATGAAGCATTAATCTCTAAATTATGCCATTACGCTTTAAACTCCTCCTGAGGATGAAAGCTAATGTTTAAAATCCTACCAGGAGAAATGCTGACAGGGCGAAATCTTGCTGTGTTCATGCCCAACACAAGCAATCGCAGACAGGCTCATTCTCCATTTAATTTACAAGATCAGCAAATGGAGAGGCATCTTATGGTTGGTTGATTTTTCCCAGTCCATCTGGGTTTATTTTATGTTTTCAGTTTTAGGCTTAGAGAGATTGAAATTTGTAGGCCTATAATAAAAATGGCCAGTATTTTTAAGAGACAAGTATTCACCAAACTGGATTGACTTAGATACATAATGTACTATGTGCAAAGATATGATAAATGATAAAAAGTTAACTGTCATGATATTCAAAGTGTCTCCACAGTTACATTTTTTACATTCTCCATGTGTTCAAATCACCCATTGCATTCATCATACACTGTGAAAACCAGCTAAAAAGATCACTGGGGTCTCTCTCCCTTCCCTCTCTGACATCTACAACAACTGCTGTCTACGCAGAGTCACAAACATTGTGAAGGACACAACGCATCCATCCCACTCACTCATCTCCCTACTGCCATCAGGTAGAGGTTACCGCACCACAACTGCCAACCGCATCTCCAGAAGGGGGGAAGAGCTTCTTCCCCCTAGCAGTCAGACTGCTGAACAACGGGACATGACACAAGGCCACTAAAACTTAATTGGAATACACTCCTACACTTTTCTTCCTATGCTGCCAAATTTGAATTCATACATTCTACATCTACCTCACTATCTCCTCTTAAATGATAATAGCCACTGCTGTAGCCCAAATCTACTTACAGTATGTCCAGTCGAGTGTTGTCTGTCCTATAATGCACCACCTTAAGTAGTCAATGCACTTTATATTTACCTCATGCATGCACTAAATATGTAGCCTTGCCTTGAATGTCTTTTTTATACAGTTTAATTGTAACACGATTTGACCAATGGTGAAACAGCATTTTGTCTCACTATAGTGTATATGGTTGAAATGACAATAAAAAACACTTCACTTGGCCTGACTCAGGCATTCCAATCTGATTACAAATGACAAAGATGCAATTAACTCCTGAAGCTCCTCCAGCTATGGGTTCAGTATATATTCACTGGACTTATTGATCACAAATAGTCAATAATGACGAAACAGTAGTTTTCTTATCTCTCTGGCACAATTCTCTGCTCAAATAAAATAGGTTGCACTATCCCACCTGTGCAATAGCCCATTTGTAAACAAAAGGGCGGATAAGAGGTTTCATGTACTTGTCCAGCTTCTGCAGCACGTCTGGCTGGGTAAGGTCCACTGGGGACCGGTCATTCTTATCAAGGCAGTAGGTTATTGCATTATGGCTCCCTAAAAAAACAAGCAGAATACATACAGTAGGTTAAGGGATGAAAACTACCAAATTTAGATTTTTTTATGATCAGAGAGAACTGTGCTAGTGAAAAATGTGTCGTTCTAAGCCTTATTTCACAGAACACCTGACAGGATGCTTGGTCAGTGTGGTGGGGCTGTTTGCTCATTATCGACCTTGACAGTGAAATAGTACTGACAGTCTGCAAGCAGGCAAACTGATCCTTCTTGAGTAACCACAGACTCAGTTAGACATCCCTCAAACCCCCCTTTAACTCAGTCCAATCATATCTCACACGCCAAATGTAAAAATACACCAAGCTCATTCTTTAGTTATTTAAGGAACTGCCAGCTACAGTAATATCCAGTGGCTGCGAAGAAAATGTAGTATAGAGCTGGAAAAACACCAGAGAGGGAAATCCATCTAGCACTGATAACATTTCAGCAATGGATCTGAAGCAGCTTTCACTTTGAGCATGTGTGCGGCTGTGTGTGTGTGTGTGTGTGTGTGTGTGTGTGTGTGTGTGTGTGTGTGTGTGTCAGTTTTGAGTTGTCGTTTTCACTGCACACAACACCTTCTAAACACTTGAGCAATGTGAGTGAATGGGAGGTATCAGGTACCTGGGATGGATAGGTTACAAAGTGGTATGTCCCATAGTGCCTTGGGTAGGTGTGTCATCCAGCTGTCCAAGGGCAAGTCTTTGAGTGGCACCTCACAGACCTCAGACAAAACCACTGAGGACATCTTTAAACCTGTCAAAGAAAAATAAGGTTACAGGCCATTTCTAACAGAAATTAGTTCGTTATCCTGTTGAAACCTATCAAGAGGGCTATACCTCAACTGACTTGATTCTAAACAAAACCCAGTTGTGGAAGTATTGGTAGTAGTCTACATTTCTGGGACAAAGCTGTATTGTCTACATCACCAGTGATGTCAGATCATGTAGGGGTTCACCAGTTAAACATAGCACAAGTGTGTATCAGTCAAAGAGGCTTTTTACGCGCGGTGCTTTATCACCAATTCTAGCACTTACCGTTAGCTTT
This sequence comes from Sardinella longiceps, assembly GCA_027497455.2. Lineage (NCBI taxonomy): Eukaryota > Metazoa > Chordata > Actinopteri > Clupeiformes > Clupeidae > Sardinella > Sardinella longiceps. The sequence continues at coordinate 25,562,625 of JAODXP020000022.1, read as the reverse complement.
AATACAGTATATGCTGGAGGCAGACTGTGCCAGCACGTCAATCTTGTTTCATTTTAATGAACCAAAACAAATTACTTCAGAAGTGAAAGGGTGTGTCACTGGAGGAAACCCGCTCGAGCATTCCGTAAAAGACATAACGTTAGCTGTCAGAGAAAAATTAGGTCGATACGTAATGTACTACTGGACATTGGTGGTATCAGGTTGAACTTTGGCAGGGTATCCAGTGAGAAATCCCACGGTGTTGGATTGAACGCGGCAGACTGAAATAAGACAGCAGGAAAGGTTGTCCATGGACCCAGAAAGACTGCTCACAGTATTCCACTTTGGAGCACTTCAGGCTACCACATTTAAATTCAGAGCGGAACCTCTGCCTTAATCCAAAATTCCGGAACAAAATATCTTCCAAAAACCAATTTGATTAGGCTACTGAGACGCGCGCTGTGCTACCGGTATGAATCGATGTCCGTGTCGTGAAGGCGGGGTTTGGAGTCCGTGTAATCGGCAGATGCTACATCAAACTATCCTGTTAAAGAGCCAGTAGCAAGTTCCCGCTGGCGACTGCCCCGCTGAAATTATGCTACCCTCATTCGTCAAACAGAGAGCAACCTGACATCAACTTAGGCAAAAGCCCTGATACCACTTCGCCTGCTGCACCGTTGTATGATTACAAGCAACTGAGGGGTGAAATGCTGACCTCAGTGCAATGGGTAAAAGGCCGGTTCCCGATGACACGGTGCTTTTTTTCCAAATAGCCTACTACCCAGCATCACCGCACTGCTACTTTGTTACATTATAGCCTGGGCTACATTTGGTGCAGCGTTTCACAAAAATGGCCTCGGCATGGATGTTAACTTTAGATAGGGGAAGGGGACGTGGTCATCTTAAAAATAGAATGCTTAAACTCTGAGAACATGAAGGCCTTTCAGCATATTTGCTGACAATCAGGAATAGTGGTTTATCTTCTCAAAACATAGCTTCACCTTATTCATGTGTAACCAAATATTTTTTCTCTATTATTATTATTTTTTTTTTCAAAATTATTCTTTTTAAACTTGTTTTGCCGCCTTTGGTGGTGATCCCATATTCTCTTGAAATGTAGCTGCTGTCAACAGTCTTGATAGATTTCTTGATGGTATTTCTGAATGTAGTGGCAGTGGCAATATTAATTTAACTACACATCAACAGTCAAAAAAGGGTTAAAAATGATGCAGCCTGTCTTTTCCCACAGCAAGCATCTCTCCCATCCTTAGAGGCCCATACAGCGGAGTGGGAACCACTGTGTTACAAATAGAAAATTGTCAACTCAACTGTCATGACAGCTGCATTCATAACAGCCTCAGAGGCCATGAAGAAAGTCTATCTTACTCTCACGCCACCTCACACACTTCAACAGCCATTCCTCACCGCATTCCCTGTCTTTTGTGCTGAGCAAGTGGCATTCAAACCAGTGCCATCACCAGCATTGTTGTGTCCACTCACACTATGCCTCAAAACAACTGCACATGATTTCTTTCTCTTTCTCTCTTTTTTTGTCTCTAAGTAATCTAGTTCATACGAGGCAAGTGTGGTAAGCCAGACAAAAGAGGCAGATGTGAGCAAAACGCGACATTTTTTAAAAACTGCATTTGCCAGAGTGGGCTGTTTGTAGGCAGCCCCAGAGGCAGGATATAATTGTGTGACCCAGTGCACTTGCTTTCACGTCCTATTCACGTTAGCACTGTTATGTGTGTTTACATCTAATGGCCCCTAGGGCTTCATGTGTCTCCTCTCCTCTCAGCACAGACACACAACACAACACTTGTTATTTGCATGCCAATGGACCTTTCCAGTTGCACAAAAGAACTTTTATTTCACTCTTAATTTGTCATTTGGTTCACATTGCTACATGAGTGAAATAAAAGAATATATATTAACTTTCTTTAAATGTCTCGTAGCACAGCTATAACAGAAGCACAAAAATAGCTGTTTCTCTCTGCATAACTTGAAGTGTGTGTGTGTTGGGGTGGGGGGTTGCCATTTTCGGGGAGGTTGTTATTAGAAAACTGCTTGAAGTGGCAAATGCTTTCACTCAGCTCTCATTCTCAGAGGACGGACAGGGACAGACTACAGAAATGCAACAGCACAAAGCTCTCTGTGCACAAAGCTCTTAGTGTACAAGCTGCAGACCTTGTGCTAACCAATGAGGTTTCCATTCAATGTGTCTTGTTATCAGTATGGCCAAAGCTTCCATTCATGTGGTTGGTCACGCCTCTATGATCACAGTCTCAGGGGAGAGGGTGTGTGCGCGAGGAAAGGGGTGGTCTGATCTTCTGATCGTCCTCGCAGCAGGTTTCTGGGGCAGTGGGTCTCCAGACTATCAGACTAATGAGGCATATTTCTCCAGCCTGAGGGGAAACTGGCTTTATTATTCACTGTCTGGATGATGATGGTGGAAATAATGATGGCAGTAATTCCCATCTCTCACTCATGTTTTTTTTTTTGGTATCAATAGACCATAATCTGAATGGTCTGAAATACCTATTCACATTGTTGTATTGAATGATATTCAAGTGATAGGAAGATGTATAAATCAAAGACACTGAGCTTATCAAGTCCTGTTATTTAGCTGATTTCTATTTCCTGTTGTTGGAAATGACCAAAAATATCTCCATATTCATATCCACTAAGTAAAAAAACAACTTTTCATTTCATTTTCTCACAGAGGATTACATTAATGTTTACGATTCCCACCCACATCTCCACTACCACATTGCCTCTTACAGTGAAGACTTATCCTGATTGACACTGCTGAAATCCCATTCAGCAGTAGCCTGATGAGTGGAAGAGGTACTTTTAGGCCACTCTGCTGTTGCCTGAAGAAAAATAATTGGGTTTGTGGGAAGCTTGCTGACCCAGTGCTAACGTGAAAAAGCTGTTTTGGTGTGTCAGGGATACAGGGTCCTTTATCTTCCCTGTGGCGGAAGGCTGAAGAAGAATCGACACGCAAGAGTTACAGCAATGGTCTCAAGTTTGGATTGAGAGAGAGCCAGTCAGAGGAGGGTGTGCTGTGCAGATGTTGACAATTCAAGAGACTCATTTTGAACACTCTTCTCTGGTAGTTACTGAAGTTCTTGCTTACAAATGTGCCTATAATGCAGTCCTGGGCAAGGCTGTGTGATGGGAGAATGCTTCCAAGACACAATGGCTGTGTGGGCCAAAGGATTCAGAGGATGCAGACTAGAGCATGGGTGCCGAGTGCTGACAGTCCATACTCTCCACCTGGAGACAGTTATTCATTCTCAGAAAGACTACAAGCTAAACAAACTAACATACAAAAATGCACTGAAAGTGCAGCAATGGAATTGGCTGAAAGAAGGACCTCTAAAGGCAGTGTATAGTTTTATTTTCAAGTTTATTGAAAAAATGGTTCTTTGAGAAGGAAACAATAAACAAGCGTGGGTACCCACTTCTTGCATTTCTTCACTCAAGTGTAAAATATCCTATGAAGTTCTGAGCCCTACAGGAAAGCACAGGTTTTTAAATTTGTTTTGCAAATTTCTTTTCTCCTCTGTTGTATTTTTTCCCCCAGGTAACATCCATGCACACTCCCATACAGTGTTTTTTTTCAATCATCTGTTAGACAGCAGAGCACTGCCTGACCTCCGCAATGCAAGAGCTCACTCTGGAAGTACACAGACCACTGGCACACATTAGAAAAGCAAACAGAATGCAAACAGTCACACAGACACACATTTGGCCATGTCTCCTTCACTCCACACACAGGAATGTGCTGCATTGGTTGGTGCCATAAAACAGCCTGGCATCCCAAAAGCATCGTTGCTAACTACTGTAAGCTAGCAACTTTGTTGGTTGTAATGCAATTTCCCGTTTCCAACTAACAACTAAGCTTTTAGGAAATGGAGAGCTTAATTGGCTATGGGAAAGTGCATTTCACTGTTATGCTTTTGGGAACTGCACCCCTGCCTCCTCAATGCTTAATTTTTTGAGCTACCAGGACAATAGAGGGCTGATTCTGAAACTGTATTACATTTCTTTCTTTCTTTTTTTTCATTTAATTTGAGTGGATGTATCACCACAAACACATGTATGCTTTTTTCAGTCCCTGGGTTTAACTGGTGATCTTGAACTGATACTAAACCGTGTCAAAAGGAGGATGCTGGTTTTTACGTGTGGTGAAGGGGTAATGGGATCCTGTCAGTACATGGTCAAAAGGAGAACTACATTGTGCTGTGAGACTCTTCTGCTGAGAGGGGATTGGATGGGTGGTAAAGGGTCTCTCTGATTGGCTGACCAGACTTGCAGAGGCGGACCCTGCAGCGACTGCAAGTCTGTGGCCAAGTCTGGCCATTAGGGAAGCATTTGGGGTTCAATTCAAAGCGAGAGACAGAGTAGCCAAGAGGCATGGCCATCTTAACAAAAAACAAACAAAAAAATGATGCCACAGCTGGCAGGCCCAGTTTCACCAACTTGAAGCCCTGAATAGCCCTTTAAACACAATGAATGTTCGGTACTTAAACCAGTGAGGACAAGCGTACAGAAGTACAGTACAGTACAGTTTGAGTGAGAGGGTACCGGGAGTGATGGGTCTCATCTGATGTAAACAAAAAGGTGTTTAACAGCAGCATTTTCAGGCAATATAACTTCTAAAAGGGGCATATCCAAAAGAAATCTCAATTGCTGGCATTCTGACAAACACACTCAATACAGGTGTTTTTGGCATGATCTTTCACTTGACAAAAATATACTGTTTCTAAGGCTTTTATATCAGTTTATATCTGGTGCCCCCACTTGGTGAGACTGTCTGAGGCATTCAACTCTACCCTGCCCCCTTGTGGCTCTTATGTACTCCAACATACTTCACAGAGGCTTAAAAAAAAAAACAAAAAAAAAAACAGAGCACCCTGAAACTCAAGTCAGAATCACAGTTGAATTCAACACAGAATGGCTACAACATGCTGTACCACTGTAGCCTAACTAGAACTTCAACAACTGAACACTGTATTAAAAAAAAAAAATCTACACATATCCTTAACCATTTTAACCTGATACTGTCTCTATTGCTTACACAATTGCATTGCAACTGATACCAACAGCACAAGAAGTGGATTTTATAATCATCCATACATTGAAACAGCTCAGACGAAAGTAAGGCTGATCATCTCAATGAGATACGGCATACATCAAATCTCTTCCAGTTCTGTTAACACACATGGAAGAACCACTACTCTTCAATGTTTCATACTTTCCAAAGACATGGCTTCCTTTTTTAGGGAAAAAAAAGGGAAGCGACAGTTAGCATGCTAATGCAGATTCAGTAGACAGTGAGAGAGAAATACGGAAGAGATTTGATTGCCTTCTTTCAACAATATTTAGGTGACTCAACAGGTTGACCATATTGTTCCTTCTTCCAGACAAATAAACACAGAACTGGCTTTATTTTATTTTTTTGCATAATGTCATAGAGAGACCAGGTCACTGTTTATTCATGAAACATGGTAAAACATGCTTCTACTGACATTAAGTGACTATATACAGCATAAAAAAAACAAAGCTGTCTTCATCAACATACACAACAGAAAAATAAGACCCATCTACTTTAACTCTGTTTTTGATACTGGTGGAATTTCATGACTACCCTTGAGAGAAAATAAAAACCCTGTTTGCAGAACACAGGGGCGATGCACAGCCGTGGTCAGTCCAAGCCATGGCGAACATGTCAAAAACGCCACTTAGAACCAACTGTTCACAGGTGCCCATGTTTAAACTCACTGTTAGCATTGCTAACCAAAGGCTAGCAAGCTTTTAACACTGATTTTCTATGGCAAATGGGCATGGCTTCATTCAGACTTTCACAATCAGGGTGGGGGAAGGAGGAAGGGGGAAGAAACCTGGCACTTGTGAACACCTGTAGTGGCGTGGAAGTCCCGTAACTTTTTTAGTTTGTCTTTTTTGTTTTTTTCAATATATATTTATAGGGGCAGTGAAAGTTGGGGACAGGCTCGAGTTGAATAGTGCTCAATAGGCAGCTGGCCGTGGCTTGCATGTTTGAGAGAGAGAGAGAAAGAGAGAGAGAGAGAGTCGTCACCTTTGTACTTTTGAGGTTCTGGACCCTAGAGACACTTTTGTACGGCCACCTTTACCCGAGTCCCCCCTCGCGGGGCTACTTCCTGTCTGCGCTCTCCCCGAGCGCTGTCGGTGCTTCCCCTTGACCTCAGACTCAGAGTCACTCAGTTCCAGGTCGGGACAGTAGCCGTCGCTCTCCGCCCGTCTCTCCCCTGACGGCTTCGCCCAGAGTCGCTCTTTGCCCGAGGAGGACGAGCTCTTCCGGGAGGCCTTGTCGGCGCCCCGCAGGTCCTCCGTGGTCCGCACCAGGCTGACGGTGGCCTCCTTAAAAGACCTGCTGAAGTGCTCCATGGTGGTTTTGTGCAAGCCCCCCTGCGCGCCCCCTTTCCCTGCCCCCCCTTCGTCCTGAGCGTCCTGCTCACTGGGTGTCTGACAAGACGTGTCTCTCTGGGCCACCGTAGATGGTTTCTCCGCGAAGCCGTTGGACTTTGGCACCGTTGATGACGACGCTCGGCTCCTATCGTGGTCACCCTTGCCCTTGCCCTTCCCACCAGACAGGTGACCATGCAGCGCCGCGTGCAGTGCCAACGGTTTGCCCGTGGGCTTGACGGGCAGTGTCATTTGCCCGCTGCTGGAACCGCTGGCCCGCTGCGAGTGTCCTGAGGTGGACATCAGGCCGTTGGCGCGCTCCTCCTTTCGTAAGCGGCCGTGGTGGAGCTGGGGTTTGCCCTGACCAATCCCGTTGCCGCTCCGGTTGTAAACGTTGCCGCTGTTGTCTGGGCACAGGGGGCCGTTCCCTGATTTGGAGCAGCCTTTGCCGTTGCCGAGCGACAGCTTGGGCATCTTGAGTTTCAGTGTGATTCGGGGCGGAGGCCGGAACAGTAAGCTCTCCACTGGAATGGATACGGGAAGACCTGAGGACCAACAAACAAAACAAGGAGACAAGAAATTACACTCCGGCCAATTAGCCTTTCAATAACAAGAAACATTGTTCTTAAAGCCAGATTTGTGAAATTTTGTAAAAAAAATTACATGGCATTACATGGCAGTGTCTAGTTTTACTTTCACATTTGTGTGTCTTACTAGAATAAGGGCTCAATACTTCACCCATCACATGGTGTTGTACTTCCCATGTTCTTCACATAACACCCTCACTAAGAGGTTCATCATCACACTGTTTGCCAACAATGACTAAACCTTACGACAACATCACACTTGCACAGTGCAGTTGACAGGTGTGTGTTAGTGTACCTGCAGACAGCTCCTGGTTGATGAGTTTGACGTGCAGGTTAAAGATCTGCTCCTGGGCTTTGCTCTGGGACAGCTTCAGTTTCTCCCGCCGACTCACCATGTAGCACAGATTCCTCACCTGGATAGAGTGCAGACAGAAAGCCATACAACACCACAGAACATTATATGATGATTCTACAGACACTGCAAAGTCCTTGTTCCACATCATTTCACTACATCTTTTCACTAGATTTATTTGGTCCAATTCAAAGAAATGACTTCATTTTAACAGATCTTAAATGTTGACTCTCTAGTGGAATTCACCGGTCTGTGAATTTTGCACCATAGTCCCATCGCAGATACGCCATAATTGTACTAAACCGTATACAATAAAAGTGGGTCTCTGATGAAGGTCTTGATGAAGTGTGATGCTTTTCATTTGCTTTAAGTTGCAACCTGTCATAAGGTGATGCTTGCAATAAACTTCTGTCAAAGTTTGAAAACACAGAAAAAAAAAAATATCCGGATCATGTATCTTGCAATACCATCTCACAATTCTGAGATACTATTTCATGATCCCCTCCCCCTCCCCCCAAGTGGCGGAAATGAGCTTCCATACTTTCTCCCATCTTACTGAACCCTCCATCAAGCATATTTCCATGATTATCCAGACTACAGCAGAACTTGGTTTAATTCGGTTTGCTTTGGTTGTGACATGTGACACAGATGAGCTTTTCCTCTCGGCTCAGCACAGATGCAGTCCATTGCGTGAGGATGGAGCTGATTGTGGGTATTATCTAGAATTATCTCTGGTAGCTCAACAGAGCCAGAGGCAGATGCTCCGATGCAAAAAGTTTTTTTTTTTTCAGGGCAACATAACATTTCTTTTAAATAATAATGACACATACATCCCAAATATTACAACAGACATTACAACACTAGTCATGAAACACCTAGTCATGAAATTGCTTTGAAGCCCAATGTAGATTTATAAGGTCTGTGATTTGTGTAATGTTTTGTCTGTTTCAAATTAGATGTGCTGACAGAGCATTGTGAGTACCTCGAATTTTATTTATTTTCATTAAAAACATGAGTTGAGCCTAAATACTCCCAGATGTCGCTTCAAAGCATTGCAAGATGGGTGCGGAGTTGAAAATCAACACGCAAGTTAACTATGTGTACATCATGTACACAACACAATCTCTAAAGTTTAGCTACTTTTAACTTGACATTTCCTGGAGCCTCGCATTTCAATCAATCACGGAAACTGCTATGCAGCAATGTTGTTTTCTTGTGTCAGCCCTTTCAAAAACAGCCTAGCACCTGAAGGCCTGCACTAAGCACTTTTTGGACTTAAGCACCTGGGAGAATACCGCCCTTAGTTAGCATAAGTTACTTAGTTAGCAACTATGCTTTTGGGAAACTCACCCCTGGCTTAAAGGGTAGCTCCAGTGTAAGTTTAAGCATAGCCCTGTTGCACGAGCCTTCTAACAGCAACACATTTTGGAATGAAAGAATTACGAATAGCAGAGACTGAACGTAAAGCGAAGCACTTTACATTGAGGCAAAGGTACCTCAGATCTTACTTTCAGTTTCAAATAATAAGTTTCCATTGATTCAGTGTAAAGTGCTTGTTTGCTTCTGCGTTCGTGTCGGTCTATGCTGTTCCAAATAATTTTGTTCCACTCGCTAACTAGAGCAATTAGCAGGCTCGTTCAACAGGGCTATGCTTGAAATCACTCCGGAGCACTGCTTTAAAGGTGCAAGGGGATAATGCTGTGAAGAGATAGAGATAGCCTATGCCACAGTCGGGCTCCTCTCCACTCACCCTCTCCAGGTCCTGCCTCAGGTGCATGAACATGCGCATGCGTGTGTGGATGCTGTCCTCCTGCGGCTGCAGCAGCTGGTTCTCCTCCTCCTCCTTAGGGGGCAGCAGAGGCTTGTTGAAGCAGCTCTTCCTCTTCAGTTTCCAGTACTGGAGGATGAAGTCCAGCATTGCCGGCGACAGACCCAGCTGCTGGGCCAGCTCCACGGGCTGCACCATCGAGTAGAACTCCTCCTCTAGTTCCAGAAGCTTCTGGGCCCGCAGGCCCACCTTCTCCGTCTCAGTGGGCGGTTTGGGCCGGACCGGGTTCGGACTCGGGTTGGGGCTGGGGCTGAGGCCCGTCTCACCGTCTTTGGGCTTGCTGTGCTTCAGGCAGTAAGACTTGAACTTGACCTCGTCGCCCTCGTCGAGGATGGTCTTCATCTCCAGACTGTGCTCAAAGGCACAGGTCACATGGAAGGGAATGGTGCAGTTCTTTACCGAGCACTGCGGCAAAGAGAAGAGACAAAGACAGAAAGAGAGAGAGAGAGAGTGTCAGAGAGAGCGCAACATTGTAGTGAGCCCCCCCAAAAATCCATTCTAAAAATTCATTCCGTTACCATGCTACTTTGAGAAATCGATATTTCCTGTGCACTAAAGCCTAACAATACTGCTGTGAATTCTAAGAGCTTTACAGATACATTCTCTCTTTCACTACACACTTAGTTTCTCAGATGTTATTTCCCGCCCCCCCCATTTTTTTCATTCCTTACCATTTCATAGTCGGCTAGGGAGTGTCCACGCCCTCACGACACACACACACACACCAGAGCTACACTCTGACTCAAAATCTCTTTGGTAACAAAAGGTAGTCACCACACGCATCCTTGAGCCTTGAGTCCCATCCTATGATGGGACTTTATCATTCAGTCAAGTAGCTTGAGTAAAAGAGCTCTTGTTGAAATTGACCGAAGTTGTCAAGTTGTAGCTGACAAACTAAGTTGCTAACTTTACTAGCTCCAGGTTAGGCTTGCCATTAGCCCTTGTCCTCACCTGTATACATGCTCCAGTCTTCAGCTTACACAGGCTGCAAATGAGGGCCCAGCGACTGGGAGGAATGTGAGAGACTTTGGTGATGGGCTCCATCCTTTCCGGACATGCAATGCTCACCTAGCAGAGACAGAAAGACCTTTTAATATGCAACCGCCGGAAACACACAGTAAGAAAGACACTGAGGGGCTGGAGAGAGACTGCCAGAGGTTAGCAGATTGAGCCTGGATTCTAACTTCAGGTAATTTGATAGTGAAAGGTATAGATTCTGTGGTAACAGATCAATAGGAACGTGATCATGTTGTACTGTGTATCAACAACAACAACAACAACAACAACAACTGGAAAAGCACATGGAGAGCACAGGCGTCCGTTTCCCAAAAGTATAATTGCTAACCAGTTAGCAACTTAGTTAGTTGGCAATGTGAAGTAAGTTTCTACCTTAGTGAGCAACTATGCTTTTGGGAAACGGACCCCCGATTTCAACAACAACAACAACTACAAGAACAACAAACCTCTGGGATCCAGAGTGCACAGCTGACGTGTGCCCACTTGGTGCCCGCTCGTGTGGCCTTCATGGCCCCGCCCTTCTTGGGACACAGGAGACACTGGGGGCTGATGCCGAGCACGCAGGTTCTGCACAGCCAGTTCCCATCAGGGACTTTCACAATCCCATAGCAAGCCTGTAGAGGGGGAGAGTAGTTGGCTTAAAGGTAAAGTAGCTTCCTTCTATCCACGCATCTGACGTTTCCATGACAACCATGCGCATAAAATGGTGGTAACACTGTATTTGATCTACATAAGAGTGACATGACACCGTCATAACAATGATATGACTGTCATGAAGTTGACAAACATTATAAACTAGTCATTAATGTTCTGTCATAAAGTGTCATTCTGTTTTTGTCATGACAACTTGACATTGGGTTGTCTTGATTATGATTAATTGACATTAAACAAAGTGACATTATCAAAAGTTGTTACCGTAATGTTAGTGTTACCAAAATGGCCTCCTTACACTACAAATCAAACAAACTAAATCACCATACTGTATCACTGCCACAATGTTTCCTCAACAAACAGTTCACTACCTAAATACTATTTACTAATCACACCCTGGGGGAATTACAGATGAAGCCAACAATAGAATCACAGGGGGAATGCTACAAATTCCCTGGCTAGTTTCCCAGACTGACAGCGCTAGCACCAACGCCAACTCATAATACAACTGGTTTCTGACCTGATGCACGCAGATGTTGCACTTGTCACAAAACACCATGTCGTTCCCCTCCTCGCTGTCGGGGGAGCGGCACACGTCACAGATGACGTCCTCGTCGTACTCGATGCCCAGACCCTCCTCTGTCTCGATGGCGTAGCTCATGTTGTCATGGCACTGCCTCTCAAGGGCCTCAATGGTGCGCTCCATTGTTAGCTCATCCAAGGGCAACTCCCCTGAAGGAGAAAACAGCACACAACAATGGTCAACACAAACACATGCACAGTCAAATATATAAACACATACACACAAACAAACAAGCAAGCGCACAACACAAACACAGAGAGAGAGAGAGAGAGAGAGAGAGAGAGAGAGAGAGAGAGAGAGAGAGAGAGAGAGAGAGAGAATAAAGATACAAAAAGGGATACACTATTCCTTTGACAAGTAGGAGGACACAGTGTTGTGAGTTGTTGGTGAAGGCTGTGGCAAATATGTAAATGGGCCTAAAGAAGGCTTGAGTGTGCCATGGATTTTGCTTCTTTTGTTGTGTTAAATATTCAAATTTATTAAAAGCTGTGTTTGGAACTCCAGCAGGCTTTACCCTGGGCTTAACCACCGGTGGCTATTCCCAGTCGGTTTTTATTTTTTATTATTGCATTCCATTCCGTTCTAAAAGTCTCAGTTCTATTCTTTTCCAGGGGTTGTCTGAGGACATTTGAGCCCTGGCCCTGATCCAACCTAGCCTGGTCCTGCATATGCCCACATCAAGATGTTGGGTCTGGGGAAGCTCCATTGGCGGGATAAACAGTTGTCTTTCAAATGCCTTTGCACACGACAGGATAGCACTGCGACCAATCAGAGCACAGGAGAGTTTTCAGAATCATGGCCTAAGCAGAGCCGAAAGACAGTCCACGGCTTCACCCAAAACACCAGACTGTTTTTGTACTGTTAAAAGTTTGATGTCTTTGTGTTTTTTTAAAGGCGAAACCAGAGGATCAGGCTGAAACTTGAATCAATAGCATCCCTGTATCATCCACTGTAGTCAGTTTGTTGACTGAACCGATGCGGACATTGGAAAGAGGAAGCGGTCAGTGAAGCTGGTCATATGGCATTACGGCCTCAATCACCCCTGTAAAAGTGACCCTTGGACCAAGCACCTGCCCTCACTACATTGCGTATTAAACTCTGTTAAATGGCTCTATGGATTGATTCCCATCAGATTTCTTTTTAAAGGAAAATACCGGAGTAAGTTTAAGCATAGCCCTGCTGCACGAGCCTTCTAACAGCAATATATTTCGCATGAAATGGAAGAATTTCGAACAGCATAGACCTAACGCGAACGCTTACATTGAGTCAATGTAACCTCAGATCTTACTTTCGGTTTCCAACAGTCAGGTCCCATTGATTCAGTGCCTGTTCGCTTCTGTGTTCGCGTTCTGTCTGTTCTGTACCAAATTATTTTGTTCCACTTGCTAACTAGCGCATTTAGCAAGCTCTTTCAACAGGGCTATGCTTGAATTCACTCCGGTATTTTCCTTTAAAGTTGAAGTTCACACTTATGTATCTTATGTATACAAGTTTTTGCTGGAATTGTAGAGGACTTCTTTTGTCAGTTAGTCGTCAGTGTCTGTTTAAATGTTTGAAAGGTGTTCAGGATTCAGTTTTTCTAAAACCTGTAATATAGTTAAAAATGATCCAGATTGGAAAATCCCATGTTTTGCTATCTGTGATCAGGACCGAGTTGTTCAAAAGTGATCCTGGATTACACATACACTGTAGCAAACCACTAGATTTCCCAATTTGGATCACTTTTGATCCAGATTACATTATTTTGAACAACTGGGCCCAGCAGACTACAATGGATTCTCCCACCTCTAGCCTGATCCCTCATCATAAACTCAAACTCAAACTCCTCCATCCCCAGATGAACCTTCATCCCTGAAGTGTTGGGTAGAGAGCTACAGAGCCAGGCTAGCATAGAGTGAGTTGGAGAGTTGCAGTCAGATTTGATTCCCCAGTAGTCATGTCCTTGAGCGAGGTGCTGTATGTAACCCTGCCTGTTTCTATGGCCGACTGGCCTCGCATTGACTAATTGACTCTTTTGAGAAATGTTTAAAAGATTCCTGCGACCTACCAGCACCTGACAGAGTCTGTAAATGGAAACTTGGACAACAAATTGCTTTGTACAAAAACATCAGCTCGGAGCAGAAGACGATACCAAACTACAGTAACACTCACCCATCTGAGCCAGCTCTGCGTTCAGCTCCTTGAGCCAGTGCAGGTCCATGTCATCCAGGTCGTAGCGACACATGGCTTCAGCCAGCTCCTTGATGTTGACATAGCCCGTCTCCGCGGTGTCCTGCCCCCAGCACTGGATGTACTTCCTGGGTCTTGAGTAAAGCAGCTCCTTTGACCTCTCGGCCACAATCCTGCAAAGGGTGGGTGGAATATGTAAGCAATAAATACAAGCAAAGGTGATTTTAATAAAAATATATACTGTACTTGTAGAGAAGAGAGACAAGGGTTGGGCCCAGAAAGTGAGAAGAGAAGTGAGAAGAGAAAGACCAGTAAGGGAAGCCGGAGGAAGAAATGGATAGGTATATGGACAGAGAGCAAAGAAAGACAGCAAAAGAAACTGATAGAGAGACAAAGAAAAACACAGAGAGGAATGAGAGCCAAAGAGAAAGAGCGGGATGGAAAGAGAGAGAGAGAGAGAGTTTGTGTGTGTGTGTGTGTGTGTGTTTGTGTGTATATGTGAGTGTGTGCGCAACTGACCGTGAGGGGTGGTGCACCCACCTGAGGGAGGGCTGGGGGATGGTGTCGGGGCTGGCCAGCACCTGCACCCCCTTCTCCCACTCCTGCCTCCAGGTGTCGGCCAGCAGGTAGTAGTCCTCCGGGGAGATGTGGTGTGAGTCCGGCAACTTCATGGCACTGATCAGGTCTTTTCGGAACACCTGATGGAGGAAACAACAGGCCAAATAATATGGTTATGGGTTTTTTGCAAACTTTTTCATCCAGAGCAAAGTACAGTGTAACAAAACATTGTCTAGGAAATTTAAAAAATGTAATAGGACTAAACATTTATGCAATAAAAGTAAAATCAATATAAGTACAGATGGCAAAAAAATCAATACTAATAATGTCACTATGATAATACCAGATTTTTTTTTAAATGGACAGTAAAATCCTGTATTCTATGCAGCCAACACACACTGAGCAGATACCTTCACCATTTCGGACGACCAAGTACTAACCAAAGAACCATTTTGGGTCATTTCACCACTGAGATATTTCACTATCAATACAAATCAATCAATACAAAAAAAAAAAAAACTGAAGGACAGAAAAGATGGTGGAGATTTGGTAGGACACCAATGGAGGCCAAGCTCACCTCTGCCGGTTTCTTCGGGTTGGAAGCGGGGGTTCCAGGTTTGCTTCCATACTTGTTCGAGGAAAAGGAGGTCGAAGGACCTGCATGTGAAAAATAAAAATGTTTTAAGGGACTAGGCATCAACTTTATTTTGGTAGCTTCCAGCATTTAAAGAAGAAAGGCAGTACTCACTCTCATTGTCAGAGCTGTCACTGCTGCTTGAACACCTGAGGCGTTTCATCCTTTTGTATCCTTCAAGGCAGAGGAAAGACACGAGACGGTCAGGCTGATGACTGATATAATGGATGTCATGGATATAGTCTGCACAGAAATGTTAATGGCTTCTATATCATTTCAAAGGAAACTAAACTTTAAAGGAGCTATGTGCAATACTTTTAGACTAAAACATCTAATTAAGCAATGAGCTTTGGTCCAGGTTTCCTATATCTCCACATTGATTTTACCATATTCAATATTATGAAAAACAATAAAAGTGAACTCAAATCTTACAACTCAACTCCAAACTGAAA
This sequence comes from Sardinella longiceps, assembly GCA_027497455.2. NCBI lineage: Eukaryota > Metazoa > Chordata > Actinopteri > Clupeiformes > Clupeidae > Sardinella > Sardinella longiceps. Next base: position 25,547,362 of record JAODXP020000022.1, on the reverse strand, counting down.
GTATTCCACAAGAACTAAGCTACACATAGTTCTTTTAAAACAAAAACAGATAGGGACAACAAGTAAACAAACAGATTGAATTTTACTGCGAACTTCAGCTCCACACAAACACAAACAAAAAGGTGGTGCCATGATGTACTGTACAACAAAACTTCATATGCAAATTTAAATAATAGATGAATAAACAAAACACACACACCAAGACTTACCATAAATTTGAAGTCTATGAGCATGCTAGTATGTTCCTCTGATGGGCTGTGTCTGTCCTCCTCTCATCCCTGCACACAGCATGGGGAGGAAAACAATCAGTCAAGGGCAAAAACCACATAGCCTACAGTTAGTGTGTGAGTGGTGGGGGAGAGTCGGTGTGTGTGTATGTGTTGAGAGAGGATAGAGAGATAAAAAAACAGACAAAGAATGAGAGTAGTGGTGTGTGTGTGTAAATTGCCGTTTTATTTTGTATGAGGGAGCTAGACTGAGGGAGCTAGACAGAGAGAGAGAGAGGGAGAGAGAGAGAGAGAGAGAGAGAGAGTGTGTGTATAAAAGCTCTAGGATTACACTGACCCTAACCCCATGTCACTCTGACTCACGGCCAAGTTGGACCTTGCTGGGCCTCAGTCAAGTGCAAAAAAATAAACTGAAGCGAGGCTACCCGCTGTGTAGGAAATACACCGGCCTCACAAAGGGCTCTTCTGAATGAGGCTCTGTCCCACTGATACCGCTGGGGAGTTCTCCTCCAACCCACATGGTCAAATTCAAATGAACTACAACTCCCAGCAGCCCTTGCCAATGTAGGCCTGACAAGGGCTTTACGTGACAAGGAAGTCCCTTGCATTCCCCATATGAGGTAAGAGGCGCGGTGAAAGAGTTGCAATCGCGTGGCAGCAGACATGGCCTATTACTGCCTCAGCCACTGTCTATTTACGCCCTTTAATGTCTTTACCTTACAACAAAAAACCACACTCTCGATCACATCGAAATTTGCTTGGTTGCTTGGTTGGTCACTACTTCATAACCATGACATGCTCCAGACGCTAAATTTAGAAGCTGCTCACTTCCACTTGCTTTGGACAGAGGAAGCCACTGAACTTTCGATCTGAAAGAGGCGTGAACGCCACCAATAACCTCCCCATAAGCTGAGAAGGCCATTTCAGCGTTTTGACCACTGCTACAACTGCCTGCAGCTTTAAAAAGTTACAGCTACTACTGACATTAACTTACTGCTGCAACCTCTTCGCTAAAAATACAAAAGGAGAAGAGAATATTACAATACAAAATTGAGATTGAGAGTGAGAGAAAGAGGGAGAGAGACAGAGAGCAAGTATGAGAGGAGAGAAAGAGAGATAGATTGATAGATAGATAGATAGATAGATAGATAGAGAGCAAGTATGAGAGGAGAGGGAGAGAGAGAGAGAGACAGAGAGATAAAGAGCAAGTATGAAAGGAGAGAGAGAGAGAGAGATAGATAGATAGATAGATAGATAGAGAGCAAGTATGAGAGGAGAGGGAGAGAGAGAGAGAGACAGAGAGATAAAGAGCAAGTATGAAAGGAGAGAGAGAGAGAGAGAGAGAGAGAGAGAGAGAGAGAGAGAGAGAGAGAGAGAGAGAGAGAGAGAGAGAGACTACTTCACAAGCAGCAGCCACACAGGAATGCTGAGAATGTCATCCGGTCATGTCTGCTCTACAGTAGCGCTGTGTCCCATCAGTGAGAGAGAACCCTGTTTAGAGGATCCGGTTTAGAGGTGCCAGGGTGTGTGTTTAAACACATAGGTGAGCAGAACAGGCCTGGCAAAGGCCTCTACTGGGCCTCTTATGTAACAGTCTACTATAGGTTCCTCCAAGTGACCTGGTGTGCTTGAGTACAGTCTGTCTGGCACTGAAACTGGTTGCTAGACTGATGGTGTAATGGCGCGAGCCGGGCATGCGTCCTGCAGGCCAACCGCACAGGAAGCTGAAGTGGTCAGATGTGAAACTGTGTGAGGCCCACATCTCAGGGGGCTGCATGCTCAGCTTGTGTCAAAGTCACGAGTCTGACAGAACACTACAGGCAAGGCAGGGCTTGGCAGGGCAGGGCAGGGCAGGCGGGTTTAGATGAGCTTCCTGCTCGGTCACTATAGGTGCAATGACCTCTTTTTTTTTTTGGCTTCAACCACAGCCGTGACTGAGTACAAACATAAACAAGCACAGCAAGGTAGTATTCACAGTGTGTGGTACTGTCACAAGTCTTGACACAAACTCTAACAGGTTACAAGCTACACGAGATGTGTGAAGTCAAAGAAGCATCAGCCCTAACAATTAAGATTCGACTGTAATGAATGGAACTAGCTACACCAGATACAGTACAACAACACAGGTAGCAGTCTAAAAATACATGCCAGTCTTTTCAATATATTTGAAAATGGGCTATGGCAAGCAATCAAGATGATTGGCTTTCCCTACTGCCATAGATTCAACAGTATATAATTTTAGGCAAAATTCTTAAAACTGTTTATATCAAACTATAAAATATAGGCAATACTTTTGTATTGTATGCTTTAAAAGATCACAAAATAGTTTAAGGAATAACAACCAAGCAGACATAGACAGATCGACTAACTTTTAAAGAACTTTAAAAAAAACTCTATTTAGCGGCCCCTCCAGATACAATTCTGTTGGTGGCGGGGGCCTTGAGATGGTCTGCATTGGGCCAGCTTTTTCCTTTTGTTTGTTTAAATCCTTGCATACCGCAGGCCTGGCTGTGTACACTGCAGAGGCGGCGCAGCTTTTAGCGTGGCAGGGCGGGTCGGAGGGTCTAGGCCTTGCCTGTGACACAAACAGGCCCGCTTGAGTACTGCACAGTCGACATCTGCAGCTGACTGTTCAGCGCCACACACACACACTTAGACCTATAGGCTGGAAATGAACACATGCAGGCATACAAACAACCAAGCACACACACACATGTATGCTCACTAATAACAAACACTCACTAACAACATACTAAAACCAATTCAGAGACACACACACACGCGCACAATCTTCAAAACATTGGGCCTAAATTGTGCACCATGACGACCATATAGCCTACGTTCTAATGGCATAGTCTTTAGGGGGCATTCAAAAAAAGGCTTACCCTAACAACAACAATAGACAGTACAACACAGAGAGGGCATCCTCCTGCGTCTGTCTGTCCCTGCTTCCGCTGGGGCGAGACAAAGACCTCTCTATTACGGAGATGGGCCACCCAGGTTAGCAGTGCTATTACTGGAACTTGTTTTTGCATGGGGCACTCTACCTTTGCCGTGCAAATGAAAATAAAAGCACACCCCAGCTAGTCAAAAAGACATAAAGAAAACTAATTCTATCTTTCCAGCAAAAGGAAATGGACTGTTTTGGTTTTAGTGTTATTGTTTTGCTTAACCTTATCCATAAGGATTACTTTTGAGTTGTGAACCCCGATATTGTTTATTCAGTTGTAAAGAGCCAAATTACACTCTTGTTTCCTTATCACTCCAACCTTCTTTGTGTTGCCAGTATTTATATTTGACTTGCAATGATATCTGCAAAAGGTTAAGAGTTTAACACACAATATGGAACATTCATTATCTATATAATTCAAGAAAAAGGGGCACATTTTCACAAATAAACATTAAAATTCAGAGGGGGAGGGTTCATGTTCTAAAATGGAAAAACTATTTCTGTCAGCATAAAACATCTGAGCATTGGCAGCTTTTCAGTGTCCTCCTGGTCTGTTTCCATTGATTAGGTCGCACTCCACCCCTCCCCTCCCCTTGTACACCGCCAACGAATAAACACAATACCCAGCCCTGGCCACATCACCCGCACCCCCACCTCTAGTTTAGGGAATGCTGGGAGCTTTCCACTTCTGCCCTGCTGCCTATGGCTCTGAATTCCTGCTGGTGAACCCTGCATGGTTTCTCTAAAAAAGTCTTGAATGAAGTAGTGAGGTTACAAAAAGCAGGCCAAACACATTGTCTCAAGAATTAAAAAGACAATCTCTGGCCCGTGTGAGGTGTTACTTGTCCATGATTATTCAGAGTGTGAAAACATGGCTAGTTTACCATTCTTACTGAAAGAACAGTTAAATAAAGTAGGCCCTATATATTTGCCAGAGAGAGTGTGTGTGTGTGTGTGTGTGTGTGTCTACTGTCACCACAGAGGTTCACATGGCGGAAAGCAGCGGACGCTTTCGGTAGGGGTCGGGACTCATTCCAAAATTCTTCCACAACTACTTCCGTTCCACCAACTCCATTACCATTCCATTTAATTGTGCTGCCTGCGAGCTCAACGACTGAGCAATCACTGCCCCAATGTACATTGTCTGTAGATCTTCAAATTCCTAAACTACTGTAAGTTTTGAGCGCTCAACTAAGGAGTTGTATCTATAACTTCTTCAATGAAGCAACGTTCAAAGAAATGTTAGTACAGTTAAGTGTCTTACAGCCTTTCAGATATGTGATACTGCTATCTTTTTAATACTTAACGTCATTAAAAAACAATGTCAATGAGTTACAATGCTAACTTAGTCAGCTAACTAGTCATTTTCAAATACCTGTATCTATGTGGAATTACGGCAAGCTAGTAATTGCAATGAGATATAATTACTATAGAAAAGTAGACCGTTTATCGGAGCTTGCACACAGGCGCCCACATGGAAAGAGAGCAAAAGCAGTTTAAGACCACTTGACCACCAATATAACTAACGTTACACAGTTAGCAAGCTAGCAGTCCATGAATATAGGGGATAAACTGCAGGTTACAAAAAATCTCTCACTGACACAGATAGCTGTCTCGTTTCTTGGTAACATTAACAATCAGTACATGGACTACATATCTACATCTACAAAATGGCACATAAATCTACTCAATATAGCCTATGGCAACCCTGCCATTTTCTGTAAACCTCGTTCCCTTACAGCATTTTCTGACGGCCTTGGCGCCAAACTCGAGCCGCCGTAGATGACGAGGACACAGCCGACGACTAGCCGAAATCAAACGAGGGCGCCACCAGTAACGTTACTCGTGACAAAATAGTACTTCCTAAAAGATACGTACACAGCCAACAACCACCACAGACATTTCAGTAAAGGTTGTACGATCAAAGACGCAGAAGAAACGTTTCACTTTATCATCGTTCTAAAACAAATCCCAATATATTCCCATTGGTAGCCCAAGAGGAAGCAGGCCTTGCTGCATGGATAAACCATCCAGGGCAAGCCTTGGCATACTGAGCCCTCAAACACGAGCAGTATTGTTCATGTCACGACCTTACCGTAGATCCAAAATGAGCCCTAGGTGTTGATTATGAGCAGCACTGTCTTTCGCAAAGTTATGGACGAGGTGGGTCGCTTTAAATGAAAATAAATAAGATTATTTATGTTTTTCTATTCCAATTCTACACTGTCAATTTCCCAGAGCTGCAGTCTCTTTTCCACCACGGCACAACAGCTCTATTGTACCGCCCGGGCCTCAGGGTCCTAGACTCCGCCTCTTGCAAGTCGTTTTCCTAGTCATCCGCAGACCCGCTACGTTTTGTAGGCTACACGATTTCACCAAGAAAGCTGGCATCAAAACTAGGTCTATTCCACAAGTTAGGCCAGGTGAAGAGGATACAGTCATATTAATACATTAATTAATAACTTACTTTTACTTTTACATATACTTTTTTAAAATATATTTTACTGACATTTAAGTTTACTATAATATAGTATGGATGGTATATTATAGTAGCCTATGGATGAAGACTAGGTAGCCTAGGGTAAAGAATACAGTTTTGGACAAAAAAAAAGTTTTTGACAAATAAAGTTTTTGACAAAAGAGTATATTGTAATATGACGTTACAATCAGCTCTATAAAATCGTTTAAACACATGAATATGAAAAGACAGTCAACTGTACAAAAAAGCACATTGTTGGCCTGGTGTTTACACATCTACAAATGCTGCATCATCTGTTTTTGGTCGACTGAATAATCAGTGTACTCTTCACAATACAGAAATTCTGATTCAAACACCAAAATGAAAAAAAGATCTTTAGTGCAACTGTTTTAGTTAGTTATTTTTTCTTCTTTAGATTTTAAGGTATGCCAACAAAACAAAGATAAGTAGATGGACATATGGAACATTGTACATACAAAATAAGACATTTACAAAGACTGAAAAAGTTAGAGGCAAAAATGACTGACAACACAGTACAATATTCAAGACATTTTGGTTAAATAACAATCCTCCATTACCAACGACTACATCTCAATATATACATCTAAATCAACTGTAGAATTTGTTTTTAGAAAATGTATCATATACGTAAAATCAGATATTGTTTACTAACATTTTTCTTTCTCTCACTTGAAGCAATATTAAATAAATACCTAGAAAAAAAATATGAAGAGAAAACACATTCAATATGACAAAATAACTAAAATTCAATACAGGTGTGCTTGTTTCAGTACTGTATCTAAGTGAATTCTTTGCACAGACAAAAATACCACAGTGCATTACATACAGCGTGGTTGTGATGTCAATGCACAGAGTGAAGTAGGAAGGGAAGTACTGTTTCGATACATTCAATAAATAGGCTCATCTGCAAAGATAATAGTGGTTTTGACAATAGATTGTTGTTGAGAAGTGATTGTTGCAAAATGAAGTAGACTGTCTGCAACTCCATTCACAATACTGCCCGTAAAAAAAAGGACGGATTTGGAGATAAATGATTATAAACAAAACCTTACAGTACATCCATGGACTGTGCCATTTTTATCCCTGCCGCTCACAACCCCATTTGCATGTCGGCAAAGTTGAAAAAGTTGTCCACATCTCGGGAGGCTGTATCCTTGTTTTCAGAAACAAACACCTTAAACAAAACAAAACAATTCACTACTTTAGCATCTTTGTACAAATAATCATACATCCATAACTTCAGTTTTGGATCGCTAAAGACAAACGCATATGGTGTTTTCAAAAGTTACCTTGGTTCCATTGAAGACATCATTGGCAATGTTACGGCAGGCCTCTACCACACCATCGCCGTTAAACTCCAGAGCCACAACAGCACCTATAGTCAAATAGCAGAAAATCAGCCTTGTCTATTGAAGATTTCACAGGTTCAGTGTGACAGTATATTCATTTTCCAGTACTTATTGATGTTGTAGTGGTTTATGCAAGAGACCTGCCATGAGGTGTGTTTTCACTGAAACTAAAAAGCTGGTCATCTCTTCTTACCCTTGACAATCCACTCTAGAAGGCCCTCTGAGTGGTTTCCAAACACACGGTGTACATCCTCAGGGCGCATGGACACCTCTTTGGTTTGTACCAGCGCAAAGCCCTTGGAAGTTGCCTGTACATGCATGGAGACATACAACAGCACTTACTTGTAGAGAAATGGTAAAGTCTATTTGGATCTTTTGTAAATCGGAGTTGAATTTTTTGTTGGTAAAATGTAATACAAATTGAACTAGTCACTCAGACAAACGAAAAATGCAAATATGCACATACAAAACACACACACACACACATAGTTTCTTCTATAGTTACTCTTACACACATCTAATGATGTAGGGTGAGTGATCCTTAGTTATCCACTGATAAGTGCTTGCATGAAATGTGTGCAACTGTTTAAACAAGCTTCTGTATTGTCTAGGGGTGGAAACTATGAATGCCACAACCCCAAATGGATAACTACTTCCACAAGTCAGAGAAGTTGCTTCCTGCCCACCAGGTACCAACTCTAGATAGCTTTCAGAGGCAAACTGATTATTCTATAGTCTACTATAACGGAATAAAAAGTCACACCTCATCAGCCATTGCATTGGCAACGCAATTACTCACTTTAACTTGCAGTATGGAAATTTGAAACGATTTCAAAATAACTGAGCCTGTGAGTGAGTCAGTGTTAGTTCCTAATCTGGAAAGAGAAACTTGAGATGGACAGTGGTTTCTTTTTCACCAATTCTTACGCAAATAGCTGGCTAGTCTGTTGAACGTTGTCTTGACAGGATATTCTCTTTTTCAACCTAATCCATGCCTAAGACTAAGTAGCAAAATAATGACAAAGAGATGATAAACAAAAATTGCCCCTCAAGACTGGTTGGCATACATGTATTAGGCCAAGGTCTTGATTGTCATCTCCTTCAATGTGATCACCACCACATTGTACAGCTGCTGATTCAGGTTACTCTTCAATTTAGAGGACATACATTTAGCCTATTCAAAATCTCCACACCAGTAATAGGCCTATTAACTGAACCAGTGTTGATGAGCATTATCTCTATATTCATCATTTTTTATATATATATATATATATATATATATATATATATATATATATATAACGAAAAAGAAAACTCACCTCATCAATGAGTTTCCTGGCATTGGCAATGGTGTAGTCACCGGCAAAGAAGACAAAAAGACAAGACTCGTCACTGCCCTTGCGTCTACCTCCTTTAGTTAGAGGGACAATGCTCCGGGCTACTTCAGTAGAGATTCGAATGGACTTAAACTCAGATTCTGAGTCTGGCATGGGAACATGGTCCAAGACAGGCGTATCCTCTGGTAGCAGACTCCAGTTGGTCTCCCCAGAAACAGGGGTGAAGTCATGGATGTTGCTCCAGTTATTATTGAAGATGCTCAAGCCTGCATCTTTGAAGTGGAAAGCTAGGTCAGGATAGTAGTACTGGTAGCAGGCGAACTTCATTCCAGTTGAGGACTCTATGATAGGCTGTGTGGCACAACACAAAAACACATCCATCTTCTTGCAGTCTCGAGTACGAAACTGCTGGCATGCGACTACACACTTAATGTCTTTGCAGTCTCTGAAGAATACACTGCCCTTCACTGGTCCAAGCATTATCCTGCAGTTCACACAGTCATCAATTGTGATGGTGGCTGAGTGATCGAAAACAAAGATGTTGCAGTTTTCACACTCTTGGATGACAAACTGTTGTCCATTCAGCTTGCCTGGCAGGCGGCCCACAGTGACATCCTTGAGGCCAGTCAGCATGAAATCTTTAGGATCAACCTGAATTAGCCAAAAATGAAAACATTAGTTACAATAGCCTACATTAACAGATAACGTTGATACTAGGGTGTTGACAATTACTCTACAGACATGCTAAGCCTACAACAAACCAACCTTCATAGTGTTTACATGTCTATTTTAGGCCAACACAAATAGCCTGGGTTACATTCAATTGTACTGTAATGTTTCACTTCTAGTGCTCCAAATAAGGCAGGGCATAGCGGTGAGATGTTCTCATGTCCACCCCACCCACATTACGAATTTCAGGACACACATTTGAAGTAACCCACTATCATTATAATCATTACTATAATTCATAGTTATTGAGTAATGTTAAGTTCTACAGGATACGAGAAACTGTTAGATTACCACACCAATTGCATACTTTGCTATCACGTAAACTGTGCAGTGCGCTGTCTTTAAGCCGATAATGAGCTCTATAACGGTGGCCCACTGAAACGTGTAACAACCAGGTAACAACTTGGCAAAAAAAAAAAAACTGTCGATGATCATCTCAATTTTATTTCAAAAGATCCATAACAGCTCAGATTATGACAAGCAGCACCAACATTGGTCATACTCGCAGTTTCCTAATCTGAGTATTGCAACTTTCACGAAGTATTGCAATTGACAGGGCAGTTTGCTAGCTGAGTGGACTTTCTTTAGGATGTCAGGGTAGATAGATAGATAGTACACACAGACAGTAGAGATAGTACATAACGTTAGTCCTAGCCTATCAATAGGATGTTTCATTTAGCTGCAAGAAGATACAAATAACGCTTTCAACGTCGGATTAAGGTATCAAATGGCCAACAACCCATATGTTATATGTACAAACAAATTTGTTTACAATACCTTTGGTCGTTTGTCCCAGCTATACTGTTTTGGTGCCTCTTCTGTATTGTTAGTGCTTAAAGCAGTGTCATTAACCTCAGCGCTGGCTGCAGTAACGTTCACATTATTGGTTGCGTCCTCTTCAATATCGGACAGAGCAGGCTCCTTATCTGGAGATTTTCTCCTAGATTTTTTGGAGAAGAAGCAACCCATTTCAGCGACCAATCCGCTACCTGTTACTGGTAAAAGAAAGGAATATCCAAATGTGTAAGGCTCCACCAAATAATGCCTTGGCTTTTCCTCAAGAGACGTTTGGATTAACCTGAAGCTTCAAAACATTCTCCGACTGCATAGGTTGCTGTCGCGTTTAGCCAGGCGTTAGTTAATCACGCACTCTACATAAGAGCTTCCCGTTTCCTTAATGTCAGTCAGCCAATCAATGGCTTGTACTTCGTTACTTGGGAACAGCGAATCACAACAAAGCCATAGGTCTGTAAAGGGGGGCTACGTGGGTCTCCAGGAGCGAATCAAAATAGTGGTGTGGGTTTAGGTGGGAAGGGCGTCAACCAACTCACCACTACACTACTATTTCAGTGCCCTAAAATGAATGAACGTGGGTCAGTTAAATGCTCAGGTGTCAAGATCTGAAGCACATGAAAACATGTAGGACTGTAGGTTTCTAGGTTATGTTTTCTATTAATCACTTTTTTAAATTATTATTTCATCAGGTATGAAACATGCAATCCTTCTTAGGCTATATAAAATAATCTAGGGGCTGTTATCATGGTGGTGTAACAGCGGATGTCACGGGGGACAGCTTGCTCTGTAGCTTAGGCTATAACGTAAGCTACTCCTCCATTAAGCTAATGCTTTGCTAATTATAGCTCTTGTCCTAAAGATATCTTAACACTGACATAAGTGATATATGATTTATAATCGGTGAGTTAATTCATGCCTCTGTGGAGGTTTCAGTGAATGAATAGCCTATGCAAGCACGCAATCAGAAACTGCATTCCAGACACATCACGTCATAGGATGAGCTGTCTCTAAAACACATCCAAACAATGTAGGCCTATGCATATTAATTATAGACTAAAAGGAATTAAACATTAGAGGTAATGGTAAAATAAAAGATCAATGAAATGAAAAGTAGTGTAGCCTACACATTTACAATACCACCCAATTTGGTCATTATTCATTCATTGTGCACTCTGCAAGAATGTGAAACCTAAAGGTATTGACTCTGAGTGAGAGCCAATGGAAGTAGGTAAACCAGGCTGTCAACTTTTTTTTTCCTCAGTGGTTTCAACAGAGGTCACTACATAAGTAGGTCTACTCCTAAACTGTTTCACATTTGCCCTGACAGTCGAACTCGGTCTACCAAACCTGCAGCTATAGTATGAGACAAATTTATGAGATCATTTCAGGGGAATATTTCTCAGTTGTGAGTGTAAATATATTTTTCTGTAATTTGAGCGATTATCTGCTTTAGTTACACTAGTTCATGCTAGATTTAGGAATAATTAAACGCTGAATAATATTTTGTCAACATCAGAAATCTTTTATAAACTTTACTCACATCACCCATTTACTCATAAGTGAAAGTAAAGTCAGATTCCCATAAAACCGCCATTGTCTTTCTGAAGTCCATATGAATTCAACTTTAAATCTTTTCTTAACACAATATTTTTTTCCCAACATGGTCATGGTAAAGTGGATAGTGAAATCGGGGCCATGGTGTCAGTGAAAATGTTTTTCCAGACCTTGACACTAGATGGTGTTATAGTCCACTCTATTTGCTCAAAGACTCTTGTTTTGTTTGTCTGCCTTGCTGCAAATGTTGAAAAATCCATGCAAAATACCCATGCATCTGAACACCCAGTCATCCACACTATCAAATGAAGCTATTATATCTTAGCTAACCAATATGTTTTCCGTCCAGCCAATGGATGAAAATGCTAGATGAAAAGCTGAAACCTCTTCCAGGGAGAGAAATCCTGTTCCTGTCCCATCTAAACTCTAACCTTTATTCTGTGCAACAAATAGGAGATTCCAACATTAGAATGAAAGGTTGACATCGATTAGATTGAAAGATTGTTTGATGATGTTTGTATAATTGTATGTTGTCTAAATTAGATCCATGTTATTTGTTCATGCCCAGGGACGACAAATTAAATTTAGCCAATAGCTAATTCTGGTAGAGTTGTGAGCCATGCAATGTCCCCGTCAAATAAAAGAATGAATGAATAAATAAACAATAAATAAACAAACAAACAAAAGCACAGACAGTAATGCACAGGAGCATATACACTCCCCTTGATCTTTAACATTAGACTCTTTTAAGGCAAGAAAAACTCAAAGGCTCAGAGCTCAAAGCCCATGATGCAGCAGTGTTCTCTCTGCGCCAGTGGCAGATTGATTGCAGGCTTCCAATAGTTGGGGTGCAATTTGCTGAGGGCCAACTCTGTGTTTGGAACCGAGGAAGTCCAGCCATGATTGATAACTGACTGGCCATGGCTCTGCAGTGATTAGAGAAATGAGGCACCCATCCAGCCTCCTTCATTCATCTCAGGCTGGCTGGCTGTAGGGAGGAAGAATAGTCACTGTCTAATCGATCCTCTCACCTGTCCAAAAAGAAGCCCATACCTCATCCGCATAAGACTGATCTCATTGACTTCTGAGGCCATGGGTTCTGGAACAGGAGAATGGTCAGGGAAAGGTGAATTGGACGATCAATAAGGTATTTTCAAAAACAAGAAATGATTGCAGAACTGTTTTTGCTCATGTATACAATACATGTAAATTTCACAAAACGTTTTTTAGAAAAAATAACCTGAATACATTACATACATACACTCATATTATTGCAGGGTCTGTGTAGCCTAGAAATCTAGATGTAGTCCAGTGGCGGCAAATAGATCTGCTCAGCCAGTACATCTAGTAGCAAGCCATTGGGAATTTGATTGTTGGTGTCATCTAATCACAACGCTCTATGTGTTTTGGTGTTTACATCTTGTTCGTTCTTCCGATTGGTCATAGGCTATCCTATTGTGAGCAGATGTAGTGTGAAAGATAATTGCCTTGTTCTGTCCATGATTGAGTTCGGTCTATCTATCAATGCCAGACTATACATTTTAATGTTAGGATGGCTTGCCAGGCTAAGGTCAGTGCACTGTTCATACAGTCTGTGTGTGAGTGTGTACTATATGTGTGTATCTGTATGAGTGCTTATGGGCCTGTGCCATTGTGTGTCTAAATGCAGTTGGGTTCACCTTCACTGTTCCTGTGTTTGTGCTTGCCTGTGTGCACATCTGTGTGTTTGAGTAAGTGTGAGTACTGTACATTTGTGTATTTGTGTGTGTGTGTGTGTGTGTGTGTGTGTGTGTGTGTGTGTGTAAAAAGGTAAATTCTGTTCTAAAACTGATGCACATGTCCATTTTCAGAAGCAGAGATCAGGGGGACTAAAGCTGTAGGCCTACTGCAATGTCAAATAATGTCCTAGATTCCTATATCAACACGAGCATTGATGTAATTGCATGAAATTGAGCATGCATGCAAAGATTGTAGCCCCTGAACCTTTGCATGTCTTGAAATAGACAGATATGTCATTTGCAGCACCCGGACACAATTTCATGAAATTTGAACCGCATGTACTGTACATTCATAATGACAAGCACTCGGAGAGCGCAGGCCTCCGCCAAGGCAATATGGTCAAGGGCACAATATAAATTCCAGATCTTGTTCTGGATCACCGATCACCACCAAAATTGGACAAGTTGTTACTTGTCCCAATACACACATTGTCAGAAAAGCAAATTTCATCCAAATCCGTGCAGCATTCCTAATTCCTTTGCCTTTAAAGCTTTATGACAAGACTACTTAGTTTTGGTGACTGGAATCATAAGGAAAAAAGCAGTGAAAAACAAAAACTTAATTTTTAGCCAATAATAGCAAGCAGGGCCATACAGAAGGGTTCCAAATTAAACAAAAATACAAATAGGGATGTCTATTTTTTAAATGTAGGCCTCTGATCAACTTAGTGAGTAAGGAAAGAGTGGCAGAACATACAACAAAAATCTGTCAGCTCATCAGTTTGACATGTGCTTCGGAAACCTAAGTCAAGCCAGTGAATGAAAAAGGAAACCTCACTTTCCTGTTTTTCAGCTAGAGAAGTATTTCAAAATGTGCAGATGAGGAGTTTTAGTGTTTTCTCCTTGAAATACACCAGAGTGATTCCTAAACTTTCAACACTACTTTGAAGTTCTGGTGGCACAGCCGTATGTATGTGTGCTGCTTTTTTAAAAAAATATATAGCCTATACTTGAAGAGATTGACCATGGTTGTCAGGGGCCCAATAATGGCATGTATATCAGAACAGAAATTATTGTGCACTCATCCTAACATAGGTCTTTGATGTGCTTGTAAATTGGTAAATATTATGTGTTATTATTACACCAGTTGCCAATGATCTGTTTCCTGATCTAGATTGTGCGACTAGGCTGCTCTAACGTTAACAATACAGGAAGTCTCAGAATGACGGTGTATAAACTAGCAGATGTGGTCGTTTGGTACCTTGTCCGGGGGGGCACTACAATCTCAAGCTGCTGCTGCTGTCTACATAACGGCGCAATGTGTCTTTAAAAGGCTGAACTGCAGGCGAGGGTTTCACTGTGCCTAATTGTTTTCCTTGTCGTTACCTTACGCAGTACCACGGAGCAGGCAACCAAAGGGAGCATCCTGCACCATGGACGTCGTCACCATACCAAAGCCGTGGAGATTATTTCTAAAGGAAAAAAGGATTTTACTTGTATGCATTTTTCTTCTAAACCTTGCGTCCAAAATGAATGCAGAGGACAGTGGAATGGAAGAACTTGCCACGGAGAAAGAGGCTGAGGAAAGTCATCGGCAGGACAGCGTGAATTTATTGACATTCATTTTATTGCTGACATTAACTATTTTAACCATCTGGCTTTTCAAACACAGAAGAGTCCGTTTTCTACACGAAACTGGCCTGGCGATGATATACGGTGAGACATTAGCTAGCTAGAACAAGCAAAACCTTAAGCCCTCGTATGAATGAGCCAGTCTAGCTTGCTAGCTACGATCGCTATTATCTGATTGTGTAGAGTGCTGTTTCCATCTTGCATTTCCGACACAAACTGAGGTAATCGTTTAACATCGTCAAAGCACAATGACGATTATGTGCAGAGCTATCGATATTTCATTCTGATGGGCTGTCTAGCCTAAGTGGTAGCTCTAAGGAACCACCACACGATGCTTGCGTACTCAATGTGATAGCCTTCGGGACCGCTTAATTTCTGGAACGTACAAGTATCATCAGCTACAATGTAACAGTTTGGTTCAGAGTAGAGCATCATTGTAACCATTTATTTCCACAACGTATGAAGTGGTTACTATTTGATTGGATCTAGGCTACACGATGCTAGCTGTACTAAATAGCTCGTTGCAAGTCAAATGTCATTTGGACAGATGCCACAAACCCTATTCAACTGCAGTGAGTCAGTCAAACCTTAGGGCTGATACTTTCAAACTGGCAGGAGTACAATACTCGCCCTACGTATCAGTCATGGGCAAACAGACGGATTTAGGTCCTTAGGTGTTCTGGTCAGCTGACTTCCACTTGGTGTCAGGTGAGCTTTTCACTTCAACTGCCCAGCCTACTTGGTGGCTCAGCCCCTCTACAAAGTACATACTAGTCAACTATACTTTACCTGTCAAGTCGAGAACCATAGGCTAAATTATGTACCTACGCATTTATGATGTGTTGGACAGACTGGACACACTGGCTGGCTTGATCCACTTTATTGTGCCCCTAAACAACAGTTTATGTCCAGCAATAGGATTTGCACACTTGTGTTGTGCGTTATGCCATAGAAATTATCTTGGAGTAGGCTAGTGTTTTTGTTGTGATTCAAGGCACTTACTGAAAGTACTTCATTTCATTTGTGCTTCTAAAACGGTTGAATTTGTCCTGCCAAGTGTGGCTGTGGGTATTCCTTAGGTCATGAAAGGCAGTAAGCAAAGTGCCTTTGGCTCTGCAGGTAGCATCCGAGTGCTGTGATGAGGAGTGGTGGTCAGTTACAAGTAAAGGCCGTGGCCAGTGCCTGACCAGTGTGTCATGCCTTGTCACAGTTTACTGTGCCTTGTGGCCTTGAGCCATGCTTTGTGGTTTGGGAGGAAATCACATGCTTAGCACTGTGCCTTGGCATCACAGTCCTGTGTGTGTGTCTCTCTCTTTTTAAAAAAAATATAATAGTAATAATGCATATAAAGGGATTCAGAGATATCCTTTTCTGATGGACACATATTGAAAAAAACATAGCTAGAAAAAAAAACATATTTATTGGTCCCTTTTCAGGTTGCTTTGAAATTCACATGGTCTCGCCATTCTGGTTTTATATGTCTTGAGACATTTTTAGCGGTGTTCTGAATTTCTGGTGTCAAATTGGGAAGATAGTATGGGTGGATGACAGTTCCAGCTCTCTAACTTTTTCCACAGTATATGTAATTGTAGTTGATATCATTGCAGATAAAGATCGAGGCAAAGGATACATGGGAAATTTTTGGCAGTTTTTTTTTAGTTTTAGCAAACACTTTTCTGCCACTGGTGATGTTTTAGAGATGCTGTGAAATTTAGATCATTAACACTCACAGGTTGCCTGTTATTGAGCAGGTGAAGAAAGTAAGGCCTTGTTTTCCAAACCTTCTGAAAACTGCTGCCCTTGAACTTTTTTTTTTCTGCAACATATTTACACGAGTCCTGGGAGGTCAGCAAGTTTCTCATTCCTGTGTACTGCTGACTTATCAAACCTCCCTGATTTGACCTCGGGTCAAAATGCAGTAACCCAAAGGCCTAAATTCATATGGCCCTTTTTCTTCCAGATACACAGATTATGATTTGTGGATATGTTGTCTTGCCACAATTTGTTTAAGAGCAGTCTTTGGTAACTCAGTGATATCATCTCAAGTAGCCTAGTTCTTGTCGCAGCACAAACAAGGTTTATTGGCTTTCAGGATGTATGGAAGCTGTTAGTTTTCTCACTTAACATAGTCTAAAGTTTGCATAGTATTTACATTGTATCAAAATGTTTACCATTTCATGAGGTCTTGTGTCTAGTCTTTTTTTGCAATATTGACACAATGCCTACTCCATCTGTAGGAAATACACAGAATGTCTGAAGTGACCTAGCTGTAATCAGAAGGTTATGATTTTTGAAGAATTATGTCAGTCTTCCTTTATGATGTCCCCTAGGAAAACGTGGAAAATGCGGTCTGTGGATTGGGTTGGGTATCAAAGTGCATGTTCAGGGAGAAAGGTATACTTTGCAGTGGAAGCAATTGCCTACTGTCAATCATATAAATAGCCTCCACTGTCCATCTTTTTAGAAGGAGCACTTACTACAAATACATACATGCTTAGCCTTTTGACCCCTCCCCCTGGTCTTCCGTACTATTATCTGAAATTCTTGTCAGCCAGCAAGACCTAATATACTGTATGTTTTATCTTTAGCACCTGAGCCTCAAGATAACATGCACTTCCCAGATGTAGGGCGAAATGTGCTGCAGTTTTTGGCAAAGTTATATTTTTTTCAAAGGCTTTAGCACCTGAACCATTTTTATGTGTTTGTACTCATCCCCATCATATCCATTTTGCCGGTATCACAGTTGATTATACTGTTGATTAAAATGCCTCAGCATGTACATCACCTTTTGGGGCATATTAAGAATTTAGTGGAGCAGTTTTTGTAATGGTCAGTTAGAGTTGCATTGGCCAGTGATCAGCCATGTAGTAATATCCATATAGCCTGCTGTCTTGGACCCAGATTGTGAAAAGGAATCGCCCCACAATGCTGTCCTACATAACCCATGTTTTGTTTTGAGTTGTTTTTTTTTTTGGTGGGCCAGTAGCCTGAATTGGATAGACAGGCTGGCCTGACTGATACATTATCACTCCAGCGCATGTTTACACAATGCAGCCACTCTGTCAGCTTATCTGGGGAAAGCCCGTTGTCTTCTGCTACAACTCATTAACTAATGATTGTGCCTACAGATGCAGACTTTGAATGCAGGTTTATTGCCGGCATTGCTGCAACAATTTGTTCTAGTTCTGTTTATTTAGGAGGTATTCTTTGTGAGACAAAGCTTGGATCAATGCCCAACCCCAAGCCCCCCCCCCCCCTTTTGAGTATTCAGTGTTGTGACTCGTCAGAAGTGTTCAGAATTATTCATGGTTGTGTATGTTTCCCACTAAAAAAGCACAGTTCTGTCAAGATTTGTGTGGTTTACATACAGTATGTTATGCTCACCTTCCTGAGGTCAAGAGGGACTAGAGCAGTGTTTCTCAAACTTTTTCAGACTGAGGACCACTTTGCCCAAAAAATAGTTTTCAGGGAAAAACCTACCCTACCCTCACCCTACCATGCCGCCACCCCTTACCCTTTGACCAAATCAATAGGCATTTCTAAATTGGCATTTATGGGCACTTCAAATGCTTGAACTCTTTGGCTCTCAAATAATTTTATTGAGAAACAGAAATTCTCATATATTTTTTTTGGGAATCCCCTTGTGGACAACTTGAGCTTGCTCATGGACCCCCAGAGTAGATCATGACTAGAGTGACTGTATATGTCTGTAGTCGTGTGTTTCTTTCAGTGTCTGTGATCCATGTTATGGTGTGAAGGCCCGAGCTGTTCCTCCATTCACACAGCCCGTATAGCCTGTGGTGGGGAAGCAAGGCTTTGTGCATTCAGCTGTGCGTGGTTTTTGCCAGCCCAAAACAGAGGCATGCTTGTGGGCCCTGTGACCTACATGTGGAGAGGTTCTCACTTTTGCTGCAGCAGTCTTCCTATCTGGGGTCCGTCTCCCAAAAGCATAGTTGTTCACTAAGTTAGCAACCTATTGGTTCCAATACTATTTCCCATTGACAACTAACTCAGTTGCTAACTGGTTAGCAACTATGGTTTTGGGAAACAGACTCTTGGTTTACAATGCGGGCAGCCCCACTTCAGTCAGGAAGTTACGGCAAAAAATTGACACCATGTCATGCCTGTGTTCCATTGGTGGATCCTCTTGTAAATAGAAATTACGAGTCTTTGACAAAGTGTCCATTCAGTTGCAGTTAAGTGATAGGAGGTATGTTTGCTGTCAGTGTATCACACACACACACACACACACACGCTCACTAAACACTGGGTCCAAATAGACTTTTTAGAGTAACAGCCTCTGGTCAGGGGGTGATATGGCATAGGTTTGTGTAATTTGGAAGGAGTGAATTTGCTTTGGCCATTGTAAAGCTGTTTGCGATGAATTGTGGAGTACATTGCAAAAGCTCCTGGCATGTGGGTTTTGTAGTGACCTAATCTTTACCTCTGTATTGCTCTCTCTTTGATCGCACCACTCGGAACACAGGAGCCACTTTGCGACTTCCAGTCACTGTCATTCAACATTTACACATTTTAGCACACACCCTCTCTCTCCCCCTCACTGCCTGTCTCTCTCTCACTCACTCTTTCCTCCACTCTATCTCCCTCTTTCACTGTCTATTCTTTTCTTCTCTCTCTCTCTCTCTCTCTCTCTCTCTCTCTCTCTCTCTCTCTCTCGCTCTCTCTCTCTATTCCCAATCTCTCTCCATCTCTCCTCTCCCTCCCTCCGTTCTCCTCCTCTGTGGCCTTATCTCTTTGAGATGCACAGCACATGCTTGCTTCCTCTGGGCTGTGGGCTGCTCAGTGTCCAGAGCGCTGCCGGGAAATGCCTCTGACTGAGAGGTGTGTGTGTGTGTGTGTGTGTGTGTGTGTGTGTGTGTGTGTGTGTGTGTGTGTGTGTGTGTGTGTGTGTGTGTGTGTGTGTGTGTGTGTGTGTGTGTGTGTGTGTGTGTGTGTGTGTGTGTGTGTGTGTGTGTGTGTGAGAGAGAGAGAGAGAGAGAGAGGATGACTGTGAAACACAGGGGTTGTGTTTGAGAGTGTATGAGAGTGTGTCTGAGTGTGTGTGTGTGTGTGTGTAGAGAGAGCTGTGGAGACTGACTGACTCTGTGGAGCTTCAGGGGCAAAAGATTGTGTGTGGTGTGTGATGTGTATGTGTGTGTGTGTGGTACGGTGTGTGGGAAGGCGGTAAGGGGTTGATGTGTGTAAGAAATATTTCACTGTGTTTGCCTGTGGCTGATTCAGCATTGTACAGCAGCATTATAGCTCCCACTGGAGTATGGCAGCAAACTGACCTGAATCTGTGTCTATGCAGCTCAAATAATTCCTCAAAAGTATTTAAGGTCAGAAAACTTGGTGTGTGTGTG
>JAODXP020000022.1:25461872-25527108 GCA_027497455.2 Sardinella longiceps | reverse complement strand
TAGTGTGGGTATCTGATCTGCAAGAGTTACCGGATCTGCAAGAGGCGTGGTCAAGTAACGGCTAAAACGTTCCGATTGGTTAACTGAACTTCACGTTCTTTACTGTCTTAGCTGCTCAAAACATCGCCTGAGGTAAAAACAGCGTATTATTAATGAAGGATTTCGAGAATAATGCGAATATATTAAGAGATAAAGTGAAATGTTACACGAGAAAATGTCTTTTTTTAACTATTATATATTATTGCAAATTATATGTGGCGGGATTGAGTATCCAATAATTTACAGCCAACTGGGAGAAGACCCAGAAGACTCATGTAACGTTAGCCTCACTGACTTTGAGGTCAGTGGTTAGCCTACTGTACGACGGCAGAGTCCTTCTTTCCTTCCGTCTCTGACGACGGTGAGCCTACGATAGAGAGAGCCACTTTGCCAGGTAAGTTGTGTTTTTGTAATTAATTTTTATCGGATGTATAAGTGTTATTTTAACACAGTTTAACTTCAGTTATGCGGCTAGCTTTGCCTTCGGTGGAACAGTTTGCTGAAGCAGAAAAAACGAGTGTTGCATTTAATTACCACAGCGGTTTATTAGCTTATTTACATGTGGTTTCGGTGGCTGTCATTATTATTGTAATTTATTTAATTATAAAGTTTGATGCATGGACAAAGAAACGGTACCAAACTCATATATAGAGAGATGTAGCCTACTCATTTGACTCCAGTGCTCCACTAGCATAGAAACGTATCATGCTAAAATAAAATGAAATTAGCACGTTGTGTCATTGAACCACGGTGCAATTTACTGGGGGCATTGAGGTAAATAAGTAGCAAAACTGCTAAGCTTTTGTGCATATACTTGTAGGCTACTCAAAAACACATAGCCTATGTGTCTCATGCAATTTAAAAGTTGCAGAATTTTTTCACCTTGTAGATACAAAATAGAGGTTGCAGGTTCACAAATCCCTTGTTATAAGTATCCCCCCCATAAAAGTTTCCTACGCTCTTGGTTTTGCTACCCTCACAGTAGTAAATCAACCTCTACGTTGTATTTACAGACCAAAGAAAAGTAACTTCAAATTTCATGATGCATACCTCTGACTTTAGTGTACAAGTGCACAATTAATTTGCACAAGTCCCATGCAGGACTTTTGCTACTGATTTACTACTTCTCATATCTACAAGGTGTCATGAAACATTTTATGTAAACTGAAAAGTACAGTATTGGGAATTTAATAATTTTAACAAAGTATTTTTATACTGTGTTTCAATTGCAGTGAAACAGAAGCAAGAACTACAGAGGTCACCCCATTCAAGCCCCAACATCATCGTACTGCACATCTGGCAGCAGGTCTTAGAGGTCTAGGTAACCGTCCTTTCACTGTTCTCCACACATACACGTGCACAAACAGTCCTATGTGGGTCAAAGACTAGAAGAAACATTTTTGTTTCCCTAAACTTGATAAAATCACCATACATGTGTGAATACACTATTAATCTACTCAACTTATACTGTACATGTCCATTGTACCATAACGTCAATTTTGTAGAAAAAGTTGAATTTTAAACATATACCCATTAAAGCCCTAAAATGTCATAGCCTGGCCTTTACCTGACTGTTGACTCCTTTATACAGTCTGGAACAATACAATTGGAACAGGTTTCCGTTTGGAAATTACATATTCTGTGCACTGCTCTCACCTGGCTCTCACGCTTCCAACCTCTACATTCAGTAGTTACAAATTGTTGGCTGGTTTCTATTAGCCTGATTGCCATCGACTTTCAAAGCTCTGTGAGACTTTGGTCTGACCAAGAGCTTGTACACCAAACGTTTCCCAAAGCGCATGGTTGACCCGCCTCCCTCGAATGCCTTGGTTTGCTACTGGTCAATGTCAGAATGCTGTGCCGAAGCAAAACCAATCACACCACTCGCTCCTCTGACGTATGTGACACGAAGGGAAATGCTCGCTGAGCCGTTGGAGCTGCTCAAAGTTGATTTGTTCCCGACCAAGGGGTGGAGTTCCAGATTTTTGTGGAACTCAGAAACGCTGTTTAGATCAGTAGCTGGCCAGACCAGCGACAGCAACGCCGAAGGTGTTACGTCACTGGGAGGGTGTGCCAGGCTAGGTTTCTATCTATTTTGACATGGTAGTGGTAATGAGTCTTCAAGATCTTGGATGTTAATGACGTGCCGAGTTTGTAAAGGTAATTCGAAAGTAGGGGGAGAATAACGAAGCTGTTCCTATTGCGGGTGCTGGAGAAAATTGCGGAGAGATGCGCGTTGTTTTTTGATTGTTTGTTTTTAAAGCAGCACTATTTTGATGTATTTGGTAGGTGTAGGTGGTAGGGCTAGGTGGTTGATAGCCATGCAGTGAGCAATGCCATATTGCAACTATAGGTTTTCTTTTATTTTGAGGTCATTTACCAACTAGAACTGCAGAATGCACATTATAGATGGCTAGTGGCAGTTATGATTTTGGTTATCAACCCTTCATATGACTACATGCCATCCAATACAAAATATTATTATAAAAAGATATCTGCTTTAAAGCAAAGAATGAGCGGGTGGTTGTTGCATAGTCTTCCTCTTCATCATAGTCATCATCACCATAACCTTAATCATATTGGGCTTAACTGATTGCGGTGAGTAGATGCATTTAAGCACTACAGTAAAACTGTGGTATACCTAATGTGAAGCTATTGCCAGGTAATTCCTCTAGAGGGAGCTAGCGCTCTGTATACATGGAGAAGCTACTACAGACGTAGCTAGAGCAAGAAGCATGCCATTAGCTGTACTGTTTGTTACGATATACAATAAATGGCACAAGCCAAGTGAGAACTTTTTGTGTTACTACTCAGCTGAAAGGATATCACTAAAACACTAGAAAAGCAATCGGAGAGTGCAGACCTCCATCAAGATGATGTGGTCACAAAATTCCAGATTGTGTTCTGGATCACCGATCACCACCAAAATCAGCTTTTACTTGTCCCAAAACACAGTTTGTCCTTAGATTTCATCCAAATCTGTGCAGTACTTTTCAAGTTATGTTGTACACAGACAGACACATGGCGGCGAAAACATAGCCTCCTTGGCGGAGGTAAGAAATGTAATCTAAAAATGTTTCTAAAACTGATAGTTCCGGTCCTCGATTGTGATTGGTTGAAAACGCATTCGATGCCATTGTAAATTAGGCATTTAGCACAGCTCCAACCGCATTTCGTTCTAAACTGCTGCGCCATAAGAAAGTGAATGGAGCAGCGCTTATGCGTTACTTGGCAACCATTCAGTAAGAGGAAGTATGTTTTTTGGCGGAGGAATTGGTATCAAGGAATAACTTGCTATATTTCTCGTGGTTATGTTTTCCGTTAATGAAACAATTGCCGGTTAACGTGGTAACAGTTTTAGAAGCGCAATAAACCCCTCGAGTCCGGTATTTTGTGTGGTAGATAACTATTTGATCATTAGATAATTACATTAATAAAGAAGTTTTGTGGGATTTGCACTTCTGCAGTACAGTATCTCATGCATCTTTTTCACCATAGACCACCATGAGCGAACAACAGAGGACCACATCAGAGGACCCAACCAGGTAATATTGGTAACACAGGTAAATATTTTCACGTCATTTACACATCTACATCTCATACATGTCATTATTTTGTAATAGAGTACTTTGATACGAAAAAATTCTGTACTTTTTAAAAGAGAGCAGACACCATACTGACATCAGTGGACCAGGGCAGTGTAATACTAGATGATCTGTAACAACAGCAGCGAAGAATTATGTCTTCGAAGGTGACAGAATTTATTACAAGACAAACGATTGCTTGAGATTGGTAGTATGAACATGACAGAGAGAGACAAGGTACTTAGAGAATGTCATGACTCATGAGGTGGTCATTATGGCGTTCAGACAACGGTAAAGAGGTTAGCGCCACATACTTTTGGAACAAGGTTAGAGTTGATGTTCAGAAGTGGGTTGCAGAGTGTCCCCAGTGTCAGCGTAGCAAAAAGTGCTGCACCCAATTGTTGTCAATGAGCCATGGGCTGTTATAGGAGTTGATTTAATTGGGCCCCTGTCATTAACGAAGAATCAGGACCGTTATGTGATATCTGTTACTGACCTGTTCACTAAGGGGGTCATCGCATTAGATTTTGGTCTTGTTGACAGAATAAACATATTCAACTTACAAGTATAGTCTCAGCCATCAACACACTTCAAAGGTCCACGAAATATAGCCCATATTTTGCCATGTTCAGATGTCACCCACGCTGTCCTGGGTATGTCAGAACCCATGGCTGATGAATTTGAGTTTGGAAATGTGGTGTTGTGATGTTCTGATGTGGAGGACAGGGGTCCGCCAAATTGTTATCTCAAGTATTTTTTTGTTATATATTCCACCCACTCAATTAGATTAATCTTTTGTCCCACTACAATTAAAATTAGTTCCTTTATGATTGACCACCATGCATTATCTTTTTTAGCCTTTGGATTAGGCCTACAGCGAGAAGGATCTTTTTCCATTGCGCGTGAAACCAGGCTTTTTCCTGGCATTTGACATTAGGTTGACCGCTTCTTTTTGATTCCGGGATATCAGTTGAGGGATATGACAGTTCTGGGATATGAGTTAAATTGCATTTCAGTTGCTAATTGTAGGGACTAATTTCCTATGAACTTTGTTCTTTGCAATTTTGCGTTGTTTTATGTCGCAGTGCCTTTATCTGACCTTTATCTTGCCTTGCATATCTTTCTTCTCTCACATTTCACTACATTGTCTTACGAAAGTATTTCTATGTATGTGACAAACACTGAACTGAACTGAACCGAATAGTGTTGCGCGTCAATGTGTCTGCCGAGATTTCATTCATTCATTCAGCTCAGTAAAACGTGACCTAAACATGGACATTGCTGAATAGTTCCACCCTTAATACTAGATTAATTGTTATAGAATTTATTCTGAACAAGGTGAATTTAGGCTATTTAACCCAAATGAGTTTTCATTTGGATGTGAGCAATAACCCTGTTTTTGAGGGAGCACGATTCCTTAGCTCTTTTTTTTTTTTAGTAATTTCTGCGCACTGCATAATCACCTGGGGCCACTTGAGTAAGTTCAAGTATCGTACATGAAGTAGGTGTATGAAACATATGCTTAATTTGTTCTGATGCCATAGTAGTGTCAGGGTAGTGTCAGTACGATTTGTGACAGGAACACAGATATGCAGTGTAGAGAAAGTGAGAGTGAGGTAGAGAGTGAGAGAGGCGTCAAGGAAGAGAGTGACTTGCTTGATTATCTTTTGATTATCTCAGATAAATAATTCAACTAGACTAAAACTTGGCCTTTGTGACTTGGGACTTTGAATTGAGACATGTGACTCGAAATGACTTGACTTTTTATTTAAATAATCTTTTAAAATTTACACTTTTATGTATATGTCCGCTGCAGGGACTGACACCACAGCAAGATTGCTGGACTTCAGTAGGCAGGGTGCACTTGTAGCACAGGTGTTCAACAAAGTTACTGTATTCTGTTTATCATTTATTTTAACTCATTCCCACCTCTTCTACTTCCACAGGCTGCATCATCATACTGTGATGGCCCTTGACTGACACCAGCCATCCTCAGTATGCAGAGAGACTGGTCACCCTGACACATGGCTGCACCACCTCGCTGTGGCAGCCCTGAATAAACATCCTCAGTATTCAGTGACATAACTGCATACTCACACAATCACCTAATGACTTACCGTAATCATGTTTATTAATTGGCACACTGAACAATATGTGCTCACAATAAACATTGTGCATAGGCCCTGCATTATTTTAGGTATTTGTCATCAGAACAACACATGCAGTTATGAAATTCAAGTGTTGGTGGCTTTGTTGCTTTATGGAGAACTGTCTTGTTCCAGTTGGTCTTGTTAGAAAAACACTCATTTGTTTCAGCAGCAGGTCTTTAGCCTACATGTTTTCTTGCATGCATTTCTGTTCAATATTGCAAAAATTACTTATGTTGTGTTTGGTCATCATTTGCTTAACAATTAAACATTTTATTGAAGTGTGTATTATGTTTAGACCATAAATAAATTAGAGAACTGGAAGTCTTTTTGTTGTTCATTGAACACAACTTATAGTTTTTACGTTTGATTTAGGCGTTTTGACACGCATCTTCTAAACTCTCAGGATGAGCACTTCAGGCCAATTCAGTCCGTTGAAATGAACATCTACTTCTCGTTGCGATTAACAAATGGTCTGTTAATGTGGTGCTTTTGCTTTAACCTGCATAGATGTCTTTACACAAAACGGGTAGTTTCGTTGCCTTGTGAGATCGGTTCCGTTTTTTAAGGTAAGTTTTGTACAGTATGTTAGTGTACATTTAATGATCGTTGTTTGAGATTGTGGTATCAAAACACGTCTAAATTTTGTATTTTCGATTCATTCGCGGTCGTTTAAGTAGCAAAACAATCGCCTATTTATTCAATTTCATTTAAAACTTTAGCAACTGAAAGGAGTAGTCTTTCCGTACATCAATGTAAACAAATGGGGTCCTTCGTCAAAGTTGTCAAAGTCCCTGGCAGATAAATGGTCCGCTAAAGGCTTTCTAACCAATCACAGTAGCGAATTTAAACCAATCGGAACGTTTGAGCCGTTACCTAGACCACGCCTCTTGCAGATCCGGTACTCTTGCAGATCAGATACCCACACTAGCTGCCTCACGAGCAGGTGTGTTTTGGCGATACTTTGGCCATGCTGTAGTCGAATGCTTTAGTGTTTTTACATGCTCACGTCAGAGAGAGTTGAAGTGGAGTATGGCCCACGGAGTATGTTCCATGATCTTTGCTCACAGTTTCTGACGTTTCTTTCCCAAAAGCATAGTTGCTAATTAAGTTTTAGTCTAAACTTAGTCAGCTAGACTGGTTGTGCTTGCAAAGGCACTCATGAAAGTTAGTTAGCTGCGTTGCTAGCAGGTGTGTTTTGGCATTACTTTGCCGAGGCCATGCTGTAGTAGTAGTAGTAGTAGTAGTAGTAGGTGGTGTTCTTACATGCTTACGAGGCATCTGACCAGCAGCTACAAAGTGGATAGCGCTGGGCACCTAGCCACGGACAACAACAACCACAGATTGGTCTCTTGACCAAATACCATTGCTCACCATTACAGGGTGAGACTTGATGTGCTGTAGTTGCCCGCTGTAATATTTGTGACATAAATAGCTGTCTACACTTAAGTCACCAAAGCGTTCATCATCGCTTGGCCACACCGCTCAATGGAGTGGAGAGGACACCACAAGTGTACAGGGGGGTAGAGGACAGCACAAGTTAGGTCATGTCTCAAAAGTTAATGATTTCACAACACCCGTGTGTGTGTGTGTGTGTGTTTTGTTTGTGAGGTCAGTTCTGTTTTCATGGCCACTGACCATGCAACACTTCAGCTGCTTTGTTTCAGAAAGGGCAGCGCAACACATGCTTGTGTTGTGGAGTTTTTCATGTTACACACACACACACACACACTGGATGTTCTATCTGCTGTTGTATTCAAATCACTATGGCCAGGGCCGGATTAATGTATGGTTTTTATGGGCGGGGGCCCAGGGTCCATCAATTTCAAGGGGTCCTTTCTGCCCCAGCATTACTTAAGACGAAAATTAATATTGAACAATTATTTATTCTCCTAAAGTTGTCTGAAATATGAGCATAAAGGAACACGTGAATATGAGAATGCAACCTCAGCATGGGACATCAGATAAGATATGTCTTCCCATCTGAGGGAGTTCCCCCTCCCAAATGAGTTGGTTTGGTCCGATCGTCTTTTTGGAGCGGTAGAATCAAATAGTCGCTTGACAAGGCTCACGGAGCTCTTCAATCTGGCATGATAGGCTCACGAATTCGAGGTCATTCAAAACATAGGCTACATCATATGATTGACAATGGATTCAACTAAAATATGTTTAGGCTAAGCCTAATCATATGCCATATTAAGTTTGGCTTGTAAATATAGATTTGCGTGATGATGCTTTTGAGGTTTGATCATTGGCGCACAGCTCTCTCCACTCGCTCACACACTGCTCAAGTTGAATTTGGACTTTGACACTGACAGAATACAGAATAGGCCCATATCCAAAGCCTATAATCAGAAAATAAATCTGCGCGGTGCGTACACTCGGACATGCTTAAACACAGCCTAAAGAAGGATGTTCGGAAAGTTCTGTTATAGAGATAGCCTATACTGTATATGCGACAGCTACAATTATACAATTATGCAGGACTTAAATCCAACTGCAACGACCAATTTGTCAAATGAGAATGTAAGAATTAAAAACATTATCATGTAGGTTCGAGGGATTCTTTCCCAATAATTTATTTTAAGTAGCATAAGTTAATAGCGCAATCCCGCGCTATTTCAGACAGAGAGTGATTTCAAAGACAAAAACAAAGCTCCCATACTTCATTCTATTTATTAACTACGAATCTGATTGGAGGTTTTCACCTCTAATGTTGGTCAATGATATTTTTTTCTGGATGCTGGTAGACGTCGCGCACACATGACATGAGATCCACAACGCACCTCCTGCCGCCTTTCATTGTCAACCCATCGGTCCTATATTGACTTGCCTGAAATAACGGTGAAATACCAGTCAAGACCACAAAAATGTATTGTATACCATATAGTGTGCGTGATCGTTCTCACACACAGTGCATCCATGCACGATCCGCACGAGGCCATAGCTCAAAATCTCCTTGCGTTTTGCTTTACATATCGGTCTGCTCACTTATCCGCCTATTTGCGAACCCACCCGCTTTAAACGAAAATGAAAGCGTTCCAGGAGCAGTTTGTGGTTCATTCTGTCACCGTGAAACGATTCGGAAGAGACAGTCATTCTTAATAATTTCACCAAGCATTACAATTATATGTCAACAAGGGAATAATTGTGATTGCCTTCTTAAAACATTTTTTCTAGGCTACTGGTTGGAGGAGCTTTTGGAAAGCCACTTCTCACAGCAATGGGAAATAGGTCTCTAGCTATTGGGAGTAGGCCTATACACTTTTTAAAAACTGTATAAATGGTAATGCAAAATTATAAACCATATAGGCCAACTTAGACTACCCTATATAATAGATATCTGCTGCTTACAATAGTTTTCTTGGGTTTTCTCAAGTGCTCACAAGAAAATGACAAAATAGAATGTCTCTTAGGTGTCATATTTATTGGCCTTGAAATTTCAATTTTAAAAATAGGCATATACTCAGGGTTCGAGTTAGGTGGGAGCCAGTGGGAGCTGAGCTCCCATAGAGAGAGGTCTGGCTCCCATGAAAGCAGCAAACTCAAACATCTGTGGGGGCTCTGACAATACAATAGTATAATATTTTACTGACAAATAAAGTTATAAGCGGGGATCAAACCGAGCTATGGGAGGTGGAACCTTTTTATGGAGTTGCGAGCGCGCTAGCGCTTGTTACAGGGGTGTTTTTGATCATCTTTTTCTTTTGTGTTATTGCCTTATTGGCATGCTGTTATTATGTTCTCTGATGATAAAGGGGCACGGTATGCTTGCGCAGTTGCAATGTATAGGTTGTAAACATAAATCAATGTCTTAATTGATTGTAAACCATGATTTGGTTGTGACCGATAGTTACCGTGCGTAACAGTCGGGGTTTGCCTCTGACGCGAGAGGATCTAATGATGGTATATATATTGCCTAGTTTGTGGGCCTTGCCCCTGATTATTTTCAGTTTGATCAGTGTTTTGTTTGTTTAGTTTGTTTGTTAATTTGTTATGTTATGCACCCCGCCGGTGGCATAATATAAAATAAAAGAAAGACGTCTGCATTATTCCGTTTCCATGCCTTGAGTCTACCACCCGCCGGACACACTCCGTTACAATGCCACTGAAAATGTGGCCGCTTGCTTGTTTCGGTTTCAGCCTACTTCAATAAAGTCAAACATAGGCCGACTGTAGCTCCAGATAGTAAGATAATGCGCGGCTCTCCCTAGGTCAACCTCTCTCCTAGATATTGCTTTAACCAGGCTATTCCGATCATGCTGCGCATGATAACTTTATTGAGGATTTCGCGCAAGTAGCATATTCACCGAAAGTGCCAGTTCACCGTTATGCATAACATTCAGACAGAGGTCCGGGAGAGAGAGATAGAGAGAGACATTGTCAACTTCTCACATTGTAAGGTCAGTGCTTGCTTCCCATTACATTCAAAAGTCCGCAAAGCCTTTACCGAACTCATGCGCAGTTGCGCAGACTGGAGAACGAAAAAAAAAAAAAAAACATCCCATACACCCCCCCCCCCCTGCATATACTATCAAGCTATGGGGGGCCCATCGAAAAAATGTGCCCAGGGTCCTTTGACATGTTAATCCGGCCCTGACTATGGCACTAGGAGAAGTGTGTACACATACACACACACACACACACGCACAGCAGGCTGGATGTTCTATCTGCTGTTGTATTCAAATCAGTACGGCACTAGGAGAAGTAACACGCACACACACACACAGACACACACACAAACTGATTGTCTGCTGCATATTGTAGTGCTTGGCATTTGCTCTGGTAGCTTGAAAAAGTTGAGGGAACATTGCAAATGTTGTGGCTGACAGGTGAAAGCCCACCCCCTCCCCCCAAACCCACCCAATGCTGTATCATCTGCTGTTTACAATGACATCTTTGTTTTTGTGGTTCCCATGGCAGAGGAGCGTTTTTCTTCACTGTCAGCAGTTTCACACACGCTTGTGAATAAGTCATGAAGTCTGTCTTGCCTTTGCCGTCACTGTTTATTTTCCTCTCTCTGCAAGGGGCTGTCGCGGTGTGCGTATATGCCTACAGTATGTGCGTGTGTGTGTGTGTGTGTGTGTGTGTGTGTGTGTGTGTGTGTGTGTGTATTGTATCTGCATATGCGTCAATGGTTATGAATCTATGACTGACCACTCCACAGAGTATCTTGTCTGCACATTATGCACATTTTGCTCTAGACTTAATACACACACACACACACACACACACACTCTGACACTGACGCTCCATTTTTCTCTCTGTACGTCACAGGGTTGGAGTGGATCCCGACCAGGATCTCCAGCAGTGTGGGGACAGCTTCCAGGTCCTGCAGGGAGTAAGTTTCATGTCTTACTGTCTTACCTTCTCTTCAATATCATTACACACACACACACACACACACAGACACACACTTTAGTCTCTTCTTGATCTGTGGTCACCAACCTTCACTCGCTCATCTTCTCATTTTCATCTCACCCACTCACTCACTCACTCACTCACTCACTCACTCACTCACTCACTCACTCAGAACACAAACACATCCTCCCCTCCAGTGTCTCGCTCTCTTTATCTCTCCATCTATCTGTGTCATCTCTCTCTTTGGTCTCTGACACATTTTTGATTTTCTTAGCCCTGTCTGCTGTCTTTCCTCTTCCTTCACCTTGATGGCTGTGTCTGTTTTCTCGCTGCCCAAATGTTCTTTTCCACACCACTAGGCTCTTGCTCAGTGCAGCTTGTACTTTTGTTTTGTTTTGTTCTGTTCTGTTTTTTTGTTTTGTTTTGTTCTGTTTTTCCTCAATGTCTCGTCAATTGAAGGACCTTTGATTCTCTGCCTCAGCAAGACACTCTTTCACACTCACACACACACACACACACACACACACACACACACACACACACACACACAGAAAGAAGACGTATTCAAAAGAGCAGAGATGGAAAGAGGTTTGCTGCTGTTTTTAAGATGAGGGAGGGGTCTGATATTTCACAACCACAAACCGATAGCACACACTTGTGCACACCCTTCGCTCACACTTTGCGCTAAGGCAAGCACACACACTCACTCACTCACACACACTCCTTCATGTACTGTATGTACAAAGACAAACAAATAAACACACACCCCCTCCTAACTGATAAAAGCACCTCTATCTATTTTTCTCATTGTTCTGTGTGTTGTTTCCGGCCAAGTAAAGGTATGAATATACAGTAGCTTATTTGTTTTAGAGAGCAATAAGATCTGTCTGTGTGTGTGTGTGTGTGTGTGTGTGTGTGTGTGTGTGTGTGTGTGTGTGTGTGTGTGTGTGTGTGAGTGTGAGAGACTGACAGTCAGGCCCCTTGATTTTGAGTCCATGTGGCTTGAACTAAATATCTGTGAAGTTTATCTGTAGCAGTACTCTGGCTGGCGATGGCCTGGAAGGGTTAAAAAAAGTCCTACACACACACACACACACACACACACACACACACACACACACACACACACACACACACAGTTTCATCACTTTAATCCTTTTAACATTAGTGAGGGAGTTCTCTGTCTCTGTAGGGGTTCTGTTTTGAGTGTAAACAGTTGTTTTTTGTGTGTGTGTATTTGTATGTCTGTCACATCCGTGTGAACTCTTGCAACTTTTGTTGATGGCATGTTGTGGGAGAGTGTTGACCTACAGGCCATTTGGGAAGTGTAATCAGCTGTGTGTGTGTGTGTGTGTGTGTGTGTCTCTTTGGAACTTATTAAGAGGTGGTGAAAATTGGGTAGGGAGCTGCTGGTGCCACCACACCAGTGTGTGATTTGTTTGGAGCTCTGTGAGGTGTGTGTGTGTGTGTGTGTGTGTGTGTGTGTGTGTGTTTGTGTGTGTGCTCCAGCTTTTGTGACTGTCTCTCTACCACAGGCAGTTCTGCTCAAAGACTTTATTTCATTTCATTTGGAGATGCCTCATCCCAGACTTCAGAAGCAGATAGTGTAAGATGCACTGTTCAAAAAAAAAAATCTGAGAAATGGCATGATGGATATATGGCATGATAGAGAGATGGAGGGATAGAGAGACAGAGAGAATGATAGAGATGCGGTGGTGGAGAGACAGAGTGATAGATGAGATGGAGAGATGTAGTGATGGAGAGATGAAGAGAGAGAGGTCCTTTGTGAAGAGATTGATGGCAGAGGTGGATGCACACAGTAGCTCCCAATAAGCCTTCACATGTGCCAGTTTGGCTGGGCTGTTTTTGTATGCTTTTGATCTGGATTAAGTGTAGATTGGCAGCACACTTGGACCTGTGTGTGTGTGTGTGTGTGTCTGTGTCTGTGTCTGTGTGTGTGTGTGTGTGTGTGTGTGTGTGTGTGTGTGTGTGTGTGTGTGTGTGTGTGTGTGTGCGCGCCCCCACCTGTGCCTCTGCGGCCCACATGTGTACTGGTTTCTGTGCTCCTCTGTGGCATCTGCGGAAGTGCTGGAGAGGCCTGAGAAAGCCCACTTGCTTTTGACTGAACACCTGATCTCTCTCTTTTATCAGTCTTTCTATTTCTGCCTGTCATCTCTGCCTTTATTCTCTCTCTCTCTCTCTCTCTCTCTCTCTCTCTCTCTCTCTCTCTCTCTCTCTCTCTCTCTCTCAAATAAGATAAGCTTTTTGGTGCGATACAGTGACCTGACCCATTTTGAACAAACTAAGGATTGATGTATGAAAGAAAGTAACCTCTCTCTCTCTCTCTCTCTGTCTGTTTTTGTCTGTCTGTCTTTCTGTCTGTCTTTCTCCCTATGTGTCTCTCTCTCTCTCTCTCTCTCTCTCTCTCTCTCTCTCTCTCTCTCTCTCTCTCTCTCTCTCTCTCTCTCTCTCTCTCTCTCTCTCTCTCTCTCTCTCTCCCTCTAGGATGGTGCTCAGGGAGAGGGCCAGAGTAAGACAAAGCAAGAGAGCGCCTGGCTGTTCCGCCT
This sequence comes from Sardinella longiceps, assembly GCA_027497455.2. Taxonomy (NCBI): domain Eukaryota; kingdom Metazoa; phylum Chordata; class Actinopteri; order Clupeiformes; family Clupeidae; genus Sardinella; species Sardinella longiceps. Next base: position 25,513,410 of record JAODXP020000022.1, on the reverse strand, counting down.
GTGGTACACCTTTGATCACAAGTATCCTCTCTCGTTCCTAATTTGTGTGCACACACACACACACAGTGCACAGGTTGCTGCATTCACGGGGCTTCACAACTCCTGACAGCTGATGATGTGTAGCTCTCTTATCAGCCTCCCAGATGAGACTCAAAGCAGGCTCAAGGGGATGGAAAAACACACACACACACACACACACACACACACACACACACACACACACACACACACACACACACACACACACACACTCGCATTTACACACACACTCGCATCTACACATGCATACACAAATTTGTATAAATAAACATATACGCATATATGCATACACTCACTTACTCACTCACTACCTCATACTCACTCTCTCTCTCTCTCTCTACCTCTCTCTTTCATAGACACACACACACACACACACACACACACACACACACATGCACTCGAGCGCACACACACACTTGTACACTTGATCACAGAGACTGAAGAGAGAGTGGAGAGACAAGAAAGAAAAGCTCATCACTCTCTTCATCTTAGATTTTTTTTTTGATGTTCAGTCTGGGAGTCTCAAATTACACAGCGGTAGACCCATGCAAATCCTGACTCAAGGAAACACGAGAACTCCATCTCCTCCTCCTCCTCCTCTTCCTCGTTGTGTGTGTTGGCACAGGGGGGAGAGGATTGAAGTGATTTGAGGGTGACTGGCACCGCTTAGGTTGGGAGGAGGAGGATGGAGGATTTGAATTTGTTTCAGACATCAGTGTTTGAGCAGTGCCCAGAAAGGTGTTGAATAATTCCAGGCTTGATTAAGCGGGACTGGGTGGTTTTGATCAGTGGCGGGTAGTTTTGGAGTGTGTGTGTGTGTCTGTGTGTGTGTGTGTGTGTGTGTGTGTGTGTGTGTGTGTGTGTGTGTGTTTGGGGGCGGGGAGGGTTGGTAGACATAGCAATATGCCCTCATTTGGAGTGCTATGGCTCTGCAGTGCCTTGTGAAGCATAAGCAAACTTTTTCTTTTCAATTCTCAAGACTTTTAAAAAAAGTTGAAGTGAAAGTTTCATTGCTCGCTTTGTTATTCACATTTTTCTGACACAGCACTGCAGTCAGTCTTTTTTCCTCCTGCTCCAGACAACTCTCTAGTTTCTCACGGTTGGTCTGGCCAGGGCTAGGCTGAGTAGGTGTCGGCTGAGAAAACTACACCCTTGTGCAAATGAAGTTTGCAGCTGGCTAAGAATTAAGGAAGAGAACTTATGTCTGCTCCCTTCTCCTTTTAAATGACTTTGACTTCCTTTTTTCATTCCACTTCACAATGTGGAGAAATTCACCCTGTCTTCCATGCTTTTCACTGTATTTATTAACCTGGGGTCCGTTTTCCAAAAGCAGAGTTGCTAACCAGTTAGCAGCTTACTTGGTTGGGATGAGAAATTGCATTGCAACCAACAACATTGCTAGCTGCTTTTGGGAAACCGAGCCCTGCCCTAGGATGTAAATGTTTTGAGTTTGCGATACACAAGGCATCCTAATGAGGTCAGCACCAGACTGGTGGGCAGAGCTGAGAATGAAGCATGTTGTGACCAGTGAATTACTGGTCTGAGCCCAAAGCGTAAATCTGTCAATCAACTAGGAATCCTCTTTTTTATCTCTCTCTTATAAATCTCTCTTATTGCTCAGTCTTCAGCCGATGGGCTAAAAGCCGTCTTATAACAGCTGTATGCATGTGACCAGTTATTGCTCTTGAAGTCACACTGTTTGGGGCCAGCAGAAGTCAAAGACTTTCTTCTGATGTGTCTGGTGGGTCTGACCTCCGGTTTCTCTGTATTGAAATAGATCATAGAATAGAGCAAGTGCAAAGTGGATGCTGTGAGTAATTCATTAAGTGAAGGTTCTCACTCTCTCTCACACACTCACACACACACACACACACACACACACACACACTGTCTACACACACATACACGCACACACAATATTATCATATACACACACACACTCTCTCTCTCTCTCTCTCTCTCTCTCTCTCTCTCTCTCTCTCTCTCTCTCTCTCTCTCAGATTCAAAGGAGCTTCATTGGCATGACTCTAGTGTAAAAGTAGTGTTGCCAAAGCTTACACTCACACACTCACAAGCACACAGATGCCCCCCCCCCACACACACACACAAACACACTCCACCAGCAGCACCCCCTACTTCCTCCACAGCTGCTGCCTCTGCGTCCCCAGGTGTGTAGGTGTGACTATGCGAGAGGAACTGATGAGGCGTCTAGCGGCGGTGTGCCTCAGTCTCTCCTCCCCTCAGGGGGCCCCCTTAGGTGGGGCTCAGTGGAATCACACCACGGTAACTCAGCAGCCTTGGGGAAAGCCTAGGAGATAGAGCTCTACTGAACAGGAGAGGAGAGCAGCTCAGAAAAGACATTCATTACCGCCACCCTCTGTGTGTGTGTGTGTGTGTGTGTGTGTGTGTGTGTGTGTGATGTGGTGTGTGTGTGCCTTTCAGCCTCCCTTGTGACTGTTTTTTTTTGTTATTCTTTTGAGAATTCAGAAGTAGCTTTTAAACAAAAGATAATTGTCTGGTAAAATGAGTGAAGGTAAAACTTATTTGTCGATGGGGGAAAGTGAGCTCATGATGAAACATGTTGTTGGTGTATTAGGGGCCATGTGGCTAGTGCTGAGATGCAGCATGTGGTGTCGGTGGCTGTAACTGCAAATAAGAGTGTCCTATGTTTGCACTGTGTACTGTGCCTCGCGCTATAGGAAGTGTGATGTTTTTCACAAACCACATCAGCGTCTTACTTACTTGTGCTGTTACTGTACTACTGCGGGGGCCAAACAGGAAGAGTACAGTACAGCAAGTGTTGCCATCAGAGAAAGAGAGAGGACCTTCATCTGTTCATTTAGCTGAGCTTCGTAGCCAGTGTGACTTACAACCTCTTTCAATAGAGCTTGTAGTTTATAGTTCAAAACAGATGATTTCTATGAATGTATTATTATTGATGTAATTTGCTATGAAGCCTGTGGTTGATTAGGCTGAGGACTGTGCTGAGGGGTAAGCTACTGTACAGTACTGCACCTGTTGTGTGCCATAGTGACCTTTGCCCATGCTGGTGTCACCTCCGCCACAAGTCCTACACATCACCTCATTTGCCCTCAGCTCTCCTTTGCCCCCAAAGTACACACACACACACACACACACACACACACACACACACACACACACACACACACACACACACACGCACACACACACACACACACACACACACACACAGAACACACACACACACACACACAGACACACACACACACACACACACACACACACACAGACATACACACACACACACACACATACACATACATACACACACACACACACACACACCCTATCCCAGTCATGTGGGTTTATCCTCTTATGAAGGCACTCATTTACACTCTCAGCTGTCGGCTACAGCAAAGTTAATCCATCTACACAGCCCTCCACCCCACTCCCCAGACACACACAGAAACCCACACACACACAGAAACACACACACACACGCACGTGCAAACGCGCACAGGCGCATATACAGTACACCAACACATACACACACTCTGCCACTCTTGCTGCTCCAAAAGACTGTGAATGTGCTCTGATTCCAAGGCCAAGAGGGGCACAGAGAGACCCATGAGTCTAAACTAAGAGTGAAAGTGGGACGAGAGAGAGGAGAGCCCTCAGTCAGACTCAGTCCCGTTTATCTGACCTCTGTGCTCTGCTTTAATTATTAACCACACACTCCCCACAGACAGGCCGTGTGTGTGTGTGTGTGTGTGTGTGTGTGTGTGTGCACGTGTACTGTATATGTATGCATGTACATAGAGGGGGAGAAAGAGAGAGATTTTTTTTTTCTTGACATGCATACATTTTTATCCTGGCTCTCCTTCTAGTTAATGATGAGGAAGAGCTGTGTATATTTGGGTAATTCTATCATTTGGGTTACATTTCCTAGAAAAGTGAAGTGAAGTGAAAAGTGAAGAATCAATGTCGTTTCTCAGGGAAAGAAATGAAAGTAATGTATCCAATATAATGCAATTATGTATTCGATAATGTGTCAAATAGTTGCAAAACATAAGTCACAAAGCTGTTGCATGAGCTTGTTGACTTCTATATGGTAAATGGCTGGTGGAACAAAAGAATTTGGAACAACATAGACCAAATGTGAATGAGATGTTTACATTAACCTCAACGGATTTCGGTGCCGTCGACTCCGTGTAAAGTGCTCATTTGCAATGGACCCTTCCTACTTGTCATAATAGCCTCAAAGAATGTGCATGGAGGGTAGTTAGGTGCTTCATTTGATTGACTTTGAATGGACAAACTAGACAGTGCAGTCATTTTTTGACTCAATATCAATACTTCGTTGAAAATATATATATTTAATTTGACACCAAGACATCTGAAACTGGACACTGTAAAACTGCTCCTTTAGGGATATGAGGACCAAATATTAAGCTGCACAGGCCACTGATAATGTTGTGTTGTGTTGTGTTGTGTTGTGTCATCATAAAAACTTTTCGTTCACACATAGTACCGGTAATAGATTATTTGTTTTGAAGAAGGTGATTGCTGTGTATAAAACAGCAAATATCACTCAAAACCACCAATGGACATGGAAAATGTACCCTAAGCTATAGAATTTTCCCTTCATCAAAGTTGTCAACCTCCAGCCCATGTCCAGATAGCTGTAATCTCTGTGTCAGAGCCTGATATGATTAAGTGCTGGCTTAATGAAGACGCTAGCTGGACATCTGTAAGTCTTTGCTAATGCTACATATAGAGCGCTGCAGGATTGCAACCCTTATGCTAAACACTGATGCTACCAATGACAAACTCACTGTGTCATGTTGATGGTCTTTTTTATCTCTGTTGCATACTGTTATGTACCAGTAGAAAACACATCTGATGTGCAATACACTACAGTCAACTGTACTAATGTAAAATTGGATAATGGTGACTCCCTGCCCTGTTGTTTGGGCTCAGAGAATTTGGCACAGATCCATTCAGTCAGTGTTAGTTATTGGTCAGGTCTGTGTTGTACCAAATCATGGTGAGCTCATACAACAAGGCTAAGGTTGGAAGAACTCCAGACAATCACTTTTAAGGAGATGGATGAGGATGGATGGATGCCATTCAGACACAAGTTCAGCTTGCAGTTGGAGTCCATCGGAAAGCCAGTTATTACCAGTTGAGGGTTCAGTGGTTAGATTTCACATTGGGATATTTCCTCCCTCAGTACAATCCTAGTGTTTTAGACTGAATCCTAATGTCCCTAAGCCCTAAAACCTGAACCCTCAAAGAGGTAACTCAGACGACCCGTAGTGGTGTTGGCGTTTGATGTCAGTCAGTCAGTCAGCAAGACTGCTAGTCAGTGCTCTGGTAGGGGAGCGGCTCTGAACCCCTGTGCTTAATATACAGGATGTAGGCTGCTGTTCTATTAATAGCGCGTGTGTGTACTTTAATCAGCAGTGTCACATGAATGAGGTAATAAACGATAGCCTTCCTCTGCTGAGGTCGGCACACGCTCAGCTCAGCTCTCCCCAGCTCAGATGACCAGTGTCCTGTCAGCTGGACCTCGCTTGGCCCTTCTATCACCCTCATTCAGCTAATAGTGCTTAAGCTGTCATAATTGCTTCAAATGGGATTCTCAAGGGGCAAGTAGCCTACAGAGGCCTCAGTGGTAGGAAGAGAGTGAACTTGGCAACAATACTGCAGTATTAACGACTATACTGGCCTTCACTTGTTAGTAGAATAAGAGCCCCCGGACCCTGAGGATTTCATTTAAGCTTTCACACTTTACGAGGTCTCCTGGCATTCTGTGCTATTTTATTCTTGATTAATTCTTAACTTGTGTTGATTTTTTAGTCCCCCGTCATATTCTGGAGTGAGGATACAATGACCACAGTTACATCCAAGGAATATTCCATTTTTTAAACCTAATATTGGGATTATTCGGTTTTCGTACAGGTCATGTAAACTCGTCATTCTGATTGACCTCATCCAATTTGGCCGTATTCCGGTATCTAGTGGAAAATGAATGTTTTAAAACTGGAATATTCCTTTCCTGTAACTGTGGTCAGTGTGTACTTACAACAGAGGCATGCTTGATCAATAACAACAGCTTACTTGGAGAGATTGCTTCTAATGACTCACTTACAAGATTGCTTACCAGCATGTTGAAATATTCCTACGTTACTAGCCTAGTAATTACACCACAAATGCACAACAGTGTGCAGTGCAGTATTAGTCAGTCAAGACAACCGACCATCATGTTCCCAAACCACTCAGTGTAATCAATAACATACTGGGGGATCATGCTAAGGCCACGGTAGGCCGTACGTTACGCTGTGTGCCTAACGCACTAGACTAGTGCTGGTACATGTTCCTGATGTTTGTGTAGTTGTTTGTTGTCTTGTTCTTGTTTTTGTTGTTGTTGTTGATGTGTTGATGTTGTTGTTGAAACTGAAAGTGGGCCTCCTTAACCAAAGTCCAGCTACCTGAAGCCCATCCTGACCCACAGTGGGCCTCCCCTCACCACCACTCTGCCTGGCTGCTGTGGCCCGCTGGCCCGATGTCTGACCAGTCCTCAGGCCTATGAGGTGAGTACAGTCACACACACACACACACACACACACACACACACACACACACACACACACACACACACACAAAAGGACTTGTACTCACACTCACGCAGATACTGTTATACCGTATACACACACACACACACACACACACACACACACAAATAGAAACTATATTATGTACTGTATGTATTGTGTCTACATTGTATACTATATGTATTTTGTCACTGATGTATACAAATTCATTCACTGAGTCACCCACATACATTCTTTCTCTTGCTGACACAACTGTGAACTGTAACTGTATGGAAATGAATATCTTTCCAGGAACACACTGGTCAGATTGTAGCTTGAGTTACATGACAGTTAGTGGTTTGTGTGTGCATTCATGTTAGTGAGTGTGTGCTCGTGCTTGTGTGTGTGTGTGTGTGTGTGTATGTGCTTATGTGTCTCTGTGGTCTCATAATTTTACTGTGAGTGTGTTTCTGCGCGTGTGTGAGGGGGGTGCTCGTCTATTTCACTTAACGGTTTAGAGTTTCCTGTGTAAAGGTCACTTTAACATTGTTCACAGTGGAACATTCCAGAAATCACTGACTGTGCACAGACTGAATCGGAGATGCCTCTTTCGTTACGCTCAGCTTCCTCAGAGATCTGACTGTTGTGTCACCAAAACTTCTGCCAGTTGGTCCCCAAAATGTAGTGTCTATAGTCTGTAGTTTTGCAAGGTTGACCAGGAAAAAAGGGACTCTTGACTCATTTTGATAAACTGATGCAATGCAGTTCCATTCACTATTAAAGGTAGAGTCAGTGAATGTTGATGACGGATTTCCTGTTGGGGAAATATGGGGCATGTCAATCCATAGTTTCATTGATTGAGGAACGAAACAATTTCTGAACATTTCAACAAAGACTGAATAACAAAGAAGCAGCATATATTAACTAAATGGGGCATAGGAAAATGAAACTGAAAATGAGTTTTGTGCCCCATTCAATTAATGTTAGCTGCTGGTTTGCTTATCTTTCTATGTTGTATTAAATTCTCTTTCCTTCTCCAACTCAACAGCACTCAATGACTTCAAACAGTGGGACTATGGATTGATTTACACAGCATTTCTCCTTTAAATTACTGTCACAAGGAGGTGTAGAAACAGTTTATAAGTTACACCATGCCCCTGAAATGTCTTTCTTTTGTATAGTTTATTGGGAAATGACTTGTCAACAGCTGTTGCCTTGTGAGGGTTCCTTTTAAGCACTTTCGCTCAGCAAACTTGTGTTTTCTGCCAACTCCTTATTCAAAAGACCACACAATAAACATCAGGCTTTTGTGTTGAAAGCTTTAGCTTGGGGACCAAACTTTAGGAGCATGCCACAAAAGAGCCATTGATGTATCCCTTTGCCGGCATGCAGACATGGCTCCCCAAGCTCCCCGGCTGCAGTGTCGTGGTCTCAGAGAACGCCTCCATTCACTGGGGCTGGTCACACTCAGATTCACTCAGGCAAACTCCCCAGTCCGGCTCAAAGCTGATACTGTAAGACGGAGGAGGGTGTGTGTGTGTGTGTGTGTGTGTTTGTGTGTGTGTGTGTTTGTGGGGGGCTGCTTTGCCTTGCCTTGCCTTGCCTTGCCCAGCCTGGTCTGGCCTGCCTGAGCTCACAAATGGCCAACAATTGGCTATTGTCCCAGTAGATTACAATTATTCACACGTCTCACAACATGACCCCCCCAGTCCCCCACACCCCCCTGCTTAGATGTTTACTGCCAGCGTCATTGTCATCACGCTGCTTGTCTACATAGTAAAACACAAAGGGGCTTCTTGTTTCATATGATAGGCACCAGTTTTCCTCTTACCCCAAACCCCCCCTCCCCAGTCATTCTCCTCTATTCAGGGGTTAGGTCACTGTATATGGTGTCATGTGAGGGACACAAGCCCTGTTTCTTCTCCTCTCTTCTCCTCTTCTCTCGATCTCTCATCCACTCCACCTCCCCTCTGACTCCACTTTGCTTCTTTAACTTTTCTTCTTTCTGTGTCTCTCTGCTCAGCTCTCTTTTCTTTTCAGCACATTCTTTCATTCTTCCTTTCTTTCTCCCCCCCCCCCCTCCTCTTGTTCATCCCTCTGGCAGCAGCGTGTACCCCTGCCGTGTTTTTCTACGCCCTCCCTTCCTGCTTCCATTCTCTGTCTGTCATGACCAAGTACAGACGGGCATTTTTGACTTCAATGTCTTTTGTACTGTCTGGGGGCTGCTCTCATCTCTATACAGCCCCCGTGTGTGTGTGTGTGTGTGTGTGTGTGTGTGTGTGTGTGTGTGTGTGGCTGGCCTAAGGAGCATGAATCCAGCTCTTTGTGTCTCTCTTGGCTCACCGGGCACTTGGCTCCACATGGTTAGGGGCTGAGTTGGAGACTGTGGGAGTTGTTGCCAAGCCCCCCCCCCTCCACATCCCCTCTTCTCTGTCTGTGATATGATGAACTGACAGCCTGCGTGCTTGTGCCTTTGCTGTGCATGTGTGGTGTCACGAAAGGTTTTAGTCTAGCAGGTTATAGCGACCTCGGTTGAGGATGCCATCTCAGTAATGCTTTCCAAATGTTAGAGATCGCCCCCCCCCCCTCTCTCCAAATTTCATTTTGCCTCAAGAAAGACTCTGGGGAGAATTGTGCCGGACTGAAATCCCAACAAAGGGAAATAGATGGAAGTAGCACCGCGGGCCAGCATCCCTAGGTCTGTGGAGAGTATGATATCACTTGATCAAATCAACAGCGTTCTGCCAGCTATGCTTTTAAAAAGCCAAATGCCCCTCAGGAGTAATTGTTGACATGCAAAGCAATGTGCAGTTCTCCCGTGATGGGTGTTTGCTGTTGATCCAATAAGTGGGTGTGGTATTTCACACTGATATTCTCCCTCGCTGACTGGGAGGAGGAAGGGGGGTGTCAGTGATACAAGCCAGATGTGACCACAGGAGAGACTGTTTATACAGTCAATTTGTTAATGTCCGTGCTTATGAGCAACACCAAAGACATTGAATGTGGACACCCTCTCCAGCAGTGTTCAGGCAGCCTCAAATGCACAATACACTTTTGTAGGCATAGCAGCACAGGACAGCACAGCACAGCATACCCAGCCAAGCACAAGAAGCCTGATGCCAAACATTTAAAAAATTATCCTTTAATCCAATCCCTTGTGCGAGCATTTGGTGTCTCGCTTTTTGGTGATTTTGGCCCATGATTGAAGGGGAGGGGAGGTTTTATATAAAACATATATATATATTTTTTTTTTCTTTGTGTTTTTCAATCGCTCCATATTTGCCCCAGATCCCTCTGATCTGTGGATAGATTATCTGTAGTCTGAGTTGGCAGCCACGGGGAAGACACTACCTGCTCTGAATTTAATTGAGGGGAGAGAGGTGGGATTTTGTTTCTCGTCCCCTTTGTATTCTCAGACAGTGCTGTCTGAAACTGCTGTTAAAAATTGGTGATGGATGGGAGGTATGTGTGTTTGGGAAGGGGGGGTCTGCGGTTGACCTTACCGTATCGGAGTGCTAACTTGTTCTATATGTATGGCCCATCCATTGGGTTATGTAATAGTGCTTTACTAGGTTTGAGCTGTTTCATTAAAGTCTAATCTCTGTGTAGGGGCACCACAGAGCCTGTCTTTTCACTGCTTGCTTTTCCATCAGAAAAAAGGATTCCAGATGAAATACCCAAATGGTTTGAGGCTTAAAAACCTATTTTAAAACAACAAAGCCACTATTTTTATTTGTTTGTGGCCACAAAAGGGGTCGTGTATAACGAGGCGAAAAGCCTTCACACAGTGCATCCTGCAGTAGTGTGAAGAAAAGAGTTTTTGTTTAAGTGGCAGCTGTTTCAGAAGGTGGTTAATGGTTGGCGAGTGTGGTTGGGCCTGTATCTGTGTTTTTTTCGTGTGTGCGCGTGTGTGTGTGTGTGTGTGTGTGTGTGTGTGTGTGTGTGTGTGTGTGTGTGTGTGTGTGTGAATGATGTGTAACAGGTGTCTCTGTGGATTTGTAAGGCTGTCTGTGCCAGCTGTGAGTGACTCAGTAGTAAGCACACTGTGTTCCACTGTGTCTGTGTTTGACAGCCCACACTTGTTTGCTGCCACAGATTCTTCTAATGAGGGACTAAGTGAAGTGCTCCTCTGCTCCCTGTTTTGTTTTGTTTTTGTTTCGATTCTGTTTTCTGTTTTGACCCCCATAGTGTCCTTCATAAACCTCTGTGCTGTTCTGGGAGAGTGTGTGTGTGTGTGTGTGTGTGTGTGTGTGTGTGTGTGTGTGTGTGTGTGTTGTCAGTCTGTTTGTGTCACCATGTCTGGGTGTGTCTATGACCATGTTCATGTACTGTACTGTCTTTGTGTGTGTGTGTGTGTGTGTCTTGTTCCATGGTCCCCCGCTCCTCCCTTTCCCCTCCTTATGTGGTGTATGTATGTGTGTGTGTGTGTGTGTGTGTGTGTGTGTGTTGATCCACAGAACCAGGAGCAACTCCCTGACAATGACTCTGACCTCATCCTGAACGACGGCGACCTTACCCTCACATACGGCGACACGGCCATCACGGCCAACGGGGCCTCTGGCGTGGACGGGTCCTCCCGGGCAGCAGGGGGAGCCCCTCGCTGGAGCCTGAACGGCCGGCGCAGCGGCAGCACGTCGGAGGAGGCCCTGGAGCGCGAGCTGGACGCCCGCGAGCAGGAGCTGATCAGCCGCGGCACGCGCCTCGTCTTCCCCATCGAGGACCACGCCTGAGACGCAACCCCACCCGCCCCCCCTCTTTTTCCCAGCGCATACCATACCAGACCCATCCGTCACTAAAACTACCCAACCAACCCCACCCTCCCACCCTACCCAACCCTTAAACCTTAAAGACTGACATGAACCCCAACTCCCACCCTACAACCCCCCCACCCCCATCCACTCAAAACTCATTCCACCCCACAAGACAGATCTGGCAAAGAAAAACCCAAAAGCCAGCGTGAAAAGAACACAGACAACATGGAGGTTAGGTCAGTAGAGAGAAGGGAAGAAGATGGGTAGAAAAATCAAGACCGGAAGGAAGAAAGGAAAGAAAGAGAGAGGAGAAGGTCAGTAGAGAGAAGGAAAGGAGATGGGTAGAAAAATAAGAAAGGAAAGAGAGAGGAGAGGAGAAGAGATGAATAGTTGGGTTTAACCGTGAAGCCTCTGTCTTGAGGAGATCCAGCATCATTCCATTGCCATGACTCCAGTGGATGGAAGGGTGGTGGGGCCCCTGTGAAGGGGGGCCCTAGAGGGCCGAGATGGCTCACCCCTGGAAGAACTCAACTGACATTACATATACTGTGAAACTCTCTTTAAGTTTTCCTCTGTCTGAATGCGGAAAGCAGAGGATTAGGGGGGAAACCGCAACCCCCCTCCCCCACCTTCCAGACGTGGCTTGGCGAGTCGGGGCCAGAGCTGAGGCCGTCTTGCCTGCCCTTCTGTGTGGGGATGTGGAAAACTGGCGCCAATCATGTACTGCTGCTTGATGATGTGTGAGACTCCGTGACCAGCGCTGTGTGGAGTCCGAACATTATGGCACAGAGGCTTGTCGTCTGTGGTCATTCCCCTTCCCGCTTAGTGCAATCTTGTCTCCAGTCAAATGTACTGTATGTGTCTCCATTGGTCAGTCAAAGCGCATGTAAAGCCACATTGATGTTTCAAAACAAATCCCACATTGCCATGATGCAGAGGACCTGACTAACATACATTCTCTCTCTCTCTCATACGCACACACACCAATCCCGCCATGCCACCATGCCACCCACAAACACTCCAAATGACAAATTGCTCTCGAAGCAGGCCAGGATTGGCCTGGTCAATCTTATATGGCATTACATGTTACAGCCAAATAATGTTTTCAATACCTACAAAGGCTGTCACCTACATATAATTTTTTTTTTATTATTATTGTTGTTGCTGCTTATTGTTGTGTTTTGTTATGAAGTATGTCTCCAGTTCCCATGGGAACATCATCAGCCATGTTGGGGGATCCCACTGAGCACAGAGAAATGGACAGTGAAGGAAGGAATCCTGTTTACATTGGTCAACCCCCCTGTGCTCTGCCCCCTTAGGTAATTAATCATGCATAGTGCCGTATTGTTCTCCACTGTATTCTGGTGACAGATGTGGTTGTTGGCAGAGTCCGTATCCTCCCGAGTCGAGTCGTCGTCCTGACCAATCATTTCCGGGCTGGATCTGGGAGTGTGTTTCTCCCTTTGGGGAGGGCTCGGAAATAATCCTTAAGTGAGTTGTCCCATTCCTGTTTTTCCAGGTGGTTGTAAGTTCGTGAGTACGGCTAGAGCCTGTGTCTATGTGAGAAGCATTGTGTTGGTGTTGATGTGAAGGGGAACTGATGCAGCTCTCACGCAACTTCCTGCAATCGTTGTACCTGTGAAGCCTGTTTCATGGCCAATGCAAATGCAAATCCTCACTCTCCGTAATCTGATGAGAACCATCATTAAGGCTATGGTCAGTATGTACAGTAGCTTTAGAGTAGCTTTATGTAAAAAGATGTCTGAATTTAAAACAAAAAAAGAAGGAAAAATAGCCTTGAATTCCCCAGTTAACCAAGTATAAAGGCATTACTACTATTCTCTTCTCAAATGTCTTCACTTTTTGTATTGCCGACATGACAAAATGATGTATCTTTTTGTTAGCCTGCCCTTATAGCATCAAGTATATATCTGTTTGTTCGTCTACGGAGATTCTTCAGACGTTACTGATTTTTTGCTGGCAACTGTGATCACATTCTCCCCACTCTTTTGTCTCTCTCTATTGCTGTCATTATTCCTCTTACTTTTTAAGCCATATGGAAAAAACAAATAGTCCAGTTTTTTCTCTCTCTTGTTTTATTGCAGTCATTGGCTTTCCTCCAACAATTGTAAATATGAGCGGCTGGCTCCCGTGGCTGCTGTGCTAAAAGGGGGCCCCCGGTGGGGGCCTCTGCAGCTGTCTGGGATCTGTGCCGTGTCCGTGCGCAGCAGGGGGAAGCGAAGCTCCTCAAGCACTTTAGTTGCAGCTGAGCTGTAGTCCAAACGTGTAGAAAAAAGGAAAAGGAAAAGAGGTCCACGGGCGCGGGGGCGTTAATGCCATGTTAATGCATGTGGGGTGCTAATCCCATCTGCTGATTGATGTAGAGTTAACTCTTGCTAATCGTGTGTGTGTGTGTGTGTGTGTGTGTGTGTGTGTTATCAAGTGAATGTCATTGATGAAGGAAGTTGGTACCCTTTGCCAATATGTTGTCCAGCCACACTGTGTGTCTGTGAGTGTGTCAGTGTGTGTGTGTGCGTGTGTGTTTTCTCTGTGCAATGTGCAGAATGTTGGCGTTGGTGGGTTGAATTGAGAAAGGCATACAGTATGGATGAACCACACTAGAGAGTCAAGGCCCATCGGAACAGTCTTTAATGAGGTTCAAGGCTTGTCTGATCACAAGATATGAGATGGCCACCAGAGATTGGGAAGGAAGGAAGGAACGTGTGTGTGTGTGTGTGTGTGCGCAACAGATTACACCATTTAGAGGAATTTCTGTGGGATAATAGGTCAAGTTATCCTACCCTCCTTTGTAACCACATCTTGTATTCAGACTGCTTGAAGAACATCTGGAAGATGAAGAAAAAGAAGAAGAAAAACGCCTCCCATGACGCCTGTCCAGCTGTGAATACTGGGCCTGTGTTTGGAGAGAGTGACTGGACTGGAGGTTCATAGACTAGAACGAATGCTAGTATCTTCTCTGCCATTGATATTATACCATATCATCACACCACATCAAAACAGCTGTGGCTAGCCACTTAGCATTTAGTCGCAGCAAGCAGACAGCAGTCAGTGCCACGCCATGCCGCTAACCTAACTGAATGCGCATCTTGCATTCTCTTCAGAATCAGCTGTCCCAACATAGACCACCATAACTCCACATAGGCCCCGTGATGACTACACACCTAGAAGCACGACTCAGCTTACATATAATTCTAGAACACCTGTCAGTTGCTTCACACTGGGTGTTAATGAGCAGACAGACGACTGTGAGAATGCCCATATATTCGCATGTACAGTAAACTGTTACATTTGCCCTACTGCTTCTGCTACTGTTGCTGCTGCGGATCACCTTGAGTTAGGGCTGGCCAGTCAACAACGGCTCTGGTAAGAGAGGGGAGTGATGATGCTTTGAAGAGGACAAAACTGGAAATTGAGCAGTTTGAACTTTGACCTTACTCCGTCACAGGAAGTAGGCCACAGACTCAGCTCAGACGTGTCATTGTTGTTGTAAAACATTGACCAAAGTTTGGAGCGATGCCCTGTGAACGGAGCCCTCGATACTCGGACTATGTGCTTTTTTCCCTTCTTCATTCGTGCTTTTGTGTGTCACAACCACTTAGAAACCATTTGATAAGGGGAGGTAAATAAACTGTAAATAATTAAGGTCAGGACCTCATTAATCTGTCTCCTATCCTGTAGCAATCATGTTTTACTTGCATTGCTCTGCATGCTGATGTATTTCTTGGTTCAATATGTACAGGGGACCATCATTTTGTAAAAGATCTGAACCGTGTGTAGAGGAAGATGATGCACTGTAATCAACCCGAGTTTTTTCCCCCCCATATAATTAATCTGACATACACGCATTCTGCCTGAAACTGGTCAGTTGTGTCAAATCTGTGGTATGCATTAAATAAAACAAACAGAAGAACAGTATATCTATCCTCAAGTTTATGACCCTGGCAATATTAATATCAAGAGCTGTGTTCTTTTATATGGCATTAAATAAAAGACATAAAGAGATTCTTTTTTTTTTTTTACAAAAATGTCATTTATTCAGTTCATAAATAGAATATGCAGATGAATGATCAGTTGAAAAGTTAAGTCCCTTCTAGACAATAGTGTTCATGGCTTGGAGTGAATGCGCCTCCATGGGTAACATTGAATAAATCCTGTGAGTTTTTAAGATGTAAACTTCAAAGTTAAAAGAGCAAGGGGACACAGAGCATGTTTGTCCTAGAACACTGACAACATTCACTGAGACACTGAGCTCCCTCGCAAGGTGTGTTTTGTACCAAAATACAGGACAGAGGAGCACAAGTGAAGAAAATGCACAAGATGTGGTCTTTTAGTTTGAAAAGCAAACACTGTCACTGTGGATGTGGTCATTGAGATTTAGCCTTGAGACATGGTTCATGTATTTACCCCAAAACATTATGAGAGATGTAAGCCCCTGTGTTAACACACACAGAAACAGGGGCAGAGTGATCTGAAACACCCAGGGACCTCTCATGGGCCTTTTCATGGGGCTTTAAGGAATTTCTCACTAGCGTGAGTGAAACGTCATGGACTAAACAAGTCCAACACAGCTGTCTGAACGGAGCCTGGATGTGCTTTTTGACCACATCACCGCCCACCCCCCTCCCTCCCTCAGAACTCATGACTACCCCATTAACTGACCCCATAGCACTGAAGTCACATACCTCTCACAGTCACTTAGCACAGTTGCACATTTACAAAATGTTAGTGATCCTCCACTTTTTGAAGACTGTTCTTAAGAGTGGAGTGTGAGCGAGTAAGACCAACATGCACTCTTCAGACTCGGCCGGCAGGTACCAAGAGTGGGTGAGGTGGGGGGAGTTGAGGCGGTTGAAACCAAACGGCACAAATGCACTGGGCCCCTCCGGGTAGAGTTCTGTCCCAGCCACACCAGGCTAGCCCAGCCTCAGACGATTAGGGCTTTGGAAGGGATTGGCGAGGGATTAACTCTGATGAAATCTGGGCGTCAGGACAACCCCTGGCAGTCCTGCTCACTTTCTCCTCTTGTCCACCCTTCCATCCCTTTTTTTTACCTTCCAAACCTATTTCCCTCTCCCTCGTCACGGTGTTAGTGTCTTTAAATGCGACCCTTTCTAAGGGCCTGCTCAATATGGATACAAGTTGTAGAAGCCCAATCTGCCACCCCAATCCCACCATAAACCCTCCCCACCCCAACCCCATCCCATCCCATTTCCCCTTGTTCTGTTGTCCTTCCCAAAAGATGAAGCTGTTGTCTAGCAGCCCCAGAGGCTTTTCATGCCGTATCCTCTCCTTGTCTCCGTCTCAATGGGAGTTGACAGGGCAGGCAAGAGGCCTGCTTTGAGGGGAACAGGGTCTTGTTGTGCCAGTCTTCCGCTCCCTCTCATGCCTGGTGCTGTGGCCTTCACACCAGCCCAGCTGGTGCCACGATCCCCTCCCGCTCCCCGCTCTGCTCTGCTCTGCTCTTGGCCGTGAAGCTCCTGTGGAGAGAGGAAGATGAAGCTGAGGATATAAGATGGTAACTAGGTAACTCACATGTAACTACTACGTAAATAAGTAACAGACGTGTAAAAAGGTGGGTAAAATTGGGTCACTAGGCAGGACAGGGGTCGGTTTCCCAAAAGCATAGTTGCTAACCAGTTTGCAGCTAAGTTAGTTGGTGATGGGAAATTGCATTGCAACCAACATAGTTACTAACTTACTTAGTTAGCTACTGTACTATGCTTTTGGGAACGCCAGAACTTTGCTTCTCTCCTGCCTCTATTCCAGTCCCGGGAACACTGCACACAGCCTTCACACAGCAAACTGACGGAATTTTACAGGGAACCACCATGCACTCTGAATTCTATAGCCACCCTGAGAAAGCCTGGGGCAAAAATGGCATTGGTCAATGCTGTGTGTGGGTTCGCTCACACAAGAGTGTTTGCTGTTATTCAGCGTCACAGTATGAGGGTAGTGCTGGTGTTTGAACACTCAGGAGCTGTCCAGAAGGGCATCGCTTGCCAGCCATTTGCTTCCCTGGCAGCCAGAGCCCTCCAGAGCGCTGCACTGAAAAGAGTCCTGTCCGTCAGGGGGCCAGTGCAGTGACAAGCTGAACCCTGGGAAACAGCATCTCTCCATGGACAAGCTCTCTCACACTCTCACAGTGGCTCCCTGTGTGAGGACTGAGACGTGAGGCGTGGGCCCGGCGCGGAGCTGCCAGCACCGGGTCTCACCAGAGGGAGACATGCAGAGCGCTGCCAGTGCGGAGGAACAACGAAGCCTCTATCAACTCCCCGAGTTCTCCCAACACTCTCGCACTAAAGAGGGGCTGAAATATTTCCCTTGTGCTTCCAGCTGAAGGCCTACACTGTAAGCAGAGAAAACAAACAACAAAAAAACATGCTATAGGCTAAACAGTTACTGTAGTTGTGGCTTTAGGCATGCTGGTGATCAGCGGGGACTCTGGGGAGGTTATGGGATAAACAGTTGCGGTAGTGTTTGAACCACCTGATGACTGTGACTGCACTACATGGCAATGAGACCTGAGCCCTGCCAAAAAGCACTTGAGAAACACTTTGATAAATTCTCTTAATGCGCCAGTATTAATTTTCCTCACTATGCCCATCTCTCTCTCTCTCTCTCTCTCAAGTATATCTTTAAAAAGGAAGCACGGACAAGGTTGACTTTTCAGGAATTTCATATAAGCTCTGTATAATATGGATTGTTCACATGGTTAATTATCAACTCATGACTCGCTGGTTTCCCTGCAGCAAATTCTTTTTGTTTTAGCTACCAAATGGAGATCAGATCGATTTGGCAACTCATTCACTTATTCCTTGTTAAATGTTCACGGTAGGAGCAGGATGGATGGTAATGAGAAATCTTTGAAATTGCAACTCTTCAGTCATAGTCATTGGTCCACTTCAGCCAGTGTGTTACATTTAACACTCCTATTGTAATTGGTGCAAGAGCTCCATAGCTCTGTAATAATTAGTTAATGGGCCCCACAGAGCCTTAAGAGCTTAATCCCAAAATTGGAAAACGCTCCGTTTCCAGGCAACCTCCCATTTAATCAAAATAATAACAGAGGACCTCATCATAGCCAGCACACTGCCCAGGGCCATTTCCCTTATCACAGATACCAGGAAACTTCAAAAATAGGGTGAACACTGGCTGGTGTCTTAAATTATATCCCGGAAGTTACTGAGCTAATAAAAAAAGAAAAGAAACTAAAAGTCGCTTAAAAGAAGAACTAAAAGCTACCGCTGACATGTTAAGTTGCACGTGAGGGGGAAACAGCTGTTTTGGGGTCAGGCCTACCATACAGTCCAAGCGGACAACGTGTGAGACTAAACAAGTGTTTGCTGGGTAGGGGAGCTGATGGGTCACACTTGTGAGGGACTGTGGGTAGTATTCATACACTGGATGCTCTCTCGTAAATGAGACAGTCTTGTCTTTGTTGAGGTTGATGGCTGAGGGATCCTACCTAAATAACTATTGAGGCATCAACATTTCTAAAGGGTCAAATGATTGAAAGGATAAAATAAATAAATAAATAAAAACAGCAACTGTAGTAGATTCTAATGAAATATATTTACATATAATGTCTAGAATATCATCCACAGCAGTTCATACTGGACTTTCAATAGTGTAGTGGTAAAACAAAAGGGTAAACTATGAATTTTGTGATCAATGCAAAGTGGGTTGCAATATGCAGAATCAAATGTTTAAAAAGACATGCAGAAGATGTTTGATGATGGAAGACTATTGGTGTTAAATTAAATTAGTAGAATGAAACGGGATTAGGCTATATGTTAAAATTGTATTTGGTGCATAAACTATTATTATATTATATTATATTATATTATATTATATTATATTATATTAAGAGATGGATCAACTCTATTTCCAATAGGCCTATTTGAGAGAGGTGCACTACATTCCTGACTTTCAAGTGAGTAAGGAAGTCACCCTTGTTTAAATTATGAAGTATTAAAAAAAAACTTTAGCCACTGTTGGAATCAGTCTGAGAATTACATTACTTTTGGAATGGACCTATAATGGGAACTTCTGCGGTGCTTTTATTCCAGGTTAATTAATTAATCACGTGGCCAGGTCTGACTCAGGGTTGAAGACATAGGCCTACATATAAAAACACCTGAGCTCTCAATAAATAATACCACCATGCTCTTACCTCGATTCTCCGGTGCAGAAGAAATGTCTATGTTTTGTCCACATTTCTTTTCTGATAGCCTAACTGCCGCATGACTTCATTACAGTAAGATTCGACATAGTTAATTTGTTCAACATTCAGGCGTTCTCGCCAGGCGAAGATGGCCTCTTTGGCATCTCTTGAAGATATGAGGAAAGGTTTGTCAGAGGAATATCCCTGTCCGTGTGTCATATTCAACACGAACTTCTCCAATGTCGGGGACATAGTGAGATTTGAGAACCGATATAACCTCTGCAACTCCTCCACGGGGTGCATCACCAAGTCCTCGTAGCGAATCTGCATGTAGTTTCTCTTTACCCATGGAGGCGCGTTCATTACGAGCAACATGTCATTCAGCCAGTTATCGCAAATGAGCTCCATGGCACTGGCTACATAGCTCTCGGCGCGATTTACTCTATTGTTTGGCACGAGCAGCCGTTTATATTTATCAGTTTGTTTCTTGCTTCTTAGTACTTGAATGCTTTCTTTTACCAGAGCTAATTTCGATTTCAGGCGAGAATTATGCACAGCCCGTGGGTCTCTAAACAACTGCACAATTTGGAGGTTCAGTGAGGGGTCTCTCATCAGGGGTACTAGCACACCCAAGTCCAAAACCCGCACGTCTTTGATGACAACCACAGGGTACTTTTTGCACTCTCTTTCTAGTTCTTTGATGTCCTTGGGTGTGCATTTACTGCAGACCTCTCCTTGAACTAATCCGACTTCGTGCTTCTTGTATGCGCCGCACAAAGGCTCGGAGCAAATCACCTTGTTGGTCTTCCAACCAAAGATAAAAGATGTGCTTATGTTGCTTGACCCAGCGTATAATTTCAAGACAGAAAAATCACAACGGAAAAGCGAATTCATCATATCGCGCACAGCTCCTTGCAGACTTCCAGCGTCTCCCGGGTAGAGAGCTTGCCACATATTCCACATTGGTTCGTATAAATAGAATACATCTGGGTGCTGGTTGAACAGTTCTCCCAAAAATGAAGACCCTGTTCTCCATGTTGCATGTAGATAGATATGTGTTTTTGAATGATTCCTGTTGACTACGTCCTCTGTAGTGTCCGTGGCGTTGCCCGATTTATCTCCGTTATTCCATAATGCTATTGTATTTTCCAAATCGGGACACCTTGGTTGTTGCAGTCCATGTTTAACCTGAGCCGATTTAGCCCGGTAATCTAATACATAGGGAATTAAAAGGAGTACAACCGAATAACCCAAAATTAAGATAATGTATTTTTTCTGTAGTCTTCTCTTCATCTCCACGGCAAAGAGACCGTCTCGTCGATGTTCTCAACGAGATTTGGCGCCCCTGTATGAATAACAACATCATGCGCAACAAAGTTTTCAAGACTGAAAAAAAGAGCCGCTGAGACCACGCCTCTTCCACTCCCATTTCAAAATAAGAGTTTTTGTACTACTAAGAGATAAAAGTCTCGCAGGCCAATATTTTACTTGAAGTAAGTATTGGAATATCTAGGCCTAACAATTCATCAGTTAACATTATAATATGTAGCAATGTGAATTATCAGTTCTTCGGAATAATCTCAGTTTGAAAGATCATTCCTATCCCTACACTGGAGCCTTCCTTTTTCTCAGGCTATAAAACAGATGTGACAGTCTGACAGATTCTATTAAAATAATAAAGTTTTATAGTAAACCAGTAGGGCACAATTTTGATAATATTATTTGCAAAATAAATACATGTCTGCTAACAATCCTACATTCATGTTATATTGCTTAAATCAAGGCTTTATTATTACACCTCACAATTAAAATAAATTTTTTTCTTACATTTATTTTTTCATGTAAGTGGATAAAATAAAATTTAAATGTTTAAAATGACATGCTTAGCTTTGTTAGCCTAGAAATCTAGACGTACCCCAGCCTGTACGTCTAAGCCATAGGGAATTTTATTGGATGACGCCTTTGGCAACCTCTAATCATAACGCTCTATGTGTTTAGGGCGGGCTTCGCTGATCTTGTTCGTTCCTGCGATTGGCCATAGGCCAGTGGTTCTCAAACTTTTTCTGTCATTCCCCACTTTGGAAGGCAAATAATTTTGACGCCCCACCTGGAAGGCTCAATTTGCGCACAATATCTCTGTGAGGAATACTTTGCGAGTAAAGGACTTTTGTCAATGTTAGAATTTTCATGTTACTAATTCAAAGGCAAATCTCTCTCAAACTCCTCATCACAGCAACTAGCAAACACCATTGGAAGGCTCAATTTACTGTCATATGCGCATATCTGACGAATAGGTGTAAATTTGGGGGGCATGGTGCAGCCGTTGGTTGATTGCAAAGAGAAGTCTTGTGCCCCACCTGCCATGTGTATGCGCCCCACAGTTTGAGAAATACTGGCTATCCTGTTGCGTCCAGAAGTAGTTTGAAAGATAGCAGCGTTGTTCAGCCCACGATTGAGTTCGGTTTATCTCTCAATGCCAGACTATACATTTCAATGATATAGGATGGCCTGCCAGGCTATCGTTTTGTTACTGTGCCCATGTAAACTAGCAGGTTTTGCATACAATCATCCATAGGTCAAATGTTTAATTGTCCTTTCATGCAGAATGATGGGAGTGGGAGTAAATAGATATATCCATTCACAATAAACACACATGTGCACAGTTTACATCAATGTGTATTATTGTTTACTTCTCCTCTTTAAAAACAAGCATATTTCTCATCATATTTAATATAAAAGGCATATTTCATTTTATATTTAATATAAAACCTTTTTAATTTCAGTAATTATTAAAACAAGTAGTTATACACACATCCAAAAATATGTGTTGTGTTGGGATTAAACTTTTACACAGTGGGTTAGGCTGCACATAGTCATTACAGCTAGGCCTATGTTTCGGAACTCTGAACAAAATTTTGGTTGGCCATCCAGAGCACAAGGGTGCAGCGGCAGGTTCAGTTGCCGAGGGAAGAAAACAAATGGGTGCTGTATTGGCTAGAGATGGTGAAGCCCATTGCTAGAGAAGCTAAGCACTTTAAAATATGATATGGTTGTAAGATAGGCAGTTATTATATGGTATATTTTACGTAATTATGTTGGCGATCATCTCGTTTTTAGGCTAAGCTTGGCTAATGACATCCTTACCACCGTGCTGACAGTCAGTTAACGTTAGCTTGCACAGCCTGTCATTTTATTGAACAGCTCTAATTTAGCAACTACTGATGCCCGCATTGTTGATAACGTTATATTATATGAAATTTGACAGGACAGAATACAGTAATGTGGTTGGCTGTATATGAGCATGCTTCTGCATTGGAGATTTGTCTGTTGTTAGCCTAAGCACTCGAAAGTAACGCTAGCTTGACTCGCTAGCTAGATGTTCAGCTGGCGTTATCCAGAGTAACGTTAGCATACCTTTTGCAAAATTAGAGATTCTCATGAATGATACGAGGAATCTACGATGGCACACTGGACAAAATTCGAGAAGGAGCTGGACCTAGAGACAAAAAATCTCATTAAGCATGTAACAGGCATACATAACGAAGATGACCAGAACTTCCAGTTAGCTCTGAAATTCACATTGTCAAACTTTCGGTGAGTCCAATACATTACTATGTTGCGATATACAATGTGCGTGGTGCAACTTTGTTTCTGCTTTTAATTGCGTACCACAGTAAACAACCATCGTAACGTTACACGCTGTGCTTGTTGTTGTGACATCATTGCAGGTTTCATCGGTTCCTTGATGTCAACAGCCACAAAGTGCAACGCAAAATAAATGGGTAAGTAGCCTAAGGATATTAGTCCATCAGTTGACTTTGTGGAGGAATATATCTCGTCGTGCTGACTAGCTAGGTCTGATTCCACTACAGGATCCATGAAAAACTGATGATTCACTCGGATGTGAGCAAAGCAGAAAGTTGGATGAGACTGACCAATGAGTTTCTGAACTCTCCCCTCCCAAACACTGAAGGTGTCAAGGTAACTTAACTCACAGTCTCTCAATTTGACCCAAATGATCAGAGGTCAGACAATACCACACCACAGCTGTACAGCGTGTTTCTGTTGCTTCACAAATATACTATGCAAGTAAACACAAGCTTGACAACTCTGTTTTTGTGTGTTAGACTGATGCCCATCATAGTCTACTGGCCCTGCTGCTCTTCTTATCAGATTCACCCTCAAACAACGACTTCAGTGAGAGGCCCAGAATTAAAGAAACAGGTAAATTATTTATATGATGACATTGATTAATAATGATGATGCCGGTGAGAGTTATGTGTAGTCAATTGCTCATGTTGTATTAGTAGCTATTCACTTGGCCAAAATTCCATAATCCACTGTTGGCCTTTGCTTTTGTAATATGTAGTTAAAGAAGATACCTTTGACTGGGGCAAGTATTTGTCAGAGGGGTTGGACATTGACACTGGACCCTTCCCAGACACTCCGGTGAGTACAACTTCAAGCCATCATTGTTCAGAACCCCTTGACGGTGGGGAGATTCAATCCTAAGTTAGTGAAAGTTTACCTGATTTTTGCATGTTCACGTTAGAGACTGATGGACTGAAGTATTTTAGCTCGAGATGATGTTGTGTCAGTAACAGACCCAAGATGGTGTGGAAATTTAATTCAGTAAAAGTAGCTGATGTTTACATGTTTATGTTAGAGAGACAGATAGATTCATTATCTATTCATAATTCAAAGGGAATTTGGATGGATATTGGATCTTTTCAGCTGAACATACATAAGAAGTATTTTGTTTCGGAATGATTTTGTCATAGCAAAACATTAAAATGTAAAAAGTCTGTTGTGATTTACAATCCACATCTTCTTAATTACCTCCGCCAAGGAGGTTATGTTTTGCTCGGCGTGTGTGTCTGTGTGTCTGTCTGTGTACAACATAACTCGAAAAGTACTGCATGGATTTGGATGAAATTTTCGGACAATGTGTGTACTGGGACGAGGAAGAACTGATTCGATTTTGGTGGCGATCGGTGACCCAGAACACCATCTGTGACCACATTGTCACATTGGAGGTCTGCGCTCTCTGAGCGCTTTTCTAGTTTGTTTATTGTATTGGTTAGGCCTAATAGTTGTGCCAGTAGTTGTGTAGTAATAATACTGCAGTTGTTGTGAAACTATAGAATCTCAGACTTTGTTCCACAGAACGGTTAACAGTGTTAGAGTCTGGTGGGCACTCCACTCACCCCAATGAAATTCCAACATGCACACACTTCCCATTGTGATAGTTGGTGAGAGAAGCTGTGACATCCTCTGTGTCTTTTTCTCTCAGGAGTGGTCTGAAGATGAGAGTGACGAAGACGACAGTCAACAGCCTTTGAGCAGAGAGGATTCTGGGATACAAGTGGACAGAACCCCACAGGAGGATCAGGCTGACAAGAACGTCTCTCATACATGGACAGGTAAGATCTCAACATAAACTCAACATCTCAGCATTTCCCATAAACAAAGTAGAAGTTAACTTAATAACAAGCATTGAGAATTAGACTTTTAATCTCTTAATGCAAGAGCACACCAGCTCCTTTCGAATTCAACTATTTCATTCAACTCCATACATCAGCGGCAGAATGGAATGTTAGAAACTTAGAGCTCCGCACTTTGTCAGATCCGGTGTATAGACACCTGTAGTGTGGGACTGGGCTAAAAAAATGGGCTGCAATTTGGAAATAGACTTCACTCCAGACAGAGCTGTGGTGGAGCAAATTCACAATTGAGAGAAGTTATGGCTGGGTTTACCCAGTCTAGTAATTCACTGGTGCCTGTGCTGCTGCTGCTACACTGATGCCAATGTTGACTTTGGTTTGTTTCCAGTCGGGGAGCCTGATGCCAGGGCATGGCTGGAGGAGCACGTAGTGACTCCCTACTGGGTGCCTCACGCCCCTCGCTTCCCCCACAGCCTCCACCTGCACTCCAACCTGCTCAACGTCTGGTGAGATCCCCTAGCCATCGCTTACTGTACCACCATCAGCATAGAAACGGCAAAGGCTGATTGGCTTGATCACAGAACCAATGTTTTTTTCATTGCGGTATTATCCCCCCCATCCACCCACCCCTCCGTAAAACCTGATCTTCTGTCTTTGAAATCGAAACTTCTCAGCTTTGGACATAATCAGGAAATGGAAGGATTTCAGAAACATCTCATGCTAAATGTCATCACCGTCAGCATTATACAGCAAATGTTGATTGGCTTGATCACAGGACCAATGTTTTTTTGTTTTTGTAATTATTTTTTTCCTCTCTTAAAACCTAATCTTGTGTCTTTGAAATCTAAACCTCTCAGCTTTGGAGGATAGAATCGGGAAATGGAAGGATTTAAGAAACCCCTCACGCTGAATGCCAAATCAGTGCTGTGTGATCGTTGATCCAGGAATAGATTCCGGTTCTAGAGCTCATTTCTGTCTACCTGTTTTTTTTTCTCTATGTAGGGACCAGCACTTGTACAACACTGATCCATTGTACCTGCCTGAAGAGAAGGCCTTTGTCACAGAGACCCAAGTGATACGAGAGACTCTCTGGTAAGATTGGAGAAGATTATTATTGATGAACAGGTTTTATAATTCGATATTATAAAGTTATTTTATATTATAAAGTTTTTTTTCCTCACCATAATCACATGTCATGGGTAAACAACCCCATGACTGGGTCATTGGGTTTCTTTTCAGTGAATAAATGAATAAGTCAACGAATGGAAGAAATTGCGGCTCTTATTTTTTGAGTGGGTATAACATTGCAGCATAACAAAGTGTCTTTAGAGGATTTGCCAGGGACAACCATAGTCTTTTCTTTCTGAGGGGTTTTAAATATCATTGAGATGTCTCCTGATAAGACAGGCACTGAGCTTAATCTCTCTTTTTTCCCTCCCTCAGGCTCCTGTCTGGGGTGAAGAAGCTATTCATATTTCAGCACTACGAAGGCAAAGTGGTGGTACGGAATGACGTGGTGGTCACACATCTGACCAGCGTGAGTTTCATTTACACTTCATTATGTCACTCTAAATGGCCTGCAGCCAGTAAGTCATTCTGATGTTGGCAAAGGAAATTATTAGTCTTGGGCTCTGTTAAGCAGTTTGAGACATAGTCGATTGCCAAAGGCTCAGGGTAGATAAATGGGATTGATTTTTTTTTAAAGTGCCAACAGCAAAAGGAAGGAGTTTTTGAGCAATTGCAGAATATCGTGAAACTGTTCATTATTGAAGAGGCATACCTGGTTCTCAATAACTTTACACACATCACTGGGTGTTTCTATGTTGCTGCTGTGTTTTCTGCTGTGTGGCCCTGATTGAGGGTGACCTTGTGTTCTAGAACTGACCATATCCTTTACTTTGTGGGCTCTGATTCTGCATGTCTGTGTTCTAGAACTGCCTGCGTTCCGTGCTGGAGCACATTGCTGCATACGGGCAGGCGGTTGCACGACTCCAGCGCTTCATCGACGAGGTGACCGGGTACAGCTCCGAGACCAGTCCCCCAGGGGTCATGTCCTCCTCCTCCTCGACGTCGTCCTCCTCCAAAAAGGGCTCCGAGCCCCCTTTCCGGACCTACCAGGCCTTTGTGTGGGCCCTCTACAAGTACTTCAGCATCTTCAAAGAGGAACTCACCGCTATTGAGAAGGAGCTCATTGGCAAAGGTGCCTCCGCTGTTACTTTAGCTTTCCCAGCACGCCACGGCTGCCCAATGCAATTAGTGGGCAGCCACTCACGTTCACCCTCCAGTTCACTCAGCCTATCACAGGGGGATTAGGGCCTGTGTGGTGATGCATTTCCAGAGGAGAATTACTCACTGAAACCCCATTACCCACAAATGGAAAATTGACGCACGTAACAGCCCTGTCTGCACAGACACTGAGCAGTGTTTGTTAGAGCTGTTATTTGCTTATTTATGAGTTGCTTATCTCCTAAATCTGTTTGTTATCGTGTAATAATGCAAGGTTCAGTTCACTGTCATTGTTTTCATACCTCCCAAATGAATAGGAATATTATTTAGTGGGGTTGCCACAAGCTCAAATGGTGGAGAGGCTCTGCAAACAGAAGTACAAAAAGGGCATTGGGCCAACTTTCATAGAAACAGACAAACTCCATAATGCTTCTGCACAGTCAATACGTTTTCAGATAAGCATCTGATAAATTAATGCAACACACAATTAAAAAAATGGATAGGGTATAGTTTATATAGTACATATGTAGTGCAGTCATATGTACAGTAATATTATATAATATATATGTGTAATGTGTGATAATATGTACCAGGTAATGTAATGTAGAGGTGAGATACATTGTAGATACCGGTACTATAATTTAATATAGTTGTGTGTAAGTGATTTAAAACATGTATTTCTGGATGGAGTTTAATATCCTGGTCTGTTTTTCTCACCTCCAGACGAGACGGTGACATTGTCTGCAGTGCTGGAGCGTCTGAAGCCTCACCTGGCCCAGGTGAAGGTGCTGCACAGGGTCTTCTGCACAGGTGTGGCAGAGGTGCCCCCTGGCACGCCCAATGTGGTCCGGGCATCTCACCTCCTCAACACCCTCTACAAGGCCATCCTAGAGTATGACAGCGCAGGAGAAGCATCAGAACAGGCTGTGAGTGTACCTATTGGTTTAACATTTTCAGTGTCATCACTGTATAGCTTAGAAGTCCCTTGATGTACTCTAGCGGTATTCAAATGATTTTGCTATGCAAGTACGTCTAGAAGCCATTTAGTAGCTGTTTGGGTGGACCAATAACATGACTCTATCCTTATAGAGAGATGCTATAGCCCATTTACAGTACGTACTGTACCCTAGCAGAGCTTGTTAGGCTACCTATTGCGTTCAGAGGCAGTTTCTAAGACAACCACTGATTCCAACCCTTGGATTGAGCCCGGCCCATCAGTCCTAGCCGTACTATACACTTTGATGTTCTAGTCTGGCTAGTCGTCAGGCTAATGGATGTGATATTTGATAAATAAAGAACACGGGCAACTATAGGATTCTCTTTCTGTATTTCGGATCATTTTTTATGTAACATCTGCAGCTGAACACAAACAAATCCTCAATTTTCATGTAATCAGCATCATAAAAATACATTATGGATGTGAAAGGATAAAAGGATGACCTTTGGATGGATTTGACCCATTATTTAATGTATCTATTTAAGAGTGCAATTTTGAGAGTATAATGAACACAGCAATTTACTGTGTGTGTGTGTGTCGGGGTGGTGTTGTGTACATGGAATGGCATGGCATGCAAAGCATTTGAATGGGCTGTCTGTGTTTATGTTTTGTGTGAGGGCCTGTTTGTGTGTGGTGAAGGGTGATGAGAAAAGAGCCCCAAAATGCATACAGGCCAAACAGCAGAGGTTGTGAGTCTGTGTGTATTATTCTGTGCTTGTACTCCAGGAATCAGGAGCGTATGTCTGTCTGTCTGTCTGTCTGTCTGCTCTCTGTGTCTCTGACTCATAGCTGGCTTGAGAAGGTGACCAAAGTCTGTATGTTCATCTCTCTATCTTCCTCCCTCTTTCCCTCCTCCTTCTCTTTCTTTTCTCTCTTACTCCATTCCTCTCACTTTCCCCTCTTCCCTTTCTTCCCTCTTCCTTCTCTTTCTCTCTGTCTTTCTCCTCTCTCTCTCTCTCTCTCTCTCTCTCTCTCTCTCTCTCTCCCCCCTTCTGTCTTTGTCCCCAGGTGGCTCTTCTCTTCTCTCTGTGGGTGGAGACAGTGCGTCCCTATCTGGAGATTGTTGACGAGTGGATTGTGCACGGCCATCTCTTTGACCCCGCTAAAGAGTTTATCATTCAGAGGTAGGAGAAATGACAAGCACATCGCAGGGCAGGCTATGATCTCATAAGATTAACAGATAGCTGATATCACAGTGGCAGCATGCAGCTCTGACCTGCTGTAAAGTACCTTTTCACTGATGAGGGAGAGGAAGATGACAAATAAGGAAGATGACACAGATGGATGTACACACAACTGACCCATGTCAGCAAAGATTCAGAGATGTTGTTTTTGTTGAGTAATTTCTCATGGGTCAGGGTGCACAGTATGTATGCAAGAGGGTCTACTGGGCAGTAGTGCAGAGTTTGAGCAGCTACCCGTATCCTTGCTTCTGGCTTCAGTAACACTGATGTTAACAGCATGCAGTGCGCAGGATAAAAAAGGAACCCACTGCTGCTTGGCATGAGATAATGTTTTTCCGTTCTTCTATCTTGAAAAGGTTTTTCTGACCTCATTTTGTGCTGCATCTTATGTCGCTGTTACAACTGGCTGGCATGTTTTGACTCGAAGCATTCCAAGTCGCTGACTTTTTTCTGGTTTTCGTAGTATAGGTGCAGAGAGAGAGATGCTAAAAAAAGTTTTTGGAACATTTCAATTAGTATCTCCTCATGTTTTTTCAAGATCTCAATTGTCTGTCAACACTGTAAAAAAGTCTTTTTTTATAATACCTTTGCTCTGTGAACCTCAAACAAAGTTAGAACAGCCTAGCCTGATGCATCAACGTTATCACATCATTTCACTTTTGTGCAAAGTGTTTGACACTGGACTGACACTGACATTAGAATACACTCATTCCATATTGGGGAGATACTTCAGCCAATCACAACTGATTCAGTGGTTCCAACGTTTTTAAAAGTTTGTCTGTATGTCTCCCATTTATCCCTATGGGTGAAGTCTATGCAGACTTGTTACAGCGTTTTGCCATCTTGAATTCGAGGATTACCGTATTTGAATTCAATATATTCACTTCTAGCCCTCCCTTTGTTTGCTGATTGGCCCAAACAGCTCAGGGTCAGTGGAAACCTAATCCTATTGATCGTCCCCCTGACTATGTGATGTAGTGGAACTAAATAACAATTGAGCTGAAGCACAGGGCGGCACTAGTCTGGCTAGGAACAGCCTGCTTTACAAAACAATAACAAGAGACTTTGTGTGGAGTTTTTGGAGAAGCATTGAGGGAAGAGGTGAGGTACAGTACCTCTCTGATAATGTTTTCTTCGGTTCCCGTTTAAATGTAATGTAAATTTTGTCAGACAAAAGTGCTTGATTAGAAATTTACACAGAAACAAACCCATGTGACATCATCCAGCATTGGTTTTTATCCTGCTTATGCTGAAAGCAACTTTAGTAGAAACCATATTAGATTTCTACTAGATTAGACCAGAGACATATTATAGTATTTATGAGGAAAAGACTAGAACCATATTATATAGTTATGAGGAAAAGACCAGAGGCATATTACATAGTTATATAGAAAAGACCAGAACCACCTTCTGTGTATGTGGGGAAAGAAGCTTTTTGTTTTTTTCCCTCCTTTTTAGTCATCTCTTCTCTCTGCCTTTGCTGTTTATTTAGATCTTGATCTTTGTTTGGATATGAAACATGTCAATACAAATATTTGGACAAAAGCAAAACAAAAACCAAGTACACACCTAAGTACACACCATCTGTCGTTTCGCTCCCTCTCCATGCACCAGGAACAAAGATGTACCAGTGGACCACCGGGATTTCTGGTATGCCACCTACACCCTGTACAGCGTGTCGGAGGCTGTGGACGGCGGTGAGGAGCGGCTGAGTGACGCAGCGAGCGGAAGCTCGGGAGGCGATCAGGCCGGTAGTGGCGGCGGTAACCGGCAGCCAACCATGGTCTCCTTCTTGAAGCCTGTGCTAAAGCAGATCATCATGGCTGGCAAATCCATGCAGTTACTCAAGAACCTGGACTGCAAGGAGGCCGACCAGCACAAGGGGTCAGGAAGAGGTCAGTGTCTGACCCAGGCGTCAGAATGAACCTTATTTAAAGGGACACCAGGCAACTTTTTGCCACTGTTTGCGGTATTCAATTCAATTTTATTTGTAGAGCGCTCAAATACTGCAGCACTTTACAGACAGCACGGGAAGCATCCATGAGTAACGGGCAAGGAAAAATTCCCTTCACTTTACTAATAATTCATTTTTAGGAAGAAACCTTGGGCAGATCTGCGCCTCATAGACTAGGCCCACCTGCCAGGGGCCTAATAGAGTATCCGCACAGTTGGTAATCTGATAACATAGATTGACCATGGTTTACACAGAATAACAGCATGAATACAGAATGTTGTCTGAGAGTTAATTAATCACAAAATTTTGCAATGATTAATCGTGATTACTCACTCAACTCATTTCCTCTAGTAAGGATTTGGATGCTAGGGTATGTTGGATCCTTATTTTGCCTTGTAAAGGCCCTGATACTAAATAGCTGGCTTTGTTCTTCTCAAATGGGGCAATTCACACCTGTCCCCTACCCCCAAGGATTGCCCAAACATGTTGTTGGACATTCAGGAGCTAGGCCATAATCTTTGTCTAGTTTGACTTGAATGCCGAGCCATTTTCTATCTGAAATTGAACATAATACATGCCATGAAAGTGGAACCATATCCATCAGGATTAATCTGAGTTATTTTTTTTAATCTGAGTTATTTATTTATTTTTTATTAATCACTTGATTAATCAGTTAATTTTGCCAGCACTAATATATAGTTTGTGGGACAGTCAATAGAGTAGAAGTGTCAGGGGATGGAGTCAATAGTTGGGGTGGCATTAGAGGTATCTTTTTTGACAGACAATTTGTTTTGGTAGCATATCCAAATTAATTTAATTTAGATGACATTTTAGTCATAAGAAGGGTGGATAAATGCAAGTTTACTAGTTTTACAACAAAAAGTTGCCTGGTGTTCTTTTAAAATGTGAATATCTGCCATGAATTAATGAGATTCGCCTGCCACTCACTATTGTCTGAAATGAATTGAATAATTGAAATCTAGTACCAGCCACCCTGCCATTTGATCAGCACCAAGCTGGTGGCTGGCTGGTACTAATTTGGAACCCTGGTCTGACAGCTGCTACAGTATATGGTGGGAACACATTTATATCAAAACAATGACACAGCAAATTCAGAATAAGGTTAACATCCTGGTTAGAGTAAGATCCGGATACATTTACATGTGCGGAAGAGAAGTTTTTTTTCTTCAGATTTTTGGAAACTGGAATATAGCCATATTTGGAAGATGAGGAGTTTACCAAAACGTGCACGCAAAGCGAATATTGCCGACTGTATATTCCACTCAGAAGCGGAGTATTCCCAGCATGTAAGCATAGTCTGTGTTGTGGAGAGGTGCATGTCTAACTGCTGTGAGATGGGCGAGAGAAAAAGTCATTGACAGAGGGGGGTGTTTGACAAGCACGAGATGGTGGAAAAACAAACAAGATTAGTTGTCTGGTGATGGTTATCTGATTGTCATGAGATGGCTTGGAAGAGAATCAAATCAGCGGAGCCTGTGGCCTTTCTGATGACTTGTGTTTTTGCATTGAGAGAGAAATAGCTTGTTATTTGTCATTGCTTGGAGCTCTGCATGTGAACAAAGATTTTTACAGACACAAGTTCACTGACGTAGCTTCACAGACATGTACAGTATTTGCTGACAGAAAGCATCTTGTCAACACGTGCCCACAAAGAAAAGATACGTTTCAGAAATAAACCAGTGATTGTGTTCTGTGGGCAATAACATACAGTATTGACAACATTTAGTGTCGTGCAATTATTATTATTTTTTAATTTGATGCCTGTGACGCATGCTTGTACTTTAGAAATCATGTATGACAAACACTCCTTGTTTCACTTGCAAGGCTGTACAATGTTTCTTGTTTAAAACTCCTCTCCTTTGCAAACACACACACACAGACGCAGAGAGGAAGAGCCTCTACACCCTTTTCCTGGAATCAGTGCAATCCAGGCTTCGCAGAGGAGAGGAGTCGCCCGCGGATACGGTCACCGAGCAACTGGCCACCAAGAGGAGCCTCATCAAGATGCAGTCCATCGTGGCACGGCACCTGGAGCTAGACGACATCAACGACCCCCTGCTGGCCATCAACTTCGCAAGGTCATTTGCATTAGTATGACAGTGATACACACATCACAGAAGCCTCTAGAATAGGGTCCAATAGAAAATAGATTCAACATTCAAGATGCTTTATTGCCAGTACGATCAGATGTCTGGAATTAGTTTTTGTGTATCCCACAACATAAGACATACAGTACGAATGCAATACACTACAGATTCCAGACACAGACAGACAGACAGACATGACATACAAAACATTATAAAAAAGGAAAAGGTGAAAAACAACAATCCCTCCTGATCTACCACAGCAGTAGATAAGACAGACAGACAGACAGACACCGATGAAAACGTAACCTCCTTGGCGGCATTGTTAGTATAGAGTGCTTTGGTTTTGAACATAGCATTGGCTCACTGGTGATATTAAGTGACTGTTCTGTTTCTGTTCTAGGCTGTACCTGGAACAGACTGACTTTCATGAGAGGTTCTCCTGTGGGGACATCATGGTGGATCGCTCGTCTGAGTCGGTGACCTGTCAAACCTTTGAGTTGACGCTGCGCTCCTGCCTGTACCCCCACATCCACAGGACCTACAGAGAGTGCTGTGGGAACCTCATGCAGACCCTGAAGAAAGACTACAGGTGATGGTCAGGGCTGGATCTACTTGCCCATTGCCTTCTTAAGTAATTCCACTCGAATCTCATCTCACTCCGTCTGGGTTTCTGGCCACTGGCCGTGTTTGCTTAGGGTGTATGACATCCTGGTCAATCAGCCAACTTTGAAAATGCAGCACAAGAATGTGATAGGCTATTCAGGTATTAAGAAATGTTGGTTGGAGGTGTTTAAACTAAAAAAATATTGGATTATCCCTTGCCTGATAGCCTGTAGTATTTTTTCCCGCATCATTCACAATACCTCCCTCTGTTCACTTATTAGCCAGAATGAGATACGTCCTGTGAAATTGAGCTCAATGGCACCAATCCCAGATGGTGCACTGAAGGGAGATGAAAATCGATTGGAATTGCTTGGAAAGGCTAATAGTCATGGAAAGGCTAATAGTAATAGACTATTCTCCAAACTAAACTGTTCATTTTTATCTTTGTATTGAACGCAACGCAGCAAGGCTAATAGTCGAATTTTCTCCACAGCTAAACTGTTCTTTTGATCAATCTTTGTATAGAATGCAACAAAAAATTACATCTCAAAATAATTTCTCCATTAAATACACGCATATAGTTGCAAATGACTTTTTGAAATCCATATCCTGGTAACAGGCTGTTGCGTCCTCCTTAAAGATGAGCCATTGGTCTTTCCTAAAGCACAGCGTCTTGTTTACACTCAGTCTATGACCTCTAGGTTGTTGGAGTACCTCCAGGCCATGAGGAACTATTTCTTGTTGGAGGCGGGAGATACCATGTACGACTTCTACACTGCCATCTTTGACAAGGTGCTTGAGAAGGAGAGTTGGCAGCAGCTCTCTTTCCTCAACGTGCAGCTTCAGGAGGCAGTCGGACAGCGCTACCCAGAGGACAGCAGCAGGTACTGCAGCTACTCATCAACCCTCTTTAAGATCTGATGTCTTTGATTTAAATAATTAACCACATATCATTGATGAACTGTTCCTAGTTAATCGTTCGATATCGAAACCAAATCAAACTTTTTTTTTTTTAAGTGGACAGTGATGTTTGCTTCCTCCAGTGATCAGTTTAAGTTATATTTATATATACATATAGTAAGTGTACAGAGTCTTGTTGCCAATTCCCCTTTTTATGGACAATATGTTGTGTTGTTAATGCCCTGCAGATTATCTATATTTTTGGAGACTATTGACCCTGCCAGAAAAAAACAGCCAATCAATAATCTTGATGGACTCACGCTTAGTTATAAGGTAATGTTCCTCAAGTCTTGTCCTGTATGAAACATGTAAAACTAATGATAAAACCATTGTTGGCAGTTATTGCTAAAGACATCCATAAGACATGTACTGTATACAGTAATAACTAATTAGTTAACTAAAAGATTCTATTGAATGACCTTTGGCTGTTTTTCCCCCCTTAGGTTCCCTGGCCAGTGGACATTGTAATCAGCTCTGAGTGCCAGAAGATTTACAATCAAGTCTTTCTGCTTCTTCTACAAATTAAATGGGCAAAGTACTGCCTGGACCAGCTAAGGTTCAGTGGTATGTATGAATGTCCATTCCGGAATCCTCTTTTGATCTCTAACCATGACCTAGTTTATGGGCATTGCTTATCTCTGCATATCCAAACTTTGACACTGTAATTCCACCGTTGGGTGTCTCATATCATATCATCTCAGGCCAAGACCAGAGTATCACTTTCTAATTTGTTGTAATCCCATGTAACACTATACACATTACACTTTATTTAGTCCTTTCCAAGGCAGACGAGCAATCTACTTTTATATTGCCAACATGTTATGTTTGGTCTTAGGTCTTTTTTACCAGGCAGCACGGTCCTCAAGCCTCTACCCCATCCAATTTACGGTTAGGGTTAACGTACTGCTCTTTAAGGACACTGTATTTTGCAAAGATAACGCAAATCTCGTCACACGCTATGTGCGCGGGAGTATACCAGAGCCATTAGGCTTTGCTGTCTGGAAGGTGCCATTGGGGGCAAGTAACACCATTGACCCTCATGAATCGTTGTGGTTCCTCAGATCTGACAGCCGCTGCTAAGAAACAGGAGGGAGGATCCCCAGAGGAGGAGCCCACCAAAGAAGCCAAAGAGCCGGTTAACCAGCAGATCCACCGCATGTTCCTGCTGAGGGTCAAACTCATGCATTTTGTCAACACCTTGCACAACTTCATCATGACTAGGGTAAATGTGCTGGTCGAATTTGTGCCGTTTACAAAGAGTTACTAAGAGAGAAGTTTTTTTTCCACAACAGATATTCCACAATAATGCCTCACAAAACATTATCCCGCTAATTACACAGCTAGATACTGTAGATATTATTAACATGCAATGAAGCATTGTTTATCACTGCTTTAACTGTAACTTTATTGATTAAGATGGATAAAACGGTCCGCGGAAAAGAAGTGTTCTGTTAACTTACAGATCAGCTGATTGGTTAAGGCAACATTCTTTCCCTTTTGCTTGACAGCAGTCTGTTATATTATATTATTAAGAAATATCAGACCGTAGAATGTTGGGAAGTCCCATTGAAGTGAATGGAACGTTATAAAGAGCTGTGTAATAAAATCACAGTATGTACTCTGTAAGCAGTGATCTCTGTGGCCACAGATCCTCCACAGTACTGGGCTGGAGTTTCAGCACCAGGTGCAGGAGGCCAAGGACCTGGACCAGCTCATCAAGATCCACTACAGATACCTGTCCACCATCCATGACCGCTGTCTCCTCAGAGAGAAGGTGTGTTTCTCACAACTGCCCTAAACACAATCAAATTTGTAGACTAGCGATTGGAGTCAGTTCTTACCAGTTACCGATGATTGCAGTGTATGAATACATTATTGTGTGGATGTCAGTGATTGCAGTGCATAAATTTGTTATGAGTACCAGTGATTGCAGTGAATAAATACACTACGGTGTTCAGTGATTGCAGTGCATGAATATGTCATGCTTACCAGTGATTGCAGTGCTTGGATACATTATGATGTCTCCAGCCATTGTCATAGCAATTCATGTCTTATGAAGAGAATTCACAATAAGCATATGAGTTTTTTGACATCCTATATTAGGACTGAAAGAAAGGACTGTGTGTCTGTCAGTATATTTAAAAGTGGGTTTTTGTTCTCCAGATTGGCTTTGTTAAGGAAGCTATCATGAAAGTGCTGAACCTGGTGCTCATCTTTTCTGATCGATGGCAGGCTGGATTTGGGGCCTGGAAGTAAGTTTGATCTTAATGGAAACGTAGAATCATAACAGAAGTGTCATTACATTTTAGCCCAAGATATTAATACTAGTGCTATTTATACAAGTATATTATAGAAGTGCTATTATACAAGAATAATATTTAGATGCTTTGTAAGTGTCATACATACAAGTGCTTTTGGGTATACTGTATGGTTGACATTTGCTGCAGCATGGTTTCAGCATACCACTGATTTACTAAAATGCTGTCAAATACTTCTTTATGATCACAATCACCTTTGAGTTGTGTGTAACAGAAGTGGTATTCTTTTAGGATCGAGTCCATCACCAAGATGGAGTCTGACTTCAAAAGCTGTCATATGTTCCTGGTGACCATATTGAACAAAGCCGTGTGCAGAGGCTCCTTTCCCCACTGTAAGTCCATACTGTATTCCTCTCAATAAGCCTTATTCAACAATATATTCTTAATGTCCCATTTGAAAACTTGCATTGATGGATGAAAACGGCATGAGTATGTATAAGTATGTCTGACAAGTGGGCCCTATGTGGCCCCCGGGCCTTAGTTTGCCCAGGACTGATGTACAAGGTAGTCTGTGCATGACTGATAGACTGGGCTCAATCCAAGGGTTGGAATAGGTGGTTTTCTTTCAGATTGCCTTTGCAAAATTATATAATGATAGACTACTGCTAGGGTGTCTCTAGGTGATTCTCCATCAGACCTGCCAACCTTCAAATTGTGACAATAAAAATAGGCGGATAATTTATCGCCACTTTAAAGTACTGCGTGTAGTGAGTTTGTTTAATTTTAAAGTAAATTGAATTTTAGACGGACTTTGGTCCTGTTGTAGACTGCAACATTGCCTGTATCTGGTAAAAAGAAACCTGACAAATCATATTGCAGTATATTCATTCTCTGTGGCCCTCTAGTATAAAAAGAAATACTGTAGCCCACAAAGCAAGAAGGATAAGGCGAGGCAGCAGCAGTGTTGGCCTCTCCCCCTTCGACCACCCCACTACTCAGCTCCATGTCTTGTTTGTGTCTTGCTGCTTTGTAAAGTTGGAAGGGATTATAAATTGGGATTTTTTTTTTTTTTGCGTGTATTTGCAAACTACTTTGTGTTTACACAAAATATGGACAATAACTTAAAAGCATTACTTTTCATTACACACCTAATGAGGGTATGGAGAGCTCATCTGGGGGAAACTGTTTACAACTGTCACAAGTTATCAAAAGTATGCCAAAATAATTTCCTGCTTCTCAGGCAGTTTTTCCATAAACCTATTATAGACAAAGTGCTATGTCATTGACTGTGGTTGTTATTGAGGCCACAACTTTGTAGCTTGCAAACTGCAGGGTTGATATTGTCTTTTCATAAAACGGCAACATTTAATGTTCCATTCAAACATTTGGAATATCAGAGCAATCTTGTAGAGTAAATTAAAAGAGATCTAAACACAAATATCAATAGGCTAGCTAGATGTACCGGCTGAGCAAAACTATTTGCATCTAGGGCATCTAGGGTAATTATAGATTTCTAGGCTAGCGAAAGTGGGTTTTCTGTAGAAATTTCGTCGGTAGAGTGGTTGGTGAATGAGGCCCAGTGTAATTTCTTGATATACAGTACATGTCAGCCATCTGCATACTGTTAAGTGTATTTAGTTGGATAAACTTTAATTTTAAATTGCTGCATTTATAGTTTGCACAAACACAACTACAGCTTTTTAGTAGGCCTATGGGCAATCTCTGATTTAGATTCATCATTTTTGGGTTCTTGGCTTTAGCTAAAATACGTTTTATGCAAACAATTTGCCAATTCTATCTGAATTTACACACAGACTTCAAGCCTAAAAGCAACTCTATGTGATTAGTGCTCCACTAGTGACGCGGTTACTTCAGCCATCATTGAATTTATCTCCCATTTATTTGTTTTGGGTTATTGTTTTGATCCAGATTCTATTTATGTCAGTAAAGTTTAAGAGTTTAATTTCCTGTGCCTTTCCTTTCCCGTCTCTCCAGTGGAAGCCTTGGCGCTCTCTCTCATGGCGGGGTTCGAGCAGTGTTAAGTGTTAAGTCCCTCCACCAGCTGCCCTTTCATGGCTACAGTGTCCATCCCAGTCCACCCTCCACCCAGCCCCCTTCAGTGCCAGTGTTCCACACATCTTCAGTCCTGTGTGCTGTTTACTGTCCAGCTGTATGACAGCTAGGCTACCACTGCGCCTGGCATTCGTCTCTTCCAAACGATGTCTTGCATATGATGTCATAGCACATGAGACTGGCGGTGATGTCAGTCCAACTAGCTTAGCACACAAAAGGCGAGCAGAGCAGTGCCTGAGTGGGTTTTGATCACCCTCCTAGTGAAAAAAAAGACAAAGGGAGGGGTGGGGAGGTGGGGGAGTGAAATGTACAAAACAGAGTGTAAATGTTTAGTTTGTGTTATTGCTGCTTAAAGCCGTTTGCCCTATTTGAAGTCATTTTCGTGTATAATAAAGCTATTTGTTACCAGGGTAAATTTGTGTAGTTCTGTTCTTTGTCAATTATGTTTATAATTTAGCATGCTTTGGGCCATTAAAAAATACATGATTTGTATTTTAGTTATCCAATGAAGTTTCCTGATAATCTTTGAATATGAGGACCTGCCTCTGCCTCAGAATTTTTTGAATAACGTAAAAAAAAAAAAAAAAAAACTTTTAGGAAGTCATGATATTACATCAATATATCACTAACTTCAGTGCGAAATCAGTACACTATTCCAAGTTAGTTTCCCAATCCCCCTAGTGGATGTCTCTTTTAATGCGGAGTTGGAGTTTCCTGTTGCATTTCCCTGTTACAGTGAGGCAGGAACTCCCAGTTCGACTTCCCCGCCTGGCTGCCTGCGATAACATCGGCGAAAGGCAAGATTCCACCGCAGCTAAGAAAAGTTTTAGCGCTTTGAAAAAGTTTGCTTTTGACAAGAAGACCATGTGGATGTTGTGAAATACATCTTAATTCAAAAAGCGGTCGGTAAATGGATTTGTAAGCCGACTGAAAGGACCTTTTTCCCTGGAATAGAAGAAAGGGTGGGTACTTTGACGAAGTCAGCTGTGCTAGCTTGGATAGGTATTCAGCGCTGGCGAAAAGTTTGTGTCATTTTGCTATGCGTGTCGGACCTCCTTTTATGTTGGGATATTGTTCAATTTAGCCTTTATGTTAAAACAAGAACGACCTGCGTTCATTTTAAGCAAGGACGAATGACTCGCAAGGCTGCAAAAGGGCAAGGGTGAAGAAAATATTGGTAACGTTTAGTAACGTTCACTTATCTCACCTAACTTTAACTCTTTGGCCTGTGCTAGCTCGTGTGTGACTAATCTGCAAAGGTTTAGCCTCGGAGTAAGAAAAAAACATGGATATGGAATATTGCCCCGCCTTATTTACCTCAACCAGAAAATGAAACCCATTCTGCAAACATTTAGTTTCATGCCGATTTATCAACTGATGATAAATAACAAAACAAAATTGTTGATGAAAATTCCCAAGTATCCTCAAACTGTTACGGCTAGCAGGCTTTTTCGCCCGTGCGTAATTATTACCTCTGGGTAAACTCCAGGACAAGCCGGGTAACATATTTAGCTACATATTTTCAACACTGTTGCATCAGAGAAATAATTGAGTTACTTCATAACGACTGAACTGATTATTTTGAAGCTCGATCAAAATACCCCAGGCGAAACATTCCCCTTTCCATCTGGACAGGAGAAAAGAGTAAAATGGCTATATGGGAAATGCAGTGCTAATGCCATTTTTCTTGGTAATAGTTTGTTTCCATTAGGCATTATGTATATGACCTGAAAGTCGTTTTGACACATCCACAGCAAATTATTCCTTAAGGAATCTCTGGTCTCTTGGCTCAGTCCAAAATACCTCACAGTTTGACTTCATTTTTTCCAGGCAGCCTAGTGACACAGTTTGAATGAGATGCAAGTTGTCTGACTTTGGAAGTCGCAAGAGTGACCTAGTTTACTCTAACTTTCCTGTGCTGTCGTTAATTATTATAAGCGCAATTTATGTTCACATTCATTAAGTTCTGAATGAGTAGACAAAAGCCCTGTCTTGAAAAGGGAACTGTGTGAATATTATGCTTGCTCATACGCCATATTCAACAGCTGTGGTTTAGAAGAAGCAATAACGCATGGATGGGGACCGTGACAGCTGTGCTCAAGGTTTTGGAGTAGCCGATGTTCTGAGTGGGTGCGAGTGCGCGCATTATGTTGTGCAGTACAGACCAGACACGCCCTGCTGTAGCTCAGAATTAGCTATATCCTCTCACCACCACCCAAACAGATTAAAGCCTGTCTTTCCGTCTTTTG
Source organism: Sardinella longiceps (assembly GCA_027497455.2). Classification (NCBI taxonomy): domain Eukaryota; kingdom Metazoa; phylum Chordata; class Actinopteri; order Clupeiformes; family Clupeidae; genus Sardinella; species Sardinella longiceps. The sequence continues at coordinate 25,471,801 of JAODXP020000022.1, read as the reverse complement.
GCCATGTTGTCATGAAAGGCAAGGTCAGGCTGATTCATCAGATGGGCCTCTCATGCCCACTGGGGGGGTGGAGGCGAGCAGAGTTAACTGGCTCTTTATCTCAACAGCAAGCTGAGTTCACATTATGAGCTGCTTTGGGCTAAAACTGATTTGAAATAGATTTTCAAAATCCCATGATTTTTTCTTCCGAGTTTGTGCATCAGATGCACAGCAACATGTTGTGTATTTGTTTACATCTGACACTGATAACACCTCACATGTTGGTGCTGGGAGGTGTGAAAAGGTGTTTTTTTCAGCTCTTTGTGTTGGAGTTTTTCTTGTGTGATGATGGCATTTGTTGCAGAGTATTGCCCGATTGTATCAGTGCTTTGCCGCAGTGTCTGATTGAATTAGGAATGGGCTATGACTTATGTATTACTCATCTTGCACACAATCATGATTGGCGTTGGTCCTTACAACACACGCCCAAAATAGCTTCATTTCTTTTCTTTTTTTTTTAAACCCTTTTTCTAAGTTTCAGTTTCCTGTGGAGATTTCCCCTTTCTGTGGTGTAGTGGTGAGATGTGTGGTTGAGTGTTCTCTGCGGAAGAAAAACACCCTTGGCTTGCTCTGCTTTCTGATTCTGTTGTAGCCTACTGCTTATGATATTTAACCTATCATTGACTTGCCCAAGTTTTGCTATTTTGTTGACTTAAGTCTAGTTGACAATTCGGTTACAAGCTTGTGTGTGCTGGACAGAAACAAGATGCTCCCATAAACAATGGTTGATTTCAAAAGAATGATAATGTTGTGAATACAACTGAGGATACTGTTGGTATTGATTTTCTCAACTAGGGTCGGAAGTTTTCATTAGGGAATAGGGCTAGACAGTGCATAGACAGCGATAGGTAAGGAGGATGTTTTTGAACTCATTCGGTCTGTTCATAATGACACAGCTGGTGATTTACAGCTGGTGAATTCACAGTTTCATAGTTGGAGTTTTGCAAAGTAGATTGAATCCTTAATGCCAATCACAGTTGGAGTGGAAGTAGGTAGGTGGGTGGATGCCGAGACAGCAATGAGTAGCTACACAGTCCGAAAGAGCAACTCTCCATAGATCTGAAGGCTAACAACAGGAGCTGGCAAGGACACCTCCAGGCAGACAAATTGAATTGCTGGGGTAATAGAAGTGAGCATGGAGGATCACTTGATGTAAAGAGAGACTGTGTCAGTGTGTGGCTGTATAGTGCATACTCTGCTCAGTATGCTTGTTGAGCTTGAGTGGAGTTGCCCTGTGGTTCTCTCTGCCTATTGATGTGCTGTACTAAGGCTTACAATGCCAGAAGTATGAGGCTCCTGGAGAGCACTGAAATTACATCCTTGGACCAGACTGAGAATAAAGGGGTCAAAAAGTCACAGAGAGTCAGATTGGTCACTGCAGGTAGCCATGCTTTGATGTGTGTGTGTGTGTGTGTGTGTGTGTGTGTGTGTGTGGTAAGGATAAGGATGGGAATTGGCCTAGGCATACTACTTTCATGTCTTCACCTTTTTTAAGCCTCTCTGTTCATTTTAATTGAGGTAGAGGAAGAATCTGATGTTTGTGAGTATGATGCATTTCAGTCTAAAGGATGACTTTTTCCTGTATAATCCGCCATAGACTGCCACAGCTTTGCTTAAGTTAGAAATCAGTGTGTGATGAGGAAAGATTGTTACTTCACTAAAAAAAATCACTGTGTGTGTAGTTGAAGATAATCTTTGCATTGAACTCTCAGAGTGTTTAACTCACTATATATCAGAGAGACCATTGATTCACCAGTGACCTCCATAACCTGGGCACAGTTGGGTTTGTTTGTGTGCTTAGCACAGGTAGGGTTGTGTGTGTGTGTGTGTGTGTGTGTGTGTGTGTGTGTGTGTGTGTGTGTGTGTGTGTGTGTGTGTGTGGAAAGAGAGAGAGACTGGAGATTAGTAAAATGTAGTTGGCAGAAGTGAGAAGTAAAAGTACACAGGCTCAGCCTTATCTCTCTCGCTTGCCAAGAAAGAACACTACACACACCAGGCAAAGCAAGGTCACACACACTACCCAGCCCCCCCTTCAGAACTTCCCTTCCTTAGAATTCAGTCCTCAAACCCATGATGTGTTATTGAAATACATTGACATCATTTTTGTATCACTCTTCTGTCTCATTTTGCTGCAATCGCTGAAAGGATTGCCAAAGAACAGCTCTTCCTTAGCATTCACAGTCCTCAAACCCATGATAGTGCCAAAGAACACCCTTCTGTAGAATTCACAGCCCTCAAACCCGCGATGTGCTATTGATATGTCTTGCCTGCTACATGAATGCCTATTTCTTCAAGGACCTAGCAAGTGTTTTATGGTCTGAAGGTAGGCTCCCTCTTAGTATCAAGCCTGTCATTTTTTTTTTTTTTTTTACCACTCTTCGGTCTCATTTTGCTACAAGCGTTGTATTTTTTTGTGCATATTCCAGACCACCCTCTAGACCTTAGCCTATTGTTAAGGGCTCTTGTTAAGCAAGCGTGATATGTTCTGAAGCTAGGCCCCCTATTGTGCTTTCAATCTTTTAGTCTTGGTGGTGCAGCCTGTGAAGTGAGCAGCGTGCTGCGTGTTCTTGACATTGCCGAGGTCGGATTAATGAGGTTACGCTGGCTTGCACCCAAACTGGCTGCTTTTTTCCACAGGGTAATTTGTCTCAGTGGGGAAGGAGAGAGGGATTAACTGAAGACTATCCTCTAATAATAAGACTAAGCCTTTTGCTACCTTGTGTTTGAGTGCCCCCCCCCCCACACACACACACATGGCTGTTTAAGGGCATAATTTGCCCATAAGTTGAGAGGATGTTGTTTTGAATTGAAATGGAGCATGTCTGTGTTGTAGAGGCCCTAGAATACAATAGAATACAGAATACAATAGCTATTACTCTTTTGTCTATTCCACGTGTAGGCCTATACTTGAATGCTGGACTAATAGCTAATAATTCTGCTCAAAGTGGTTTATGCGGTGTGTGCAAGAATCCATACCAATTTATAGCCATCATCCTTTGGATGTAAATTCTTTGGATGAAAATTCTTGTATAATGATGTCCCCCCACCGCCATCCCCCACGCACATGCACGCACACACGCACACACGCACACACACACACACACACACACACCTTCTCCAGAGGGGGCTGCAGTGGAGTGGTCAACATGAATGATCTACACACCAAGCACTATGTATGTAGCCTGGCGAATGCCAAACTAAAAATCACAAGTGATGTTTAGTCTGGAGACCTGCCTATTGCATTTCCCGTAGCGGAAGCATCGTTTACGATTGTCCAGAGCCGTTTATTGGGCGCTACGAATGTCTATCATAACGTCTGTACATACCTCGGAGCCAATACCAGAGCCACCATGTGACGTAAAATCAGAGTTGTATAAAGTACTGGAGAAGAGGAGTGGAGTGGAAGTAAAAGTACCATATCAAAAAAATGACTTGAGTGGAAGTAAAAGTGTTCTTTAAACACCATACTTAAGTGGAAGTACTAAAGTATTCAAAATTTTTGGTACTTAAGTATTGCAAGTAAAAGTATTTAAAAATTGCTACTCAAGTACTGAAAGTAAAAGTAGAAGTACTGTGTATATTAAAGAAAGCAGTCAAAAGTTTGAATATTACTGTTTTACATTTATTTGGCTGAAATAGTCTGTTTGGCCATGGACTCTAAGTAGGGCCAGGGATGGTCACCACCATTCCCGTCACTACAATCATTTGAAGTTGAAGAACTTGGTGTTTTTCTTCCATCTCGAAATGGAGCAGTAGACTGAGCCTTGCTAATCGTTCCCAATTCACTGCATTCATTCAGTACTGCGAAAAGTCGAAGGGGAGCTTGAGGTCTCTTATACCGCTTCAATCGCCCAATAATGACAATGAAAACCTGGTGATGGTCTGGTCTGGCATTGATAGACTATCATTGGATGTGGTATGATTTGTAAATTTTTTTATAAAAGTAACGAGTAACTAATCAGCACATCAAAAATGTAATGGAGTAGAAGTATTAAATTCATCCAAAATGTGTAGTGAAGTAAAAGTGGAAGTAGGAGAAAAAAAGAATACTCCAGTAAAGTACAGATACTGCATTTTAGTACTTAAGTAGGCTACTTAAGTAGTTCTACTTAGTTACTATGCATCTATGCGTAAAATGCAATCGAGGGCCGTACAAATCCCTTTTTGTTCTGCGATTGGATACCGAAAGCAGGTGAGAAAATCAGCCATGGTCACCATGCTGCTTTGCAGAGTGAAATGAAATAAGTGCGCAAAGGAGCATGGGAACTCCCAGGCTACTATGTATGTGTAAAACGTGAGTAAAATATCTACTCATAGCGCACGACAGAGAGCTAAATACGCCACATAGTTTGGTGGTACAGTCGATTGATGGGTTGGCCTATTGGTGTTTCTCCATATGGGATCAGTCATGAACTCATGACATGACAGGACCTGCAAGCCTGAAGGAATGCATTTGTGCATTCCTTCTCCTTCCTCCAAAGCACACATGGGATTCTCTCTGGCAGGCAGGCAGACAAACAGACAGGGCTAGAGACAGTAAAGCCTGCTCTGGGTTGAGCCACTCACCACAGAATTCTGCAGACTCAATCTCTGCTAAAAGACTGTTTGCGCTGGGCTTCATTACCTTCCGGATTCTTCTTCTGTGAGCTGCTGCGGTTCTAGATCTGTTCCCTAAGCACAGACATGCAGCAGGTTCTAAAGGGGAAGTGGATTAAGAGTTGTGTGTGTTTTGTCTTGAGCGGAGCTTCCTCCTTTACTCACCATTGGGAACTTGGGGTCACGGGAGCGCAGTGTGTTTTATGTTCGGTCGACCTTTCTGCTCGATGATTCATTTCAAACTTGTCATGCACTCACTCACTCGACATGGACAGTGTGTGTGTGTGTGTGTGTGTGTGTGTGTGTGTGTGTGTCTGTCACAGCAAGACAATCTGTGCTCAAGTACAGAAGTTCCTCATAGAAGCCCTAATTGGTATGATTGTGAAACATTCCTCTATTACATTAGTATGGAACTTGCCCACTCTTGTAATGGAGTTACTTGTAGCCCAGTAGTTTGAAATACTCACTAAAGCTAGGTCTGATGCCTGATTGTGATTTAGCTGAGTTTGGGCCTTGCACGTATAGCAGGAGATGCTTCTGGTGTGATAACACTGACGTGCACCATAAACGGACAGCAACGGCTGTGGCCCACAAGCATGCAGATTTCTGTGTGACCGTGGGTGTTTTATGAAGTGTCTGTCATCTCTGACAGATGCTGTTAGCACCCACAAACAATGTAGGCCTACATGTCATACTCAATGTGTAAGGCGAATGTGCTAAGTGTTTGTTTTTAATGGTGCAGACATGCCAAACAGAGAACATGTTCACACAATAAGAAATCATTTCCTGAAGGGGATAATCTGTTCTGTTCCGTTCTGACTGGTTCTGTGTACATGTGTAGTCCTGCTGCTGTCAGTGGCTCAGTTGGGGACTAGCAGCTTGACCACAGTGTCAGCTGTGCTGTGCTGCCTACTTCTCTCTCTCTGTCTGTCTCTCACTGTCTGTCTCTTGCACTCTTTCTCCATTTCTCCTTTTCTGTAGCACTCTTCTGTCTTTGTCACAAGTGCTGATGACTGGCTTCTGTCTATATATAAGAGTAGGCTAGCCCTTGGTCTATTGTTAGGGCTTTAAGGGAAAAAGAAAAAGAGAAGCATGTTTGTCTAAATTAAAAGTGCTGGCAAAAGGCCTTTTTACTCATGACACCCCACAACCATTTTCAAGCTCTGCCAAGAGGAAGCTCACAATCACTGAAGAGTAGCAAAGAATTAGAGGAGGCTCAAACCTGCAGTGGGTCTAAACAATTCCTCCTTCACCAATGCAGTAGCAAGTTTGTCAGATCTGCTTGGTCTAAAAATCGCCTCTCTTTGTATGAGCCAGAGCCCTCAATACTGGTCGCTATGTCCCACTGTGGCCAATATGGCTCTGGGAAAGAAGGACTTTTCAGTCCTGTCTGGCCTGCAGTCATGGATACTTTTACGTGCCCTGCACACAAACCACCAGCATTGTGTTAAACGGGCTGCTTTCGCACAAACACTGACTGGTAACAACCTGTGTTATGAGTAGCCTAACTCCTATTGCATTTTATTCATATGCTCATAGCTCCACTTCACAGAGACTCCCACAAATGACTTCTTCTTCCTGCTTGCTGTATGTACCCATCAGCTTCCACCCTGCCCTCAGTCGCACTCAGCAATGCAAACTTCAAACTTTCTAGTGCTGCACTGCACTCCACAGAGAGGGCACAGGCCCCTGGTGCCCTGCTGCTGCTGCTGCGGTGGGCATGTGCCAGGCAGCTGTGCGAGAGAGGGCACAGACTGCATCTGTTGAGTCTGATAAAGCAGCTCTGTGCAGGCAGTCTGTCTCCATCATCTTTGCCTGCCTGCCATGTCTTGTCAAAGAGCTCCCTAACTGCCAAATTCAATTTTGACAGACAGGGCTTTGAATTGACTGTTGTGTCAGGCAAAGCTGCTGGGATGAGTTAAGGAAGGGATTCTTCCACCACGGCGCTGGGGAAGATCGCTACTGTATGCTGGGCTGAGATAACAAAATGGAGCTGAAGTCTGGAGTGTCAAACTTGGGAGTGTCAGACCACTTCATTTCTGGGATGGAGTCATGGTTGACGTCAAAATGACTAGCTTTTGAGCGAACAAATATTTTCAGAGAATATTTTGAATCACGTAAGATGACAAATACTTGGTCTTTGAATTATTGCCTAGAAGTGCTCAGAGGACACTGTAGTTGAAATCTCAACACATTAGAGATATCTAAATATACACTAATAAATCTTGATTTTGCTGAGTCATGGTCCAAAAATGATGATTATATCAGCTGTATTGTGTTTCCCACCCTAAGGCCTGAAATATCGAGTAACATTAGCTCACCCATTGAGATCCTTTTAATAACATTGGGATTTGCATCAGGATAAACATCTATGTGTTGTCATTACACAGCATCCTGGATATTGAAGTGTGCTGGCAGGTTCTATGATAAGGTTCAGGTGTGTGTGTGTGTGTGTGTGTGTGTGTGTGTGTGTGTGTGTGTGTGTGTGTGTGTGTGTGTGTGTGTGTGTGTGTGTGTGTGTGAGTGTGTTGCTATGTGGAACAGGATTTAAACCTGTTCTAAACCTGCTCTGTGAAATCAAGCAAACAAAACTCTTCTTGAGTCATCACTCAGAACATGATGCTTTTTCTCAGTATCAGAATATGTGATTTTCAGACCTGTTGTTTTAAAGCCATGAATTGAGTAGTGCTTTATGTGCTTCCCCAAACACCCCTACCCCACCCCACCCGAGAGCAGTGCAGCATCTATCATTGTCCCCATTGACCGGGCCACGTCCCTTTGTGCAGGTCTGTTGTCTGTGTGTGTGTGTGTGTGTGTGATCTGTTGTGCTTTATTGTGTCTATCTTTGATCACTGTTTTTAGCTGCTGCTGGTGTGTGTGAGTGTGTCTCTCTCTCTCTCTCTCTCTCTCTCTCTCTCTCTCTCTCTCTCTCTCTCTCTCTCTCTCTCTCTCTCTCTCTCTCTCTCTCTCTCTCTCTCTCTGTGTGTGTGTGTGTACAGTTTTGATCTGTGTGGCTATTGGCCTGTGGTTGCTGGCAGCCGTTAAGTCCTTCATCAGCATTTGTCAAACAGAGAGCCCTTGTCTAATCAGCGTTGCAGTGTTGTGCCACACACTGGTCATCTACACACACACATACACACACACTCTCATTCATTAACTCACACCTAACACACATTCATGCATATACACTTACACGCACACGCACACACACATACACACACACAATGTGTACACTACACACACAAGTACACACATTACACAATAGTACACATAGTACTCACCCTATTACTGCTGCTAATATAGCTTGAAAGTTTTATGGCCCTTTTGGAATTTGTTTACACACAGGACAATTTTTGCATTCATATTTATACCTCTGCCCATTGATATTTTATGTGATGCAGTGTATCATGTGTACTGATATATAGCAGGGTATATTTCAGGCTCAAGTATGTTTGTAATTCATGTGTTCTAGTTATACGTATAACTATACTGTGCCAACTAGCATATTTTTTCACCATTTCAGCCATAGTTGAACTAGAAGCAGCCTGCAATAACTCAAGCTTTGAGTTTTAAAGGCAGCAGTCCCCTCCTACAGTACGATTGGTCTGTTTTGATCACAAGGATATCGAATCAACCTTCCGTTTGCGTTACCACGGCTGCGAGAGGAGCAAAACATAAAAAGACTTCCTTTCCTTCCTTTTCGTTTTTTTTTTTTTTGTTTTGTTTTGTTTTTTTGTCGGTGTGAACCAGCTGCTTGTCACCACGAGCAACAAGGCTACTCAAGCCTGGAGGAGTGCCTCAGGGCACCTCTTAGATTCACACCTTTTTGACGAGAAGTTTTTGTCTCTCTTAAACATTTCCACTTCACCACAGGACAAACTGAGTCATGCTTGAATCTGCCATGGATCTAGTTTTGATCAGGTCTGCATCAAGACTCTCTCTGCCTGGGTCAAGCCATTTAGAGTCACTTGTCAGCAGGAAGTGTAGATCTTTATCTTTATTGACAAGCAGACAAGGCTCTTCATAGTCAGGTTTGGTTTGAAGCTGTTGCTTTGTGTGGTCTGATTTAACAACTGGGATCTGGGCCAACGTCTGATGCCATCAGCAACTTGCATACCTTACTTTCATTTTGCTTTAACTCTAGCATCAATTCTGGCTTGCTATTTTGTCTCATTCACTTTTGCTCTTAGTGGAAGACGTAAGCTGCAGTATACTTGCACACATTGTATGTCAGGTGTAACGGTATTGAACACCTAAGCTTTTGTTTGGTTACTCAGCAAGTGGCACAGGGCAGCATTGTCTTATTTTAGTGCAGGTCCTGCACACAGTTTACAGCCTTAGATATTATTATTGTTTTTGCACCTTGTACTGCTTGTCTGTGTGTGAGTGTAAGCATCCTGATGATACTTTTTTTTGTGTGTGTTTGTGTGTGTGTGTGTGTGTGTGTTTCAGGACCATGGCGTCCACAGTGACTTTGGAGGATGCCCTCTCCAACGTGGACCTCCTGGAGGAGCTGCCCCTCCCTGACCAGCAGCCCTGCATCGAGCCGCTGCCCTCCTCCGTCATGTTCCAGGTAAGTAACCACTAGGGTTGTGTTATGTAATGTCTTCTGCAATATGTCTGGCTGATAAAAGTTGTCCTTTGTAAGAATTTGTCATCCGGTGATGAATACGATAAATCAGAAAATGTTTACTGGTAATTACGGTCTGTAAATAGGATTTGGACAAAGGCTAATGAAGTTACTAGAAGATTGACATGAGACTGTTTTAAAGAGGAGTTGGTACGGTGTGAATGAAAGGTTTCATATCGTTGCAAGTAGTTTCAAACCGTCACTTAATATTCAACATGTCCAAATTGCAGTTTTAAGGCTGTTACAGTTATTATTGTGAAGGGGTGGTTAGAATACTAGGTGAAATCCAGTTGAGTTAGCTGCTGCTCTTATTAACTACTGAATGGATTCAGTTGACACAATTGCACTGTAATGTCTTTTTGCCCTGGGCACAGTGGTAATATCCCACAATCCATACCCACTGAACCAGTATTTGACATCAAAGCTATTACTGAGGCAGATCAGGAGGGTGGCGGGGGCTCTCAAGTTGTCGAAAGCTATGGATGCCATTGGCATGACCTCAGCTATGCTCAAAGAGCTGTCAACACTTCTGCTCTGTCCCATCCCATTAATATTTCTATCAAGGAACTCTTAATAGCTAGACTCTACATTATGGGTGTGTTACTAAAGCATTCTGTTCACACTCTGTGGACAACCTGGAACTTATACTGCATGTATTTGGGAA
>JAODXP020000022.1:25406872-25459372 GCA_027497455.2 Sardinella longiceps | reverse complement strand
TTAAATGAGAAGCACTCATTTAGATCTTATTTTCAGATACTATCAGATATCAGATACTGTCTATTTGGCTTGTCCGACCACTGGCCTTGAGTCCCCCTTATTCTGCTTTCATGCAGGTCAAGTGCAATGAACAACCCAACAGAGTGGAGATCTACGAAAAGACCGTTGAGGTCTTGGAGCCTGAAGTCACCAAGCTTATGAACTTCATGTATTTCCAGGTAATGTTCCAAATGTGGGTGTGTCTGTGTGTGTGTGTGTGTGTGTGTGTGTGTATTTGTTTGTGTATGACTCAAAACTATGCCCCACCCACTGTTCTTACACATGTACACTACTTCCCTGGAAGAATGTATTTAACTGTACGCCGCTGCTTAAGCAGTTAATAAGAACACACACACACACACACACACACTGCATCCAGATCACACATTTGCTGGTGCAGTGAGATTTAGCTCTGCGAGGGGCACGTTCACACACTCTCACTTCCCTGTGGTTTATCACCTCAGACAATGATGGCTGATTTACTTAGCGTCTAGTTTTTTAAAACACACACACACACAATTTCTCTCTCTCTCTCTCTCTCTCTCTCTCTCTCTCTCTCTCTCTCTCTCTCTCTCTCTCTCTCTGTCTCTCTCACTCATACACCTCACACACAGACACACACACATGCAAAGATCAAACACCTTGAAAATCTTGTTGAAATAAATTAGTTTCTTGCTTTTTTGTTGCATTTGCTCTACTCTATACACACACACACACACACACACACACACACTCACACACACACACACACTTCTGCTTACGTCCCTTCCCTCTTGACCCCCAGCGCACTGCCATCGATCGCTTCTGTGGGGAGGTGAGGCGTCTGTGCCATGCGGAGCGGAGGAAGGACTTTGTGTCGGAGGCCTACCTGCTCACCCTGGGCAAGTTCATCAACATGTTTGCCGTGCTGGACGAGCTCAAGAACATGAAGTGCAGCGTCAAGAATGACCACTCCGCCTACAAACGGTAGACCTCTCGAGAACACAAGTAGTAGTAGACAGTAGTACAAGTAGTTCTCATCTAATGGTAGCCCTGTTTAGAACACAAGTAGTTTTTCTATAACTGTAGGCCTGTTTAGAACACAAGTAGTTCTCATATAAAGCTAGACATGTTTTAGAACACATTTAGTTCTCAATTAACGGTAGGCCTGTTTAGAACACAAGTAGTTCACATTTAACAGTAGGCCTGTTCAGAGCAAAATTAGTTCTCTTCTGGTTCACTGCCACACTCATGCATATGCATGAACACAAGTACTGTATGCATGGGCAATCTCTTACACACTACTTGAGGGACACAACCTTTTACATGTGCACACAGTCATATCACACACACACACACACACACACACACACACACACACACACACACACACACAGTCACATGACCAATACATGTACTGTAATTATGCTGCATTTAACATCACCCCAATGTTACCAAGAAAACAAGATGTCTCTGTGAATGTTAGATGATTCAGGTCATGTATGTTGACTCAATTAAGCAGCGGTAATGCGATCAGCCAGGTCAAACGACCACGTAAGCAACCCTCTCCTTTTAAAAAGAAAAACCAAACCCCTCAGATAGCAGTAGGTAGGAGCACAGCTCTCTCCCCACCTGACACTAGATGGCAGTATGGAGCTGCTCTCTCCCGCTCGCTCCTTCACTCTCACACTCTCTCGCTTTCCCTTATTCTCCCTCTCCCTCTCTCCCTCTCTCCATTCCAGGCTCTCTCTCTCTCTCTCTCTCTCTCTCTCTCTCTCTCTCTCTCTCTCTCTTTCCTCTAACAGTCTCTCTCTCTACTCTGATATCATATCAACAGCGTGCGGGCGCCTTTTTTCCTCCTCGCTGGGTTTTAATGTGCCTGTTGCAGGTGTGCAGAGTGCAGATAAAAGAGCTCAGAGTGTGTGTTATGATAAACACCGTATCCATCAGCCTCAACTTCAACACAATGTGTGTGTGTGAGTGTGTGTGTGTGTGTTTTTGGGGGGTAGCATGACGATGACTGATCCTGCTATTTTATGGATTTGAAACCCGCGTCTTAAGACTTAGGATGGCACTTTTAGTTGTGCGGAGTAGAGAAAACCTGCTGAGATTGTCAGGGTGTGAAATGAGAGGTGTGAGTGTGTGTGTGTGTGTGTGTGTCTGAGTGTATGCATTTGATGTTGGCGAGGTGTGGTGCTGTGGTAGATGATCAATATTTCAGGGCTGTGTGCTCTCCAGCCTTGCCCAGGCTGAGAGCAGAAGAGCGGAGCGGAGAGGAGCGGAGCAGAGAGCTGTGGATGTGCTGTGTTCCAGGCTCTGGCTGACGTCAGGGAGGGCCACAGATCACACAGCCTCCCAGTTGGTGCTGGCAGGCCCTGGAAAGCATGCTGGCAGCTCCCCCCTTTAACACACACACATACACACAGGAGCGCACACACACACACCCGGCACACACATTCACAAACACATTGGCCCACAGACGCATACTCACACACACACCACACAAAGACAAAAGACACACACTCACTCAAAAACTCACATACACACACACACACACACACACACACACACACACACACACACACACACACACACAGACTCGCTAAAGAAATAAAGAAATACGCACACACATGGCCCCTCCATCTCTTCCTCAATTACATTTTTCATTCTCCTCCTCTGCTCTTGGCTGCCTGGAAAGAAAAAAGCCAATATTCTCCCTCTCTCTCTCTCTCTCTCTCTCTCTCTCTCTCTCTCTCTCTCTCTCTCTCTCTCTCTCTCTCTCTCACCCCTTCTTTGTCTCCCTCTCACCCTTACTCAAGCCAGCAGTCTGTCAGTGGAGGCAAACCGAGGGGTGAGCCAGCGTAGTGACGTAGCAATCATTCAGTGTGACATTTGATTGATATGAGCCAGAGACTTGCCCCGTGCTCATTACGCTACACCATTAGGCAGTGTTAATGTTGAGGCAGGCGATTGTTTCTGGGTCGGGTTTCTGAATCGGATAAATGAAATGGTCTGACAGTCGTGATTGAGTAGCTATTATGTTGCATGGCATTATCATGGCAGTCGTGGTAATAATAGCACTGATCCTCCAGGCTTCTGGAGCGCTGCAGATTAATCTTAAACACCAGCTTTTATCATAGGGCAGTCTTTTTTTCCCTTCTCGTAGAACAGTAACACGTTTATTCATTTAGGGTGGTATTCTCCCTGGTGCTTAAGTCCAAAAAAGTGCTTAATGTAGATTTAAATGCATGGAGCTAAGCACGTTTTTGGACTTAAGCTCCTGGGAGAATACCTGCCTTTATTTATTTATTTATTTATTTATTTATTTATTTATTTCTGTATGTATGTATGTATTCCAAGTGAGCATTATTACTCAAGAATTTTCTGTGTCTGCCATAGAGCTGCCCAGTTCCTGAGGAAAATGTCTGAGCCCTCATCCATCCAGGAGTCGCAGAACCTCTCCATGTTCCTAGCCAATCACAACAAGATCACCCAGGTAGGTCTGACAACATCAAAATCAAATGCTCATACTGTAGGGCTAAACTATTGAAAGTTCAATGTCATAATGTCAACTGAAGGCCTCCTATCAACTTACAGGCACCATTTTTTTCCAAAATAAAAAAGTTCTTGCTAAACAAAACCCTCTGTAGTGACCCCCTCTGCAGAAAGTCTCTCTCTCTCTCTCTCTCTCTCTCTCTCTCTCTCTCTCTCTCTCTCTCTCTCTCTCTCTCTCTCTCTCTCTCTCTCTCTCTCTCTCTCTCATTCAGTCCTCTCCTGCTCACTCGACTGTGGCAGTTTGAACAAGTTAATCAGCCAAGCTACAAGTACACTTCTACCAACTAAACTCCATTTGCACCCCTTTTCTACCCCATCCCTGCTGAGTGGAGGGAGTCTTTTCCTCGTCAGCTTGATTGATCAGTCTCTCCCCTTGGCCGTGTTTTGCGTGCGTGTCCCGGCGTGGCGTCTAGACTGACTATGCTAACTCCCCTTGCTCTGCTCTCCAGTCTCTGCAGCAGCAGCTGGAGGTCATTAGTGGCTACGAGGAGCTCCTGGCCGACATTGTCAACCTGTGCGCCGACTACTACGAGAACAAGATGTACCTGACCCCCAGCGAGAAGCACATGCTGCTCAAGGTGAGCGACCTCATCTCAGTGTGCCTGTGTCTTCACACATTCACTCACACACACACTCTCTCTCTCTCTCTCTCTCTCTCTCTCTCTCTCTCTCTCTCTCTCTCTCTCTCTCTCTCTCTCTCTCTCTGTCTCCTTCTTTTTCTGTCTGTCTCTCTGTCTGTCTGTCTGTGCCTTCTCCTACTCTATTCCTGGTGAAAAGTAGCTGGGCCAAGTGGTAGTTGACTTCGGAAGTTGGTACCAGAATCATTAAAGGGACACTATGCAGTTTTTGCTGTAAAACTAGTGAAAGGCATGCTAAAGGCAAACAAAACCTTCCAAACTTTCCAAGTCTTAATGACACTTCTAAAACCTACTAATGATGTCTGATTTCAAAAAAGTTTGCAGTGTCATGCTGTAACTAGATCTCCTTTTATTTGAAAGGGTTCCTTAAACTTTAAGCCAGTTGGAGTATCTAAAGGTGTCTGACCGAGTCAACAAGTCTGTAGCAGTGATAGATTAAGACTAGTTTATGCCGTTTTATGCAACTGACTCCATGGCATCGCTCCATGGCAACATTCCCTTTTGGGGATTTTAGAGAAGAGGGAAGAAGTTTACAAAGTTTAGAAAGAAATTCACTTCAAGAAATGAAGTGAATTCTCTAGAGTGAGGGAAGGAAGCACAGTTTGCTCCTCTCATCTGGTGGAGAGTTTCTTGACTGTGTGAAATTGCAAGATGTCTTCTGTGGTGTTTCTTATCTAGGTAATGGGCTTTGGTTTGTATCTTATGGACGGAAGCAACAGCAATATCTACAAGCTGGATGCAAAGAAGCGGATTAACCTCACCAAGATTGACAAGTTTTTCAAGGTTTGTGTTTGTGTGTTTGACTGTGTTCTGTGTGGGTGGGGGTGTTTATTTGTATATACAGTATGTGTGGTGGTAACAGTTGTTAATTGTGGATAAATCAATTATGGCTAGTAGCATAATGTGCATAGCACCCACCCACACACACACCCACACACACACACACACACACACACACACACACACACACACACACACACACACACACATATATATACTTACAGAATTTCATAAGTTGTTTGCTAAGACTTACTTTGACTCTATTTCATTATGATCACAGCAACTCCAGGTGGTGCCGCTGTTTGGCGATATGCAGATTGAGCTGTCCAGGTACATCAAGACCAGCGCACACTTTGAGGAAAACAAATCCAGGTGGGTTCTAGGAATTGGAATGATAGAACAAATGTGGTTCCAGTCTGGCATGGAACTGGTTGCTCTCCTTTTCTCTCCAGTAATGGATGACTAGAGAACTCCAGAGAACACCACAGAATAGATCTATTTGACTGATAGCTTTATGCAAATTGACACATACACTTGTAACGAGGGGTTTGGAAATCCACCCTGGCTCAGCTGATAGGCAGTCTGTGATGTTACTGCTGCTCAACTACTGTACATTGTGCCAGTCTTATGGACTTCCTCCTCCTGTAGCTCCTGCTCTAAAGAATAAATAAGACTGCTGAGACGTGCTGCTATTTCAGCATCGCTATTCAGACAGTAGTGTCCATTCTGGGAATGGATTGGCTTTGCACTTATTGTCTGTCCAGACATGAGATTGTCTCTCTCTTGGTTGTTTTTGTTGGCTTCATTTTACCTCCTACATTTTTCCTCCTATTTATGCCTGCCTTCATGAAATTCATATTTTTTGTTTATTTTTCTTTCCTTTCTTCAGGTGGTCTTGTACGTCTGCAGGCAGCAGCCCCCAGTACAATATCTGTGAGCAGATGATCCAAATCCGGGAGGATCACATGCGCTTTATCTCTGAGCTGGCCTGCTACAGCAACAGCGAGGTACACACATCTAAACACACAGATACAGTCCGCACGCACGCACGCACGCGCACGCACACACACACACACACACACACACACACACACACACACACACACACACACACACACACACACACACACTGTTCCTATGTGATGTGTTAATGACACACACACACACACACACACACACACACACACACTGTTCCTATGTGATGTGTTAATGAGGTTTTAACATCACTGTTAGGTATTAGTCATAAACATATGCCAGGCTGGCACCAAATGTTGCCCTGCAGGAGACACAGATGCCATTGTGTTTCTGTCTGGCTCCGTTAACATCTACAAATCCAAATGTCCTAATTGCTTCTAATGAGAATCACTTTGGCTTTGCTGAGTGTGTGTGTGTGTGTGTGTGTGTGTGTGTGTGTGTGTGTGTGTGTGTGTGTGTGTGTGTGCGTGCGTGTGTGCGCGTGCCCAATGCCCGTTAAATGTGTTCTGGGTGTTAATGAGTGTGGCACGATGGCAATGACTTTGCTTTCCCTCGCCATGGCGTCATCTTCTGACCCTCACAGACCCACCGTCTGCATGTGCGCTCATTAAAACCAGATTAATATTCATTGTTGTCCCGGGCACATCAGCCAGGGCATCTTCAGCACAGTGGAGATGTGTGGGGGGCAAGTTGGGAGGCGTAGAGTCTAGGTCAGATCTAAGTCGGGGTCAGCAGTGCCTTCATGTGATGCCCTGATGCCTTGTTGTGTTCAGTTCACCCGCAAGGGGATCTAACTTAGACAGGAGGCCAAAAGGTTCATATTGGTGCTGGATTAAAACAAGAGTTGTAGTTGAGATGTTTTAATGGATTTTATATTATTGGCTGTGAAATGAATCACTTCATCCCTTACGCTCCACTGAGATTTATTGTGTTTTTTTTTTTAAAATAATTCTGTGATCATGTCAGAGCCAAAGCGCTGTCAGTCATCTCACACAAAGAGTTGGAATGTGAGTCATCATCAAAGTAGGGTTTTTTAAACTCCCCAGACTGGTCTAGGCTGATAGACTGGAGTGAAAGAAGCATTCACTAAAATTCAAACCACCTTTTTTAGTGCTTCTGTTTGCGCTGAGTGCAGTATTTTAAATTAACTTCAAGTGAATCAAGTGCATTCAAAATGCTTTGCCATCTTTGTCAGGAAGGACCACTTTTATGAACTTATCTGAGACAAATACTGGAGTCTGATAACCATGAAGAGATTTTGAAATCTTCCCTTATCTCCTTAACGCAGTCTTGCAAAGTTTTGTGGACAGGAAGTACTTAAAAGACAAAAATGAAAAACTATTTCAAAGTTTGTCTGAACAGCCGCCTGACTAGAATTAATGGCTTGTTCAAAGCTGATTGCTCGACTGATTTTTGCACACAATTCGTCAATTATCCTCTGGCTCACTTTTGAGAGTGAATATTGTAATCACTGCATTCCCAGTTTCTCAGGAAGTGCAGATTGAGTACTCACTCTTCAGACAGTCCAGAATTATGCCTGTATTGTGCTGCAATGAGTGGGAGGGCAAGGTTTGGCCTCTTGTGGCAGTGATCTAGCCCAGAGTTTTTTCTTTTGCAGTGGAGATATAGAGATGCCTTTTTTATTTAGCTAGTTTGAACTCTTTTAAATCCTCTGCCACTCTCTCTCAAACCCGTACTTTTTTGTCTGTCTTTCTTTCTCTTTCTTTCTTCCTTTCTCTCTCTGTCTATGCATGTTTTCTCATCCCTTCCATCTTTTTCTCCCCTTTCTCTCCCTCTTTCCATCTGTCCATCCCATTATATCCTCCTCTCCCCTGTCCTGTCCTCTCTCTCTCTCTCTCTCTCTCTCTCTCTCTCTCTCTCTCTCTCTCTCTCTCTCTCTCTCTCTCTCTCTCTCTCTCTCTCTCTCTCATGTTCAGGTGGTGACTGGTTCAGGCCGTCAGGAGGCCCAGAAGACGGACAGTGAGTACAGGAAGCTGTTTGACTTGGCCTTGCAGGGCCTGCAGCTGCTGTCTCAGTGGAGCGCCCATGTCATGGAGGTGGTAAGTTCTCTCACACCCACACACTCACACTCACACACACACACACACACACACAGGCCCTCCTCTCTCTCCTGTTCCACACAACTGAGCCATCCACACACCACACACCACACCTCACCAGGCCACATCATGCCATGTCACACCACACCATACAATGCCAGGCGTATTCTACCCAGCCTTCATCCAGCTAGGGGAGTTTTGTCTACCTTTTTAAATCTGTTGCAAGTTCTTAGTCATAATAGGCCATGCTTTTTAGCAGCACTTATGCATGCATATGTAGTAAAACATTTACACATGTATGCAAAACTGCATTGTTGTATGCAAAACTGCATTACACCTTGGTCATGACAGAGGGTAGGCCAGAAGCGCTTTCCTATGCTCTGGTGCAGACATGCATAAACAATTGACTTGGTGCAATAGTTCCTGGGTAAATGAGACAAACTGTCATTAGGAAAGAGTCTATTAGAATTAAACAGCCTGGAGGGGCCCAATTGGAAGCTACAAGAAGAGCTGATTGTGTTTTTGACATGCCATTTAAACACAATAGTGCAGTGAGTGATTCTTTGTCATTCTTTAAGGGCAAGCTTCTTTGTTATTGTTTATTGTGAAGATTCAAGACTGGGGCTCTGTAGAATGTTTGGTTTGAAGCTGCAGTCAAGTGTCAGTTATTTAAACTACAATGTCTAAATGTGTATAATGACTCGAGAATGAAGAGCAAGTGACTCGTGAGGAGATATTATCTTTATGTATTAAAAAGTTTTATGTGTTTACGAGCTTCATAAAATCACTGACCTCACCTTTAAGTGCTGTCTTTAAGTCTTCTTAGAGCAAGCTATATTTTAAGACCGCCAATGGGAGAAAACATAAAAACTATTTTTTCACTGGAAGCAGCATTTAAAGCAGGGGTACTCAACTGGCGGACCTGGGTCGGGGTTGCAGTCATCAAAAGTGGAAACGCAAAGCGGCACTATGAAACAAAGCCTGGGCACTTAGAAAAGAAATATCCCAGAACCAGAAAAATAAATCAAATGCAAGAATCATCAAGCGTCACGAACTGTGATAGTCAAGTCAGCAACCCAGCAAGAGCACACGACTGAAGAGTCACTGCTAGTGGCATGGGTCTTAGGCAAGCACAAAAAAACATTCACTGACACCGAAGTTGTGAAGGAATGTATGAACGAAATGGCGATCGCTCTGTATGAGGGAACCCAGTTTAAAGATGACATTACCCAAAAAATAAGCCTTGGACCCTGTAAACATTGTAAATTTGGCAAGTTGACCTTTTCAGTTTGTAGTTGAGTACCCCTGATTTAAAGCATTCACTGTTGCATAACTTATTAGCGTAGCATGTCCGATTGTCTTAGCATCACAGCTACAGTATGTCTCTTTGATCACAGAAATTGTCGTCATGACACTGACCCCACAGTGTTTTCCATGCAAAAGCAACCATTCATTTAGCCATTCTGTCTTTCTCCCATCACCATTTATGGGCTTATTTCACACCGGAACATTCCGAGATGGAGAAACCATTCCATGGTAGTAAACTAAACATTCTATCATTGAAATGCATTGACTTGAAAAAAATGGGTAATAAGATTTAAAACATGTTTAAATTCACTTTCTTTCAAATAATGCAAATTGGGAAGTCCCGAATAGATAGAAGCTTTTAGAATATTCATGCACAAAAATGTAAAACCACTTTTATCTATTCGGGACTTCAGATGTGCATTATTTGAAAGAAAGTGAAAATAGAAATGTTTTAAATGTTATTACCTATTTTTTCCAAGTCAGAAAGAGGGATAAATCCAATGCATTTCAATGAATGTTCAGTGTACTACTATGGAATGTTGGAATGTTCAGGTGTGAAATAAGCCCATAGAGCTAACTTCAACAACTCATGAGGTCATCACGTTCAATGCTTAAAGATGAATTGGTGATGAATTCTTTTGATTACTGCAGTCAGTGAAGAAGTATTTCACAGAATAGTTGGTAGATTCAGTCCTTTATGTTTTGCCATTCTTACTGAACTTCTGAGAAATTGCTTCAAGCAAGACCTCTTTGAAAGTTTCTTTTGAGACTATGAGCTTTAGGACTTATATTTAAAAAGTAGAATAAAAGCTTTCGTATGCGCTGCAAAGGTCATTCAGACTGGTATGTGCACCCTCAAGGACTTTAGGATGTCGCTCAGTTCACAGTAATGAAAGTTTGACAGTATGAGTTGCTGCACACTAAATATGAGAAATGGTAGCCATTATTTTGTGTATGATATAATTAGTTTCCCTATACAACCTTATGGGGGAAATATGAAATATGAGAAATTGTCAATATTTTGTGTCATGTTGAGTTTACACACAGATTTTTTAATAGTCTTGTGATTGCATGATTAGCAGTTTTCTATTGTAAACATTCAACAATTCAGTTTTTTTATTACGTTTTTGTTACTGTACCATTTGCATTTTGATTTAAATGTTGGTATGCAGGATATGCCCTGCACTCTTATTTAATCTTGAATTTATATGAAGTATTTCCAACCAATCTCTCCTGTAGTACTCTTGGAAACTGGTGCATCCCACGGACAAATACTCGAACAAAGAATGCCCGGACAATGCAGAGGAGTACGAGCGAGCCACAAGATACAACTACACCAGCGAGGAGAAGTTCGCTCTGGTGGAGGTCAGACTTACTTTCGAATAACTGCATTCTTCAAGAGTTTTTAGTTGCATCTGAGTAACAAAAACTTAACAGTACTCGTAACACTTAACACAATAATGTACCCATTGTAGTAGCCTCCCTTTTAGAATAGAGGTCCTTGGGTGACAGTTGAAAGCCATCCGCCCACACATGGCCCTGAACACAGGAATGATGAATGGCAGAGGCCTTCCATGCACATCTCCCACTGAGTTCTGTATGTGTTTGTGGGTGTGCGTCCGTGTGGGTGCCCATGTGGGTGGGTTTAGTCTATGAGACGTGGATCTTCCCAAGGCTTCTTCCTATGAATGAATGAGTGAAGAGAAGGGAAGTGAAGGGAGTTTTTGCCTCTAGTCATGGGTGCTTCCCCTACTGTCTGTAAAGTACAGTGAGACAATGGATTGTATTTGTGCGCTCTACAAATAAAATTGAATTGAATTGAATTGAATTGAATATGTGTGTGTGTGTGTGTACAGGTGATGGCCATGATCAAGGGCCTGCAGGTCCTGATGGGACGCATGGAGAGCGTCTTCAACCACGCCATCCGCCACACCATCTACTCCGCCCTGCAGGACTTTGCCCAGCTGACGCTGCGTGAGCCGCTGAGACAGGCCATCAAGAAGAAGAAGAACGTGGTCCAGAGGTACAGGACTGTAGCTAACTAAGAACACCACACAGGCCAATCAGAACCAAGAACAGGAAGGCAGTTTGACAAGGAGAACTTTTTGGTTCTGCTCATTTTGAACAGAGCACTTCCAATTTTTTTTTGGTAGCAAAAAAATGAATCAATGCAATCATGGTGCTATTGCCAAATACAACATGGTAAACAACAGCCGTAAAAAACATGGTGACGGTGAAAAATTGAAGTTGGATGATTCTACCTCGGTAACCATAGGTACCTGTGGTGAGCACACTGAAGGAAAAGGCTAAGGCATCTAAAGTGTGTGTGTGTGTGTGTGTGCCCGCCCGCTGTCTCACAATCCCCTCAGAGATCATCTTTCTAGGCCTGACTGCTGCTAAAAGAGATTAATCTGCTAATCAGGCTGGATCAGGTTGCTTCCTGTCAGTTATAGTTCTGAGGGTTCAGGACTCAGACCTCAGGAGGCATACTGGCAGAGAGAGAGAGAGAGAGAGAGAGAGAGAGAGAGAGAGACAGAGACTCAGGTTCATGGGAATGAGGATTATCGGAATGATGTTTTTATTTTATTTATTTTTTATTTTTTTCAAGACATCTTGGAGCCTGACTAGATGCTGGGAGTGGAGTAGTCAATGCCATCCATAAAAAAGTCTAAAAAGTGAGCTACTCCTCATTCAGGGAGTGCTTCAATTTGTGTTTGTCCTCAGAGAGGAGGGGATTTTATAGTCACTGTGCATGGAGGAATATATCCCTCCCATGTATATGGATTTCATTTTCTTTTTCTTAATTGAAATTGAGCTGAAAAATGACTACATTTGACATTAATAGGAGAAGGAGAGAGTAGTAGAGTGGATTTATTTTGTGTTGAGAGAGAGAAAAGGGCACTCAATTCAATTATTTTCATGTAAATGGGGTTTGGATACGATAAACAAGGGGAATACTAAATGTAGCCAAAGTAAAATAAATACACTCTCAACACGTTGAAGACGGCCAAAACATGTCTTTCTAGGACATGCTCCTGTTAAACCAGTGAAGAGTCACAGCTTGAGTGTGCCTTTGCTTTAAGTGTGTGTGTGTGTGTGTGTGTGTGTGTGTGTGTTTGATTTATTTATTTATTTATTTTTCTTCCTTCACTCAGTGTCCTCCAGGCCATTCGTAAGACCATCTGTGACTGGGAGACGGGCCGTGAACCCCACAACGATCCAGCTCTCCGCGGTGAGAAAGACCCCAAGGGTGGATTTGACATTAAGGTTCCCCGCCGTGCTGTTGGGCCTTCCAGCACTCAGGTAAAATAGTCATGCCGTCTACTCCCTCCTAGTCCTTGTTATCCTGTCGGCTAACAGGTCCTGCCCTTGGTTAGACCGTCAGTTTGAGCAGGAAGTCTCATTTTACCCTCCAATGTTTGTTTTTTTTCAGCTTGCTGAATTCATTACTGAGGTATTTTTTGTCAATCCTGATCTAGTTTTGAACTCTAACTTGGGCTGATTTATGTGCTTATTTGATTGGTTAGGACTGCTGTTGCACATTTTTCTTTAAAGGTTTTAGACCTTGAGACGTACATTTTGCACCAAGTGATGTTGTTTTGAACGTTTTCTTTTTTCCTATGCATTATGAAGTAAGTTGTCACATGTATGTAGGCTAGATCCCAGACTGACATGTAAAAGAATGACGACACACAGTTCAAAGCTGAAACATCAAGGGCTAGGCCAGTGCTGCAGAGCAACAAGCTTTGGCAGACGGCCTTGTTCTGACAGATATATAGAACACGTGGCCATGTCCCGCTTTTAAATTACTGATGGATGCTTGCATAAGTTCAGCGGAATGGCGTAAAGTTTGTATGATTTTCTCAGAAAACGTCTCGATATTTGACATTCAACAACCCTGCTACCGGCCTCAGAATGAAGCATTTTAATTGGCCTTTAGAGCATAGTCAATGATATCCGGTAGCTCTTTAGGTTTGCAAGTACTCAAGGTTTTTCCAATTTATCCATCAGTTTATCTATTATTTTGTCAGAAAAGGAAAATATTTTATGAAGGTAGCTCTGATCTTCGGCTCGACGTCTATCAGGTATTGTTGGCAGAAGCTGCCGACAGGAATGAATAAATTGAGTGAACATTGTTTTTTATTGCCATCTAGTTATTTCTCTCAAAGGCTGTGCCTGTACTGCTATTCAGCTTGAGAAAAGCTCCTGTCATAAAATGTTATTGTGTTTGCAATAATTTCCCGGCAACTACTCATGTTGAGAAAGAGACAGGAAGAAGTGGCAAGTCCTTGTTTTTTTCCCCCCCTTAAGCCTGAAACGGCTGCTAGGATATCACAGCTAAAAAATGAGCTCTAGGATTCTTCTCACAAACATATGATGGCACACCTTATATGTGCAGGTATAGGTCTCTTTATAGCACTCATCTCCAGGCGGTGAGTGCTTCACCTCTACCTCCACAGCCTCAGTGGGCCCTGAGTTTGCACTGATGAGCTCTTGGCGTGATAGCAGAGTGTTCAGCAGCACATCCCCCTCTCTTAAGGGGAGAAACAGAAGTGCGCTCCATGTCAACCTGGAACAAAACAGGTCACAGATTGAAGAGTGTGTTTCTGAGTGTATTGAACTGCGACTGGAAACAGCTACTGGCTTTTTCTACTTTTAAGGTGTGCTCTAATGACACTCTAAATTCATTCTTCTGTGGGTTTGTGTGTGTGTGTGTGTGGGTAAGTAAGTAAATTAGATTCAGACTCCATTTTCTTCCACCACTGAGAAGTGGTCAGGTGCCCACAGACTAAGCAGTAGTATTGTAATTGTGCCGCCACAACATGAGTGAGGCAGATAGCCACTTAGCCCACTCTCCACTGCTTCAATCCACTGCCTTCACTGGGTACCTGATCAATTTGTGTGTGTGTGTGTGTGTGTGTGTGTGTGTGTGTGTGTGTGTGTGTGTGTGTGTGTGTGTGTGTGTGTGTGTGTGTGTGTGTGTGTGTGTGTGTGTGTGTGTGTGTGTGTGTGTGTGTGTGTGTGTGTGTGTGTGTGTGTCAGAACCTGTTCCTCTGGCTTTGAGCAAGATAAAACAGACAAATAAACAAGCCCTTTAATCTGCTGAAATCTCCACAGAGACTCGCGCCCCCGTAGTCACAAACACGGTGTTTGATAGGCAGAGCACTTAAGTGTAAGGCATTGAAATTGAGTGTTTCATGTTCTTGGGACTGATGTGATTATGCTTTTCTGTTTGTTTGTTGTATTTATTTATTTATCTATTTATTTATTTCTCCCTTGTGGTTCATTATGCTTCAGAGACAGACACATAAATGTGCCGAGAGAGAGAGAGAGGGGAGAGGCTAATCAGATAAAAAGTGAAGGAGAGTTGTCTCAAGTATGGCTGAGACGTTTTCTCGAGTAACTTGAATAATTTTATTACAAAAAATGATTGAGGCAAATTGTTTGCTACATCTATAAAACAATAAAAAACTAAACTTGATTAAAAACTTGATTTAAAAAAAAACAATTCACACAATACACGATTAAGAAAATGGACAGTAGCCCTATTCTCTTGGAGGACTTGAGGATGGGCCCTGTAAAACCATCGATATCTCAACCATAATCAAATGCTAATTTTGTCCAGCATATTCTGATCTATTATCTGTTATGCATTATTAAATACTGTATGCCTGCATAATGACAAATGTTTACTGCAGATCTGAAAGTAATCGAAGACCATCATGTGTAGGAACTCTAGTAAAGGAGGACAATCCAGCTGATTTGTGTTGTGTGGTTTGGTACAGTATGGTTTTGTGTCTGTGCCGTTCCTCCCTAAATGGTCCCTCTCTCCCTGTGCTTGTAGCTGTATATGGTGAGGACCATGCTGGAGTCTCTGGTCGCAGATAAAAGCGGCTCAAAGAAGACCCTCCGCAGCAGCCTGGAGGGCCCCACCATCTTGGACATTGAGAAGTTCCACCGCGAGTCCTTCTTCTACACTCACCTGCTCAACTTCAGTGGTAAGGGCCCCATAGGCACACAACCATACACAACAGACAGGTGCTGGGTAATCTGAGGCCCACAGGCTATTCACTTGTTTACATTATACTTAACCTCTTAGGAAGCCATTTAAATAATTATTTCCCAAATGCAAGTAGCATTGTCTAATGGTAAAAACAAAAAACTGTTTTATTCAAACCTAAAAATAATTTTGAAAAAGACCATGTCCGTTGACTGCATCCAGGTATGTAATCACTCTTCAATAAACCTTGAATATTAAAGATTTAATGATTTTTAACTGGTACACAACAACAAAACGACAGTGGATGATAACGTAGGATTATCCTTTCCTGTGAAGGCTGAGGGGGCACAATTTCTCTAGAAATGATTCCCCCTCCAGAGTAGTTCTCTGCAGAAATAGTTTTTCATGCCCATTATTGATCAGTTATCAGGGCAGGGCTCCACACTGCCTTCGACTTCACTGGACTGGAAGTGTTTTGTAACGTTGCAACCCATTTTTCTCCTCAGGTGGTTTGATGTGTTATTTCTTTGTTGTAAAGGGGTTCTTGTCTTTGTGATGCTTGTCCCGTCAGAGACCCTGCAGCAGTGCTGTGACCTATCCCAGCTGTGGTTCCGGGAGTTCTTCCTGGAACTGACCATGGGCCGCCGCATCCAGTTCCCCATCGAGATGTCCATGCCCTGGATCCTCACTGACCACATCCTGGACACTAAGGAGGCGTCCATGATGGAGTGAGTGACCCCAATCAGTAATATTATGATAAAAATAATTTACTACACATCTACATTAATAATTCCCTACAAATGGAATCGAGCATTGAAAGCAACCTTGGTGTAAGCATGTGTTTTGCAAAGAATGTTTGTGAACTGTGTGCTTACCTAGTTTTTGGCGCTCTGTGTACATCCGCAATGTTTTCAATGCTCCATTCCATGTGCAAGTATTCTAAAAATGAAATGTCAGAAGTATTGTGCTATGTCGAGGTATTTTCGTACCTCAAAAGCAGCGATTTGGATGCGAGGGGCAACATTGCACTGGCACGCACGCTCATTGAAGCCCATTGTATGGCTCTTAAAAACTCAGCTACCGATGTCTTTTTCATTTTGAACGAAAGTTTGACTTGCATACATGATGATAAAGAGCTTTAATAACTTCATCACTGGAGTTTCATTTTACTTGACGCTTTTTGACTTTTTCTGCAGGTACGTGCTCTATCCTCTAGACCTTTACAACGACAGTGCGCACTACGCCCTGACCAAGTTCAAGAAGCAGTTCCTTTACGACGAGATTGAGGCAGAGGTAACGGCCCTGAGCTTTCTTAGCACAGCCATGTACAGACTGTACTGTTCCTTTCTGCTCAGAAAGGCACTATTGAAGCAACATGAGACGTCTCTGTGTGGCACGTCAGACACTAAAGAACAACAAGGGTGATGACGGCACAATGTCCATACCGTCCACACATCCACATCATGTCCAGGAGCACAATGTCCATACCGTCCACATATCCACATCATGTCCAGGAGCACAATGTCCATACCGTCCACACATCCACATCATGTCCAGGAGTACAATGGACACTTTCTTATGAGTGGAAGATGTTGTTTTCTTTCAAGCTTCAAGCTTGTTTGGAAAGTATGAGTAAGATTCTGCAGAGATGCAACTGCTTGTAGGAATAGGGGTGGGCAGTTGGCCCTGGCTGTGCCGTATTAAGAATTCTAGGATGTTGATCGTCACAGACTATTTGTCTAGGTGTTTTTTTTAGTTCAGGACAAGATATGAAACTTGTTTTGTACTCTTGGCCATGTTCTGAAAACTGTGTTGTCCTCTCTTATCTTTTTATTTTGATAGGTCAATCTCTGCTTTGACCAGTTTGTTTACAAACTTGCTGATCAAATATTTGCCTACTACAAAATCCTGGCTGGAAGGTACCCATTATTTTTTTTCCCTTGACTTTATTAGCTGACATTTTTAATTTTGTTAATCCGTTTTAGTCTGTCACACTGCTGTGCTTAGAGCATGGATGGAATTTCAAGGGGTTGTTTTGGTATGTTTGACACTGTGTGTGTGTGTGTGTGTGTGTGTGTGTGTGTGTGTGTGTGTGTGTGTGTGTGCACGCTCTAGCCTTCTCTTGGACAAACGACTGAGGGCAGACTGTAAGAACCAGGGTGCTAACATTCCATGGCCGGCATCTAATCGCTACGAGACGCTGCTCAAGCAGAGACACGTGCAGGTGAGAACAATAGCTTCTCTGCAATGGGATGCGCAACAGTTACAGTATCTCCATATTCATATACTTAAGCAGACACAGGGAAAGCAGCTTCTCTGTAATGGGACACACAATAGTTTCTTCATATTTATCCATTTAAGCAGAGATAGTGTATGGTAAAACATGAACTTTCTATGAGAGATCTTATTTTACTAGGTCAATATTACTTTTCTTTTAGCCCATAGTCTATGTATGGAGGTACAGTAGGCAGGTGGAAGAAAGAAAGAATTAGAGAAGTAATTGAAGTACATCACACCAGGTCATCACACCAGGTCATAAAGCAGCCCTTCCCCTTTAAATCTAATCACATTCATTTGCAAATCTCTGCAACACAAAATGTTTTGAGGCACAGTCTCCAACTTTGGTGTAGTTAAAATGGATTGAATCATTTTTAAAAAATTTATTCAGGGGAAAAAAAAACCTTTTTGCAAGGTTATTTAAATTATGTAAACTTCTGAAGTAAGATTGAGTGCCAAAGCACAAACAAACCCTGATAAAAAGTTTCCCTCCCGTGGTCATTTAATTATGTAGACTGATGAGTTTAGATTCCGTGCCAAGAAGCGCCGAGCACCAGTAATTTATCCCTAAGAAAATATGACTGTAGTTTCATGACCTCTAGCAGGACACAGTGTTCATAATCACTATTATTTATTAATGTACATATTTCTTTTCTTTGAATCATGCATAATATTACTAAATCCATCATGAAATATTGCAGTCAAACCTTGGCTTGCTGTAAATTTTTCCTGCGGTAGCTCAGACTGTTAAGAGAATTGTCTTTCAGTGCAGGTGTAATTGGTTTGAATGAGGATTCAGTCAAATGCCATCATCATCGAATGGGATGGTGTGTTCAGTGCAGTCTTCAGGGCTCTTTGTGTTCTATAAATGACTCCAGTCTGAATGAAGACATGAAAGATGAAGGGAGAAGGAATGCTGTGTGCTGGTGTTGCCTTATTATTACCACTGCTCAGGTTGCCTACCCTTAGTGCCCGGAACACAGGCTCTTGCTCCTGTATTTATATGCTGATGTCCTGTGGCTACCTGCCTGCCTGTCAATCATGTGGGCTCTGTAGTCGGCCAGCTCAGTGCAGTTGATGATGAGAGTGTTGTTTGTGCTTTGGCTCTGGCTAGTGTTGACTCAATCTCAGCATGTCAGTCGGCTTGTGTGTGCAGCTCGGCTTCTCCCGCACCCATCAACCCTCTGTCTGTCTGTATGTCTGTCTGCCTGTCCGTCTCTTTGTGTCTGTGTGTGTCTGTCTTTTTCTGTGTGTGTGTGTGTGTGTGTGTGTGTGTGTCTGTCTGTCTGTCTGTTTCTGTGTGTCTGTCTATCTGTCTTTCCTTTTTTGTGTGTGTATATATGTATGTCTGTCTGTTTGTCTCTTTCTGTCTGTCTTCTCACTTTGTGTGTGTGTGTGTGTGTGTGTGTGTGTGTGTGTGTGTGTGTGTGTCTGTCTGTCTCTGTCCCTATCTGCCTGTGTTTGTCTTTCTGTTTCCCTGTCTTTGCATTTGTCTGTGTGTGTGTGTGTGTGTGTGTGTGTGTGTGTGTGTGTGTGTGCGAGTCTGTGTGTGTGTGTCTGTGTGTGTGTATGTGTTTGTTTGTCTATCTGTCTGATTGACTATCTGTCTGACTCTGCAACGATCTTGTTTAGTCTTTCTAAATCTATCTTTGTGTATGTCTGGTGCCTGGCTGCCAGTTCTTGAGTTCCTTCACTTGTGTGTCCTTAGTTTTTCTGTTTTTTTTCTTTTTTTTCTCCTCACTTTTGTTGAGCTTGTCTGTCTCATCCGCTAACTTTATAGTTAATTTGTCTGTTCGATCTAGTTCTGTTCCATATCTATTGATTAGCTCTGTTTGTCTGTGGGTCAGTCCTTGAGTCCAGTCCAGTCTAATTTGACGTACTGTACTGTAATGTACTGTATGTGTTCCTCAGCTGCTGGGTCGCTCCATTGACCTGAACAGGTTGATCACCCAGAGGGTGTCTGCCGCACTCCACAAGTCTCTGGAGCTGGCCATCGGCCGCTTCGAGAGCGAGGACCTCACCTCCATCATGGTGAGTGCTACAGCGCGCGCACGCACACACGCACACACATACACACACACACACACACACACACACCTATAGTACACTCTCTCTACAAGCACACACACACACACATGCACAGTACATTTACAAGCTTTGACGTGATGCTGTCATAGCACATACAAGAAAAAATTGGAAAATGCAAATATTAAGGCTATTTACTTAACACCAATGGCAGCATTTTTAATAGTTTTACATTTATATTTATGCATTTATCACACACTTTTCTCCAAAGCGACTTAGATTTTTTTCACCAAGAGTTTATGAACGTATCCGTCACAGTTAATGAATAGAAAAAGGCACATCAAGTGTATTTTTATGTAATAGAATATGTGAACTTCACTGGCAGAGAGATGAAAGAATTTTTTTTTTTTTTCAATTGCTTCTTGCAGTCTGATGTGGCATGTGTGGGTTTAATGAAAAGCCATCTGCAAACCTAATTGAAATGCAGCTCAGATCAGAAATCATTTAGCCAGAGTCTCCTCTGTCTCTAGACAGCTGAACTAGCATTAGCTTTGTGTGTGTGTGTGTGTGTGTGTGTGTGTGTGGCCTGTGTACACACACCTGCATCAGTTTCATTGAGTTCTTATGCCTCTAAGGAGTGTGTGTGTGTGTGTGTGTGTTAATGTGTGTGTGAAATGTGATTGAGTGCTTTCTCACACACTATGTTATCTGCCTCTGTACATCTCCATGGATGAATCCCAATGTCCAACCTAAACCCTAAGCCCTGAACCTTCAAAGACTTAACTGGCAAGAGCTGGCCAATCACAAGGCAAACTCACTCTAGTTAAGTCTTTGAGGGTTCAGGGCTAAGGACTAAGTGGGGACATTGAGATATCTCCCTTTTCTGGGGACATTGAGATTCAGCCCATGTGTCTGACTGTCCCTGTGTGACCCCATCAGGAGCTGGAAGGCCTACTGGAGATCAACCGCATGACCCACAAGCTCCTGAGCAAATACCTGACACTGGACAGCATGGACGCCATGTTCCGGGAGGCTAACCACAACGTGTCGGCTCCCTACGGCCGCATCACCTTGCACGTCTTTTGGGAGCTCAACTACGACTTCCTGCCCAACTACTGCTACAACGGCTCCACTAACAGGTGTGATGGTCGGCACAGCAGGAACGAGACATTAACCTTTGCCTTTCTTTGTCGCTGTAGACATTAAACACCTTGTCGTCTCAGCCTTTGACAGGGAGAGTACCTTGAGTGGGTGTTGAAAGACAAATGGCAATTTTAGCTTGACTGTAAAGCAATAAAAAATCAAAGCTCCTTGAACAGTACTTTTGAAATCCTTAACAGAGGTCTTTGCCCCTAAGAGTTTAATGGCCACAGATCTGTCTGCAGTCCCAGTGTTTTCAATTTGTCATAGATCTGCTGCTAAAATTGAACCGAGGAAGATGGACAGGCTAACAATAGGGGGGGCGGACAGATAGCCAAGGCCAAGGCTGACCATTTGAAGGGAGCGATAATTGAGAGCAGGCGAAGGGGAAGAAATCAGACTTCCTTGTGAAGAGCACCTCTCCTTGTCAGTCTGTCACTGGCTTGGAAGGTGTGTGTGTGTGTGTGTGTGTGTGTGTGTGTGTGTGTGTGTGTGTGTGTGTGTGTGTGTGTTTATATGTTGTGCTTTGTAGGGATGGGGGCATAATCATGTTTCAGAGCACGAATCATAAGTCTGGACCATTTAGTCCCACCACCACCACAGCACCCTCTCTGCTTGAGACAGAGAGAGACAAGTGTAATAGAGAGAGAGAGAGAGAGAGAGAGAGGGGGGGGGGATAATGAGATGCCACTGATCTGACCTGATATGCGACCAAAATGACAAGGCTAGAGAGAGAGGTGAGCCAAGGACACGGGAGAAGAGAAGAGGGGAGGAGGTGTTGCTAAGCAGAGAGGAATAAATAAGTAGGAAGATGAGAGAGAGAGAGAGAGAGAGGTATACATCACAGAGAAGAGAGAATAAAGGTTACGTGATGGAGAGACAGGGAGAGGGAGAGACAGAGAGAGACAGAGAGAGAGAGAGAAAGAGAGAGACAGGTAGACGAAGAGAGCAAGGGCGAGTACAGAAGTGTGCATCATAGAGAAGTGAGAACAAGGGTTATGAGGTGTGAAGAGAGGAAGAGAGAGGAAGAGAGAGAGAGAGTGTGTGTGTGGGGGGAGATAGAGTGAGAAAAAGAGAGGACAAGTACAGAAGTGTGAAATATAGGGGAGTGAGAACAAGGGTTACGGGAGGATGAGAGGGGTGGGGTGGGGTGGGGTGGGGAGGGTAGAGTGAGAAAAATAGAAGTACAGAAGTGTGCATCATAGGGAAGTGAGAACAAGTGTTATGTGGCAGATAGAGGGAGAGATGGTGAGGGTCAGAGAGAGAGGGAAAGAAAGAGGACGAGTTGGTTGGCTCCACCTTTTGGAGCTGAGCTGTGTGCCTAGGGCATAATGACTGTCTGGGTCTGGGATAGAGGCGGCTCTGCTGGCTGCTTGCTTGATGCTGCTGCTGCTGCTGCTGCTGGAGTGTCCGTGGGAGAACTTTGATAAGGACGGGCTCAGCCTCAGACACACCTGACGCTCCGCTGGCCACTTCTTGCCAGGATTACATAGACACCGGCCGGCTGGCCAGACAGACTTAGTTAACAAGCAGTTTACTTCTCTGAGCTCACCAAAGGGAATAGACTTACTTAGCCAATTAAGTATTTCCCCTTACTCAGAAACTCTGGCATATTTTAAATCTGTGCATGAAATATTCATGAAGCTGGGTTGATAGACAACCTGTTTGTTGTATACTTAATGCAAGTTATAATACATGTTTGTTGTTAGATTGTTTTTATGTGATTTATCAAAGCAATCACAGATCTTAGCATTCATCCTCCATTTGGAATAACATGGCATAAAAAACAAACAGAAGAGGGATGGGTACTGTGGTGCAGGCAGCTATAGCTGCAGTGCCAATTAAACAGTGCCCCAGAGGGACCCTAGTTGAGTCCAACCT
Organism: Sardinella longiceps; assembly: GCA_027497455.2. Taxonomy (NCBI): domain Eukaryota; kingdom Metazoa; phylum Chordata; class Actinopteri; order Clupeiformes; family Clupeidae; genus Sardinella; species Sardinella longiceps. The sequence goes on along the minus strand of JAODXP020000022.1, from coordinate 25,436,714 downwards.
GCAGTCTTGTACTGATCTCTCTCTCTCTCTCTCTCTCTCTCTCTCTCTCTCTCTCTCTCTCTCTCTCTCTCTCTCTCTCTCTCTCTCTCTCTTCCTTTTTCTTTTTCTTTCTCGTTTTTTCTTTTTTCTTTTCTTTCTTTCTTTCTTTCTTTCTTTGTTCTCTTAAGAAATAGTAAGAAAAAGACCAAAAAAACTTTGAATATTTTTTAAAATCTTTCTTTCTTTTCTTTCTTTCTTCCTCTCCATCTCCCTCTCCCACTCACTCACCCATATCTCACTTCACTGTTCTAATCAATAATGACAATGAAAGTTCAAGTCCAAAAACTATTGCCCTAAAACTATTTCTGTTTGTGTCGACAAGGACAAAGAACATTGTTTACTTACTGGGCAAGATTAAAATGAATGTTAAAGGCGAGACGCCATTATTGTTTTCAATCAGAAAGTAAAGTGGGCATTGTTTATCCAAGGTTGTTTACATCGTCTTTGCCCCCACTTGTACACACAGCATACACAAAAGGGACCTAAATCATCTGCTGTGCTGCCTGGGGCTTTTAACAAGCTGTTTTATTCAGAGTCTCAGTATACTTGTTCCCCTTTAACCTGTCACTCTCAAACTTTCATTATTCATTCTCATTATTCATTTTTTCTTGTTTGTTTGTTTGTTTGTTTGTTATTTAGTCATTTATTTTTGTATCTATTCACCAGCACCATTTGAATTGTGATGTTCCACTCAAGTAAAATCATCTAGTGTAACACTCCTCTTGTGTCTTTGCGGTATTTCACTTTTCATTTCTAATTGTTGTTTTTCCTTTGCTTCCATTTCTGTAGGTTTGTTCGCACAGTCCTTCCATTTTCCCAGGAGTTCCAGAGGGACAAGCCTCCTAACGCCCAACCCCACTACCTGTATGGGTCAAAGGTGAGTTTGCTCCAGGAGGAGGAGGAGAGGAATCTCCATCGATAGAAGGGAGATTCAGATTGAATATGAAAGACCTGTGAAGAAATGTCTAGAAGAGTCTGTGAGGAAGAGTCAGATGAAGTTTGAAAAAGGGAGAAATTTTGACTGAGTGAAGGAAATGAGATTTCTTTCATTTCACTTCTCATTTATTTAATGCAGGCAGCAGGCTTGTACAACAGGACTATGCTTGAACTACACAGCTCCGTAAAGGAATACCCCACCCTTTTATGAAACTGTGCTATTCACCCGCTTCCATTCTGTTACATATGTGGGTAAAAGCATTTTGGTCTCAGTGCATGCATTTTCCTAGTCTGCCAACCTCAATTTTAGCTCTTTTTTAGCTTTATCTTAGCATAGGCACTGGAATGTAAAGTGGCCACATCACATTTGGCAACATCACATTCCAGCGCCTATGCTAAGCTAAAGCTAAAATTGGGGTTGCCGGATTAGGAAAACGCAAACACTGAGACCAAAATGCTTTTACCCACATATGTAACTATTCCTTTAAGCAGTGTGTTTCTGATGGAGTGGAATAGTGTATGACTCAGTCCAAGCCACTTTACTTGTCACCTATTCACAGAGCCAGACCAATTAGAAACGAGGGCGAGGTTTATGCAATTGGCTGTTTAAGATGCGCCATGTGAAGGCTGTAGGGTCATTCCATGTCAAATCACCCAATGGGTTAAACCCCACCCCCTCAGAAATTGATGACATTTGGTGTATGGGATCATCACACCTGAACATTTAATATCTGAAAATTGTAGCTCCATCGGACCAGCGGTTTCTGAGATATGCCAGGTCCAATTTTCTGATTTTTGCCAAAAATGGCCTGACCAGTCCACATTGACATTACCGTAATTTGCTTATTTCTGGGTCGAATTCAATAATTATGGTGTCGTTTGAAAGCTAAGACCCCCAGGAATCTGATTATATGGTTGCTTTTTATGATTAGACCCATTTTGACTAAATGACCCTTTGACCTTTACTTTGGACCTGAATTTGACCTTGTGGATCATGTGACCTTCAAGTGACCCCTGGTCTAAAAGTTAGGTCAACATGTTCTGTAGACAATATCAAAAAATCAGAGGTTTAATATTTTTTGTTTGTCAGCAATTTTAAAACAAAGTTTGGTTGAACGTGACGAAATGGTCTTTCCATGCTATCTGGCTACATTACATTCCAGTGTCTATGCTAAGCTAAACCTAAAATAAAGCTAAGTTTGGGGTTGGCAGACTAGGAAAATGCATGCACTAAAACAAAGTTTGGTTGAACTTTATAAAATGGTCTTTAAAGGAATATTCCACCTTCTTTTAAATCCCAATTGGTTATTCACTCTCTTACTTAGAGTTACATATGTGGGTAAAAGCACTTTGGTTTCAGTGAATGCATTTTCCTAGTCTGCCAACCCCAAACGTGGCTTTATTTTAGGTTTAGCTTAGCATAGACACTGGAATGTAATGTAGCCAGATAGCATGGAAAGACCATTTTGTCACGTTCAACCAAACTTTGTTTTAAAACTGCTGACAAACCGAAAAATATTATACCTCTGATTTTTTGATATTGTCTACAGAACATGTTGACCTAACTTTTAGACCAGGGGTCACTTGATGGTCACATGATCCACAAGGTCAAATTCAGGTCCAAAGTAAAGGTCAAAGGGTCATTTAGTCAAAATGGGTCTAATCATAAAAAGTAATCATATAATCAGATTCCTGGAGGTCTTAGCTTTCAAACGACACCAAGATTATTGAATTTGACCCAGAAATAAGCAAATTAGGGTAATGTCAATGTGGGCTGGTCAGCCCATTTTTGGCAAAAATCTGAAAATTGGACCTGCCGTATCTCAGAAAACGCTGGTCCGATTGAGCTAAAATTTTCAGATATTAAATATTCAGGTGTGATGATCCTTCACACCGAATCTCAACAATTTCTGAGAGGGTCAGGTTTAAAATCCCCCAAATTTTGGGTGATTTGACATGGAATGACCCTGTACACTGTGTCCACCAATCTGAGATTGAACAATACCTCTGACTAAATGTACTCACTGGCTGGAGCATACAAGCCATATGGGAATGGGTGACTCAATCTCAAGGCTGTCGCAGCCATGCACAGAGACGCCTTAGTAAATGATGTTTTGTCTGAGATTGTTATTATGACTAGAATAATAGTGTGATGTTAGACTCTGTCCTTCATCGCTGGCACAGTCTCATATTATTCCAGTGCATTTCATTCGTCTCCTGTGGTCTCGGTTCCCTCTACTGTTGTCACATTATGGATCAAATCTGCCAGACACTTGAGGCCTCAGGGTACGATCACAAAAACATACATTTTTTATTTTTTCCACATCTCATCTCAGCCAGCCAGCCAGCGAGCGAGCAAGGCAAGGCAAGGCAAGGCTAATGAAGGCCTTAAAGCCATACTCTCATTGAGTTTTCACAGTGAGCCTAATTATGCTTTAGCTGAGCCCTAACTCACAATGCTGCGGTAATGACTGAGAAAAGGAAAGGGGGGGGGGGAGCACTTATTTCTTAGAATCAGACAGGTGGTCTTGCAGTCAGTGCTAATTACAAATCATGTTAAACCTCAGTTATGAGCTTGTTGGCTACAAAAAGCAGGATATGCATGGAGCTTGAAACACGGTAGTACAATGCAATCACCCTACTATGGAAATTACACATTTGCCCAAAGGCAGTAGTTTGCTTTCTTTTTTTTTCACTTTTTGATTGTCAGCTACTGAAAACATTAACATTCTTCACAGAAAAACAAAACATCCGTAGAATATCTAAGCGCTCATTGGTTTGTCCTTGTAGTAATTAAAGATCTTAACGTCTTGAAATCTCAAGATTATGTTTTCTAGTTTAAGTCAAAGGTGTTGTGCTATCTCTTTTGTTAATGGTCCCTTTATGTATTCTGCAGAACCCCTTTGAGAGCTTTCCAAAAGAAATTGAGTTGAACGTCCCGTCACCCCCATTTGTCCTACCACTGAAGAAATTGCTAGTGTTTGTCTCTTTCTAGAATCCACTAAGGACCCTGAGGGGCTCACAGCCCTACAGTATGACTCAGCCAGCATTGATTAGCTCCTGTCCCCCGAGGCCATAACAGCCTCCCAAAGTCCAAACAATGATTCACATCTTTGTATGATTAAGTCTCAGGCAGTGTCGCATGGCGCGACTGCTGTGAAAAGTTAGCATTCGCACAGCGGATGTCTCCCGTTCGATAGTTCCGCTGTGCGTCCCTCTCAGTTTGGCCCTCCATTGCTGTGCTCGGGGAGGCTTCCAAGCTCGTGCCCCTGGCCTTTCCCTTCGTGTTCTGTGTGGAAGGGGTTGGCCAGCACAGTGGCCTGCTGAGAGTTCTCTTCCTCCCCCTCCTCATCCTCCTCCTCCTCCTCCTCCTCCTCATCACTGCAGCTGGGTGTGTAGAAACTGCTGTTTCTTATATCCCCGATACCCCCTCCTCCACCTCTTCCAGGCACTAGGGTCTGACCCTGGTGTGGTGGGGGGCATAAAGCAGGACAATTGCCCTCCTCCCCTGGGCACTGCTGCCCCTGCCCTGGGCACATGGAATACAGGCACCCCCAGAGCAGCACCACGGCGATGATCAGCAGCAGGAGGCTACTGGCCAGCCACACGCCCATAGCCAGATCGCGCCTCGCTCCTGCCGCACCACCCATCTCCAACCCCTCATCCAGCGTGTTAAAGACCTGGCACTGCTCACGCGTGCCGCCCCCTCCGCCTGCCACCGCCGCCGCCTGGCACGTGACGCACAGGATGTAGGTGGTCTGCGGACTCAGGTTGCCCAGGAGCGTGGTGGTCTGGCTGACGGGCACGCGGTCCTCGCGGAGAAAGCTTTTGCGCGTGTAGCCCATCAGAAGGCTGTTCCAGTTAGGGTGGTACATGATGCTATAGAAGGTGTCCAGGCAGCCGGGTGCCGAAGGCCAGCTCACCAAGGCCGAGGTGGCCGTGATATTCTGCACGGTGATGGGCATGCTGGCATCAGTTTCTTTTATAGGATTTTATAGCGACCTTGTCAGAGTGGTTGGTTTGGTAAAGGGAAGAAAACGATGGGTTGCTTTCTTTGGACTTTTCTAGGTTCTTTCCTCTATGTTTTTTTATAGGATTTTATAGCGACCCTGTAAAAGAGAAAGAGAGAGGGAGGGAGAGAGAGAGGGTGGTGGGTGGAGAGAGAGGGAGAAAGAGAAATGTTCAATCCAGTACTCCATCTTCCCCGTGAGACACAATAGGGTTTAGTGTTAGTGATTGAATGTCAGGTTTGGGAGGCTGAACAAAAGGATCTCTTTGGTGTTGCCTTCTCTTTCCTCCCTGCTTTTCTGTCAGAGCAAAACCCAGTCTGCCTTTGAAATCTATGCCTGTTACCCACCACTCACTGTAATGTTCAGAGTGTGTGACCCTTTTTTAAAACGATCCTAGTGCTTGCGTTTTAAAGTATTTGAGAGAGAGAAAGAAGGCCTCTGGTTATATGGAGATTTGGTCATTTGGGTTTCAATTTTCTTTTCTATTGTGAAACAGCACAGTGGTATACTGCCCATGGGCTAGTAACGACACAGCCAGCTGCAGACAACAGGATTTTTAAAATGATTTTGGCTAGATTATGAACCTTGTCACAGATATCTGTGTATAATACAGCAAGCAGATTAGTTTATTCATATTATCTGAGGCTAAACCATAGTGTATTTGCAATTCCTATTTGTTGTGGGGTTTTTTGTTGTTGTTGTTTTGTCCTTTGCTGAACAGTGTATTCTATTTATGAGAGGTCTACTTTCCAAATGAGACATTGCGGCCAGGAAATGTTGCCTGTGCTTTTGTTGGTAACTGTAAAAAGGTCTTAAACGATTTTCATTTTTTTTCTAAAGGGCTTTGCTTTTGTGACATTTCAGAATTGTTGCTGTGAATGACTGCAGTGCCTAGTGCACATTGTGGATTCTGGATTGTAATTGGTGCTAGGATACTAACAGTCATATCATCTTCAAACAGTGTTTGGTCTGGCTGCGGATTTGAGCTCAATCCTTCCCCTCCCTGGAGGCTTCTCAAAGGTCACCTCTAACCCAGACTTCAAAAAAAAGAAAGTCAGTGTTTTCTGAACACTAAAATTGTTTAAACGTAAACAACTTGCTTTTTGCTTCATATCAAAGCACCAAGTTCCATCTGTAAGAATTGAAAGACTGAAAGAACTGCTCTATCGCCAAGTCAACACTGTAGTCATAATGTATTTAATCGCTACTTGGCTGAGGTTTAGAGCTGCATCAGAGCAACCTTTGATGCAAGCATCCAACCATGAAAGATTGAATCTGAGATCCAATCAATAATTAGTAGTTGCAGCAAGGCGACTCTACTCTAGTCAGCGTGTAGTCCTGTCCCTGAGTAACTCTAAAGAAGGTCCAACTGCCCCTGTGAGGTTTCAAGCACAGGAATTTCCCCTCATTTAAACCCTGGGAAAAGAAAGAGTTCCTGAGGTGCATTGTGCAGAAATTCTAAGCGAGCTGGAGAAAGGTGGCATTGAAACTTCCACACAATGCAAAACTGTGAGCTTAATGCAAATGTGGATTTTTGAAAGCATGGACCCCGCTGGCATTTACAATTGCAAATATATGGTGAACCTCTGCTTGTACATAACCAATGGCTCTATATGAAAATGAACTAGTGTTCAGATGGCTGACAGCAATTCTCAGTTGTATTTTGTTGGAATGTCTACATATTTATGTGGGTCTAATTTGAATTGCTGTATGAAATATAGGCTAAGTAGCTGAACTTGAGTGAGCATTTGCCAGTGAGCATTTGTCTGATTGCATTCACTGTATGACTCTCTGTTGGCTATTTTATCGGTGCTATTTTAAATCTACTGTGCATTTTAAACACGGTCTTTGTCTTACTCCTGCTGTTGTTTCTGTTGCCATAGCAGTTCCCCATAGCAACAGTAATTACAATATTTAGGAGGGTAGAGAGCGAATGGGGAACTTACCGTAAAAGATGAGAGGAGTAGTGGTGCTGATGGTGCTGGTGGAAGGGGCAGCTCTTGATTGGCAGCTGAAGTGGTCTTCGTGGAGTTGAGCGCATACGTTTTCCAGCTGCCTTTACGTCCGTCGCTGCGTCTCAAGCATCTCCCAGCCTGTCGATGCTCCACTTCTCGTTCTCCTCATGTGGGTGGGACTATTTGCATTCAGAAAAAAAGAGAGGGTGAGAAAGCAAGAGAGAGGGAGGGGGGACTACAGAGATAAAGAGAAAGGGGGAGAGAGGTGCGCTCTCTGTCTATACTCTTGTCCCTCATCCTCTTTCTGGGTCAGAGAGAGAGAGAGAGAGAGAGAGATAGAGAGATAGAGAGAGAGAGATAGAGATGTCCAGCACTGACATCCTGAACCTCAGACCCTGACCCCGACACACATAGACTTTCACACAAACACCACTTACTGTAAGCTGCTGTTGATGTGACTGCCTCTGTTGCTGCTTGCATGACTACTGCTCCAGTGTGTGCTAGTGGTCCCAATGATAAGATGAGTCTGAAGAGAGAGAGAGAGGGTGGGGGAAGAGCGAGAGGAGCAAGTGAAAGAAAAAAAAAGAAACACTATTCTAAAGGCGAATATAAGCTTTATGTTTGAACTCCCTCCCCCCTCTCTCTTACTCTCTCTCGCAATTCTCTGTTGCACCCTTTCTATTCTCTCTCTCTCTCTCTCTCTCTCTCTCTCTCTCTCTCTCTCTCTCTCTCTCTCTCTCTCTCTTTGCTGTATTCCAGCCACATCGTTTTTTTCTTTCTTTCTCAGTATTTCCAATACTCTGTCCTTTTCCTCTTTCCTAACTCCTCATCCCTCTTACTGGGAATGTGGAATACCTATGGAGGCAGGAATGAATCTGTTGCAAGCATCCTGAAACGTCCACTCAAACCCTCCTGCCTCCGAGGCATATCCACACAGATAGAGACATTTCACCATTCTTGTTTTATACTAAATTGTCTTTGAAATATCCCTGCCTGAAAATCTTGACTCATATGAATGAATATGTTTATTTATTTATTCTCGTGAGAAGAACATCTTGGCTTGTTCATAGCTATGCAAACCAAATGCAAAGTATTACCCATGTAAGCTTGATTCAATCAAGTTATTTATGTGTTTTTAGCAATCTGCTTTGTCTCCGTAGAAGTTTTCAAGGGTGTAGTCTTTTTTTATTTTTCATGGGTATAATGGTATAATGGTGATTATCATTATACTTTACCATATGGAACCTGAAAATAATCCATTTGTTGATCCCACTCGTGCTCCACACTTTTCATTTCAATGCCATTTGGGTACAATTGTGAAATAGTGGAAAGTTGTTGACATGAAACAATTAAATGTCCCTGTATTTTTCTTTTGATTAAAAATTCTCGCAGTAAGAAGAGGGCAGCAAGCAATTTGATAAGAGAAATGATGTGAATGTTTATTACCGGTATATAAAATCCATTGCGATTCTAATCACACTTCTGGTGTCTCTCTCTCTCTCTCTCTCTGTCTGTCTGTCTTTTTTTCCTGAACGCAGGCTCTAAATCTTGCCTACAGCAGCATCTTTGGTTTCTACCGGAACTTTGTTGGGCCTCCTCACATCAAGGTAATCTGCCGGTTGCTGGGTTACCAGGGCATCGCCGTGGTGATGGAGGAGCTCTTGAAAGTCGTCAAAAGCCTGGTGAGGATGGAGGAGATGCTTTTGTCCCTGAGGGCTATGAAGTAGATCTTGATTGTTGTCTGGTCGAGTTGAGTAGTGTCAGCTTCCCCTTTTATTCCATGTCTTAAAAGAAAATGTAGTTACGCAATTCATAATACGATTCACTTTCATGGATTATTAATCTTGACCCTGCAGTTTTCCTTTAATCCCAACTCCATGTACAGTGTGTGATATAATGAAGTTAGAAGCACTGTACAATGTTCTTGAGGAAGTGCAAAGTCCTTGAGAATAAGACACACTTGGGGCTTAAGGATGATGTGTGCTAAGGATGTTCAGGGGCTGTTACTTTAGCCTCAGAATGAAGTGTGTGCTTTGAACTCTGCCTGTGGTAATTGGACTCTGCCGTTGCTTGGCCCTACAGCTGCAAGGCACCATCATGCAGTACGTGAAGACCCTGATGGAGGTGATGCCCAAGATCTGCCGTCTGCCTCGCCACGAGTATGGCTCCCCAGGTAAGGATCCCACACAGAAGTGTCCCACACAGAACGCTGGGCCTCAGTTACTCACCAGCCGTTCTTAGGAATACATTTGTTCTTTTAAAACCTACTGACACTTACAAGCAATTTGTGTTCACTAGTTTGTTTCTTCATGGGTAATCTCTGCTCACTCGAGCGTTTATAATTTTTGAGCAGTAACTTGTTTATGCAGTGGAAATGAAAGGAAATGCACAATAGAATCCTGGTGAATGAAGCCTTGAAATGGTCAGGTAGAGAGATTAAATAAGCATTTTGTCATGCCTCACATGATGAACTGTAATGCCAATGCCATTTTTCACTACCATGAGGTGTGTTACAAATATTCAGTATTAACTTTTACTACCGATTTATACTTGACACATTTTTGGGTCTTAAACCAAGTGAGGCGTTTGCTCTGGTCTGATGAGCTTGCAAGAAGCGTCTGGAGTAGGTGATGCATATGTGGCCTTGATAATTGAGGCTTTTAGTGCTGCCGTCTTTAGCATTGCAAATCCCTCCTGCTCACAGTCAAGCTGGTCCCTTTTTTCCACTCAAATGTCTATTTTTGTAAAGTATGTTGGGCTAAATTTATATTAAGCATAAGTATTAGTTGTAGTGTTGCTATACTAGTTTACTATCCAAAGTAAGCCTAACTAATAAGACTGATTTTGTATTCCTCGCCTGTCCAGGATTCATTTTATAGTTAGCTTGCTCTCTCATAGCCAAAGCTTCATCGGAGAGTAGTTTACCAGTGCAAAAGCTAACAATGGGATGTGGTTCACCATCCTCACATGCCTCCATGCACACTGATAATTCTAGTTCAAATATTGAGTGGAGAGCGGGGGGAGGTTGGATAGGGTGGCGTGGGGTTTTCTTGGAAGCAGGAAATAGATCCTGAAAGAGTTATAGGATGGGAGATGGTGATGGATTGAGCACCTGCTGTTTTGAGAAGAGAAGTGAAGTAAAGTAAAGAACATGGGGGGGTGGTATGCAATCAGAAAATGCAATGATTTGACAACGGGGATGCCATTGATTGCTTCCGAACATGTTTTTCTTAGGGCGCAGCGCTTTGTGAAATCTAACCTCAGATTGGCATTGGAGGCACGTTTCATTCACAGGCACTCACTGACACGTGACATGGATACATTTTATACTTCCCCGCGGTGTACTTTGCTCTCAGCTTGTCTACCACTCTACCAAACGCTTATCTAGATCTGCATCCCTTTATCTCTGTGATAGGAAGTCAGATGTAGTGTGGATAAAGCCAACACAGACATGTTAACTGTATTTGACAGTGTGGCAGGTGCAGGGGAAATGATCTGGGGAGGAAGTAACAGGCTCTGATGGCTAGAGAAAATGGAACCCTCAGAAACGTAGAAGATGGGACTGACATTGCTATTTCACTTCTGTAATACTGAATGTTAGACTTAGGAGAACTATGGAGAGACTTTCTTTTCCCCCCAATAATCAATTTACGCTGATAGTTTGCCATTGATTAGGTTTCATTCATTATGTCTTTGCGGGCTAAGAGCCTCCGCATACCAGTTCCGATAAAGTGCGGAGCACTGCGCTTCCAACATTGTTCCATTATTTTCAATAAAACTGCACACACCAGCGGCTGTTTATGAGAGAAAGACAATATTATAAAATTTCAAAATGCTCCGCAATGCTGTCGGAACTGCCGCGCGGAGGCCTTAATATAAGTGAATGCAAGTAACAACTCCTGGCTCCTGGCAATTTTGGGCTTATCTGTATGAGGGAGAAATGTTGCCTGATACTGTTTTACTCCTTTTAAATCAGTTAGACTGTCTCTCCTGCTAAAACCCCATCCTGACTCGTGTTGTGTTGGCTCCTACCTGACAGGTATCCTGGAGTTCTTCCACCACCAGCTGAAGGACATAGTGGAGTACGCTGAGCTGAAGACCGTGTGTTTCCAGAACCTCAGGGAGGTGGGCAACGCCATGCTCTTCTGCCTGCTGTGTGAGCAGAGTCTGGTAAGAAACAACTGCAGCCACCACAACTGCAGCTCCCCTACTGTGTATCTGCCACATGCGACATCATTTCAGAGTGACTTCCACTAATAGCTTCGTGGCTCCCCCAGGGTTTTTCCTTTTTAATACTCCAAATGGACCCTTCTTGTTTCTTCATAAACGCCTAGTGGAAGTGGTTTGGGAACAAAATCAAATGTTCAGGACTTGAGGTCCCCACTGGCCGCATCAACATAGGGGTAACTAGAGAGCGTAAGTTCTCTATAGTAGGAGGACTGCAGGTGCTGCAGTCTACCAACAGTCCATGTGTAAGATTGTCATAAACATACCATTAACTGTGTTCAAGTAGTGTGTGTGTGTGTGTGTGTGTGTGTGTGTGTGTGTGTGTGTGTGTGTGTGTGTGTTTTTATACATCATATCAAAGCAGTTATTGCTACAAATTCTCTCCGACGAGATTCCCTGAATCCTGAGGCTTTTGAGATGTGTAGAGTCAGATGCGCTAGAGCCCTTGGATTGGTGGAAAGATATCTACCTGTGTACAGATCTGCCTCTGCACAGATGTTTAAATCCAATGGGCTATACTTGTTGTTGTTGTGCATTAGACCTGAAAATATAGCAGAGCGAGACGGGAGCTTATTTAAAACCCGCACGTCGCTAATTTGATTCCTGGCTGTAAAAGGTTTTTTTTTTTTTTTTTTAATTAAAGCAGTGAACACAGTCTGGCATTTACAGATGGGGACATGAAAGCAGGTAAATATCACCCTACAGGCTCAACCACAGCAAATGATTCTGACAGCATGAGAAGCATGCTTAATGTGCGTCCACGCCTGTTTTCATTCATTTTGAAGCTCCTCACAAAAGAAGGATGACAAGCTAATCAATGCTATGAGGGACGCTAGCGCTGACGCAGGAACCACACAGGACAAAAGGAGAAGGTTTTTCCACATGTGGTTCTGTGGGGTCATTAGGCTGCATTTCATACTGCCTTGTCAGTAAGTAAGTCAGGGATGAACGTTGCCCAAGTTAGGCAGATTTACAATAAATGACCTTAACAGGTCAAAGACGAATGAGCGAGGTGTGTTTTCCATCAGTTTTAGAGTGATAAATTAATCAGTATTAATCATCAAACACTCGGAAGAACCAAAAATATTAATTAGGAGATCACATGTGAGCACATCTGTGTTTGTGCATGTTTTATTCAATCAGCATATGAAAGGCCTGTTGATGTTTGTCAAAAGAATTGTTGTCTCTAAAGGACTCTGGATTCAGGCTTACCTGCACTTTTGTTCAGTGTTGTCATGGGAACACAGCGGTGTTTCCCCCCCTCCCCACCAGTGTTCAAGAGGCCTTAAGAGGAGGCCCATGCACACAGCACTCTCAAGTTCAGACCAAAAAAATAGTTTTGTCCAGGTTCACATTACGCACCTAAAACCCTAAAAAATATTGTTGTATGTTTGGTCCAGAGAGACATTTTTGGTCCATTTCCTGAAAAAAAAGCCCATTTGTTGCTTTTGGGCATACTACAATTTATAATCATTGAAGATGACTTTGTATTATTCGAATGGAGACATCAGCTTGTTATATGGGCATTTGGCTCTCTAGAATTAAAATAAAGGTCTATTGAATTGACTTGAATTGTATATCCGTGTAAGTGGAGAGCTCTTGATGTTCAGAGAAGAAGAGACTTTCAAAAAAGATGTTGAGTGAAAAAGATTTTTGCTTGGGTTGAGAGTATGATTGATAGTGGAATCAGTGCCATTTTCTGCTTCATATATACAGTGGCGTTCTCCAGTCTGCATCAGAGGCTATCTGAGGCAGTGCAGTTGCTGAACTGGAAAGTGCTTTGCTTTATCCGTTCAAATGGATGAAAAATGGCTAGGGCCATGAAATGAAAAGAGGAGAGCGTGGAGCCTGGGAACCCCTTTGCTTGTCTTATGCAACACGAGTCTTTCTGCAGATCTTATTGACGAGAAGAGAAATGGAACGGGGTGGGAAAAAAACAAACAAACAAAAAAAAAAACATGGCAGCCTATTTTCATGCCGACTAATCTTAACAGCATGCTGCAGTCTGGATGAAAAGTGACTGTGCCCCTTGACGAGCAGCCCCATTCACAAGGGCCCTCGCTCTCTGGTCTTATCTCTCTCTGCCTAACCGCCCTTGAAGACATGACATTTCCTCTTTTTGTTGGTCGTAAATCCATCTCCCATGTCCGCCATTAGCTGGGGACAAACAAATGGGGAAGACGTGGAAAAGAGGACGTCTATTACACCAGTGGAGAAAATGAGGGCGATTAAGCGGCCATGTCAAATCTGCTGGGAAAGCGAAGTGGCACTAACATCTGTTTCAAATTGACAACAGTGTGTTTGTACAGGACATTGGATGTTTGTATAGGTGCTTTTTATTTGACTCGGCACCCAGGGCTTGGCCCATTGCTAATGGACAACTGAGACCAAAACACCCTTGGGTGAGGCAGAAGAGGAAGGGCTAGAAGAGCACCCTGTCAGTCCCAATGGCAGATACTGTAGGGGGTTACTGGCCTGCCTTTTAGATGAGTCTCCATTGGTTTGCACCGCTGTTGAGATCAACTGAGGACCTTAGGTGAAGGCCTCATTTGAGTACCGCTAGATTGGTTCCTATGTTCTCATTTAAGATACGTAAATACTATAGAATCTTAAAACTTTAGAGTTGAGGACAATCCAAGAACTAGAGTTGGTATTTGAAGTGTTCTTGAATGTGCGGATACTTGGTTCTTGTCTAAGAACAAATAGTGGATAATAAACAATGAGTGAATGGCAGAATCTTTGTGAAGGCTCTTTGAAGTTTTTAGAACAAGTTTTATTTGTGAGAACGGTCTGTGAATGAAGCCTTGAGGTTGCAATCCACTCCAGATCAACATTGTGAATGGGTGGAAATTATGCAATCCACATACCACACCTACATGTGCTGCTGTAAACCACGTACTACGCATACAGGGACAAGTGACAGCCTAAAGAATGATCATTGTTGAAGAGAAGTATTGTCATTGGCAGTTTATTTACATAGCATATGCAGGGGCAGGTGACAGCCTAAAGAATGATGGTGAAGTGGAGTTGAGTCATAGTCAAGTTATTTACATAGCTATTAAAAAAAAAAAAAAAGTGGTTGACCAAAGTGCTGAAAGAGTGCTAAGAGTGATTAGAGGTAAAAGCTCTACCTTGGTGTGTGTGTGTGTGTGTGTGTGTGTGTGTGTGTGTGTGTGTGTGTGAGGCCAACTTCGACACACACATACTGTACCTGCACACACATCATATATGTACATGGCTTAAGACTCCAGCTGTGAGGGTGATTGCATTGTGCCACTGTGTAACATCTGCAGCCCAAGGGACAGAGAAGCTCAATCTGAGCTCTGTCATTACTTCTGCTACATGGCCACATAAACACATGCGCTTGCACACACACACACACACACACACACACACACACAGACAGACTCATACACACGTTCTAATGCATACATACCGCACCGCATACTCGCATGCATGCTAATGATCAGAAAGTTAATGCAGTCTGGATTATTTCTGCGTGGCTACACTCCAATCAAGGCAGTAGGGGAGGTGAATGGAGGACACACAATGCGTTTGTTTTCTTCTTTTCTTTTCTTTTTTAAATCACCTTTTCACAAGCAGGTCTTGCTTTCAGGAGAGCTGGTCTCTGCAGCAAGGTGATCACGCACTGCCATCTTCTGTCAGTGCCTGATAAGGCACAAAGGTAGAGAACTGCCAACTTGCTATGAGGAGGGTAGTCGTCAGTATGATCAGAGTGATGTTTTATAGTCCCCAAACTAAATGCTCAACTCTAATGGGTGATTTCTGTAACCACTAGTACAGACAACTGTAATTTTCACCACAAGTGTGAAATGCAACAGGAGGCAGAGAGTGTGAAGACTGGCTCTAAATACCCGTTGCTCTAACACCTCCAGTGCAGCCGATCTCGCAATCTACAGAAGCTGGTTTTAATTCTACTAAAGGTTATCTGTTACTGTATCTCCTCTGTTCCGCCTGTGTTTAATGCATCCCTCAAAAAGCTCCTTTTCACTAACATCAAGAGACGAGCTCAAATTTCACTCTAAAAAAACTGGGGAAAAAAAACAAAACAAAACAAAAGCGAACAACATAAAACCTCCATCTTCCCGTTGTTGAGTAAACTCTAAAACTGTTTAGAGGCTCTTCTCTCACTACTCTCAAACTCTTAAACAAACAGGAATTTTCAGTTGTTTGTTGACGTGCACCTGATGGGAATGTGCTCTGCTCTGGTAAGGTAAGGTAAGATCTAATCTTCTAATGTGTCCTTTTTTATATTTCAGTCCCAAGAAGAGGTTTGTGACCTCTTACACGCTGCACCCTTCCAGAACATTCTGCCCAGAGTTCATGTCAAAGGTGAGGCTAATTGCATATTTGTGTGTGTGTGTGTGTGTGTGTGTGTGTGTGTGTGTGAGTGTGGTGTAGTATGGGTGGGTGTGGCTAGTGTAATTTAGTCAGAGATGGCCAAAATAAACACTTTTCTTACTCAAGTAGAAGTAAGAAAATATAGTGAAAGTTTTTACTGACATAACTTCAGGCTCTGCAAAGTACAAAAACGTAATAAAAACATAAGTAATATTGATGAACATGTGAATGTGTTAATATGTTATTAATATGACACTAATTCCATTTGTGATTAGTACGCTTGTGGAATTTGCGTTTGTGTAGTTTGGATAGACATTATTTCTTTCAGATGTGTTTCTTAGCTGTGTAGTTAGCCTGTAATTAATCACTTGATTTTGTGCCTTTTCAGAGGGCGAGCGTCTGGATGCCAAGATGAAGCGCTTGGAGGCCAAATACACAGCACTGCACATGGTGCCTCTAATTGAGCGCCTTGGCACCCCGCAGGTGGGCCTTCTCACGTCTAATACTATTAGCACCGTGAACAGCAGCAGTCAGGCAACAAGCATCATTAGCACAATCATTAGCAAACCCAATTAGCCTCCTCCAGATATCCACGAATGCTGACTACAGTTTATCCCAAGTGCCGTGTGTGTGTGTGTGTGTGTGTGTGTGTGTGAAGACGATGAAGTGGCAGTAGGGATAGCCGTACTAATTAATGTTTGTTTGTGTGTGTGTGTGTGTGTGTGTGTGTGTGTGTGTGTGTGTGTGTTTTTTTCTGTTTGTATCTCCACAGCAAATAGCCATCGCTCGCGAGGGAGACCTGCTCACCAAAGAGCGTCTGTGCTGCGGCCTCTCCATGTTCGAGGTCATCCTGACCCGCGTGCGCGGTTTCCTCGATGACCCAATCTGGCGCGGTCCTTTGCCCAGCAACGGCGTGATGCACGTGGACGAGTGTGTGGAGTTCCACCGCCTCTGGAGCGCCATGCAGTTTGTGTACTGCATCCCCGTAGGAGCCCATGAGTTCACTGTGGAGTGAGTCCACTTCCTGTCTACTCACCTACAATGCATCCCATCCTGCCTGTCCATTTTTCTATCAGATGTTTGATTTTCACATGCATAACAATACTACAGTAGGTGTAAGACATGCAGTGAAATTGTTGCAATCTGTTTGTCAGCCTTTACTATTTGTAAAGTGCAGTGTCCATAATCTCTATTTTGTCACTACTCTGCAGGAACACCATGTCCACACAAAACACTCACAACAATGCTAGCCATGTATAGATCTTTTGATGGAATGAGCATCTTGTATTGGCCACGGTACCCACGTTGCTGTGTATGGTCCAGTCAGAATGCTCTTCTGTTACTCTGATCTAATCTTGTTACAGAACTCAGTCTAGTCTAGTTGTTATGCGAGGGTATTTCAGGCTTATAAGTGAGGGTAAGACTCAAACACCAACAACCACAATTCTACACCATCCTTGTCATTTGTAGTGTTCCAAGAGATTCACAGAATATGGTGTGTACTGAAAGTAATGCAGCAGTGCAAACGACCAGTGACCATTTCCACAGATATGTCCAGCTGGCACATGGTAGATGTTGACCTCCCTATTCTGTTTTTTTTGGGTTTTTTTTTTTGTTTTGTTTTGTTTTTTTCCTCCTTCAGACAATGCTTTGGCGACGGCCTGAACTGGGCCGGCTGCATGATCATCACCCTGCTGGGCCAGCAGCGCCGCTTCGACATCCTGGACTTCAGCTACCACCTGCTGAAGGTGCAGAAGCACGACGGCAAGGACGAGGTCATCAAGAGCGTGGTGAGTAGTGAGGACCTACTGTACTAGTGAGACCCAGTGCAAGGAGGGTCTCAGAGGAGCACACCATTAAATCCCTCCTCCCCTCCGGAGCCACTTAGTGACAGTAGTGTTGGGGAGGGAAGGAAGGAAGCAAGGAAGTGAGCACCTAGGAGGCAGTCTCAAGAAAAGCTTGCTGTGCATAGACCTTAGATCTGGCCATTTACTAGATGCATTCAGTAGATCCATGGTCCTCAAATGGCGGCCCATGGGTCAGATCCGGCCCGCAGAAACCAAATGAGTGGCCCGCAGCACCATCTGATATCAGTTTTCTCCATAAACATGCTTACAGACCTCCTAAACAGTAGGCCTATACAGGCAATCATACTATGAAGTTTATTGAGGTGCATTAAAGAAAGCAGAAGGCTAAAAGAGGACTACTTAGTGATGTTCTAACTAGCATCCTTTCAACGCGTGGTTTTTAATGTTTGCAGGGTTGGCCCTTGGCATGGTATGCTTGATAAAATTTGGCCCAATAACAAATATTGTTAATTATTCACTTGGAAGTTAATTTTTTTTTTTTTTTTTTCCCGGAGATTCTGTTTAATTCGTTTTTTTAACACTTTCTTAATTTCTTTTCCCCAGCCATTGAAAAAGATGGTGGACAGAATCCGTAAGTTCCAGGTCCTGAACGATGAGATCTTTGCCATCCTCAACAAGTACCTGAAATCTGGGGATGGAGAGAACATGCCAGTGGAACACGTTAGGTGCTTCCAGCCACCCATCCACCAATCGCTTGCCAGCAACTGAAATTCCAACCGCACCTTCCACCAATCACATGCCATGAACTGAGATTCTTCTAGCCGCACTGATCCTGGCCAGAACATAGAACTCCATCAACTCCACTGAATTTAGCAAGCCAGTAAGAGCACCACACTGAATGTGTGTAATTCCTATTCAGAGAAGTAGCAGCTAATGAAGAGACATCCTTCCTTTAACCACATCTCTCTTCTGTGTGTTCTTCTGAACTAAAAGAAAAAAAAAAAAAAAAAAGATACAACTATATTTTGTGGCCCAAGTCAGTTATTGTCTATACATTTTGTAAACATGTGCCTTATTACAAAAGAAATAACTATTATCATTTTGTTTTTAGGATAGTATGCTCATTTTCCATGTTTTCTATACATAATATGGAAAGTGGCAGTTGGGGGAGGGAGAAGGGTTTTTACAGCTATTTAAAGGGTGGTGCTGTGGGGATTATAAAAAAAAATAATGGGGACCTACTGGGTAAATGGAGTTGAAGGTAGAGTATATTTTCCATAAGGTGGATTTGACAAAATTGCATGCAATACTGTTTTTTCTATAATCTTGAAATTAAAGTAACCAAGTTCTTACCAATGTTTAAAAAAAAACATTATTCCTTGTGCCTTTTTGTATTTGAATGATTGTAACTTGATTTTAATTCAATAAATATAACATAGAAAAGTGTTGTTTTTGTTTCTTTTTGTGAATAAAGCCTTCTACCAAAGAGTTGTTTTAGTAGGATCGCATCCGCACATGGGTCAACTTTATTACAAAGATCATGGAACCGATAGTCAACAGGTAGAAATAAACTCAGTGCATGTAAATGCAGACATTTGTACAGAAAACCTAACAAAAGCTCTTAAAAACATATATGATAAATATTTACAGTGCTACAGGGAGAATGAGATGAGGAATTTGAACTGGAGCAGTTCAGTTTAAGTCAAAAATTATTTTTTTTTTAAGGCAAATAATTATAATAATAATAAAAAAAAACTTTAGTTACAATCGCTTGTTCCTTAAATCCGCCCAAAAGAGCTGATTGTCTTAAATAAAACCGTGGGGGGGAGGGGCATGAGGTCCACATGTTGCATCAGTCCTGGAGATGCTTTGTGTGTCCAGCCCCTTTTTACGAGGTTGACGTGGACCCATTCCTTCGGGAGATACTGTCAAAGGGCAGTCCCATCTCCCGGTCATCATCCTCGGTGGCGTCATTGTGCAGCAGCTCGTAGGTAGAGTGGCCGTGGGAGGTCAGGCCATTGGGCGCGGGGTTCGGCCTCTCTTCCTTGCGGATGGACACGGCTAGTGTGGCCAGGCTGACGTTGACGTCCTTGAAGGCGTGGAGCAGGAAGATGCCCACGATGATGGTGATGAAGCCGCTGAGTGTACCGATGACGTCGTCCGTCCCCATGTGCTCCCACTCCTTGAAGAGGATGGCGGAGCAGGTGAGCACGGACGTCGTGAAGAACACGTAGTAGATGGGCGTCACCAGCGACGTGTTGAAGATGTCCAGTGCCTTGTTCAGATAGTTGATCTGTGTGCTGACGCAGGCCACCAGACTCAGAAGCAGCACCCAGGAGAGTGGGTTGCTGATCACAGGCTGTCCCCCGATGGCCTCCTTGATGGCAATGCCCAGGCCCTTGACACAGGAAACGGACAGGGCTCCAATCACGGAGCAGATGGTGATGTAAACTAAGATGTTGGATTGACCGTGCTTCGGTCCCACCACGAAGATGAAGATCAGGGCCACAATAACAACACAGGTGGCAAAGAGCAGAAAGCCTGGGAAGTGGAAAGATTGCGTCAGGAAACTTGTGACCTTCAACACACACACCACACCCACTCATGAGGTCTAGCACGTTCAGTTTACATTAACGAGTCACTGAAACTGCCCAATGTTTCCATGTCTGAGTCACCTGAATGACTCCTAATGTCCTCAGAATCGCTAAGTTGTAGGGACAACTTTATACACTGTGTTCAAAATTATTACATATGTTGTCTTATTCATGTCACTGTTCTGGAAAAATGAACTAACACTTTTTAGTCTTTAAAAAAGTATATTAGGCATACAAGTAGATTTTAATAGTTATAAACAGGCTAAATGACTAAAAAATTACCCCTGAAATATGTACAGTTTTCTTAATACCACTTCCTGCCATTGTGCAAGGGAAGAACTGCGTTCTGCAGTAAAAATTGTTTGCACGCAAGACCAATGCATCCTCCCACGCCACAAAAAATACCACTGAATGTTTGGCTCCTATGAATATACCCTGACCTCAATCCAATTAAGAACCTTTGGGGCGGTAGAAGGTGGAAAGGAAGATCTTTGAAAGGTAGATCAGGGGGCAGTGTAAAGCTAGTTTTGGAGGCAACTGTGGCATCATCCATGGAGATACAGGCAGATATTATTCATGAGCTTAACAATTTTCTCATCCATTGAACTAGTAAGGTAACATCAAAGAGATATCAAAGTCCTGTCATCATGCAATTTTTACTCCTCGCTATCTTTTTTCCCAATAAAATCCAGGTCATCATATAACCCAAGATACTTTATACTTATACTTGTTTATATGTAGCCACATAACTTACTAAAAAGTGGTATTAAGTTGTATTCACCATTGTAAGCATAGACTTTCTTTTGAAAAATAAACAATGATCTGAAGTACAATGTGGTCAAGGTGTGAATTCACACCTTAACATACATCAATGTGTGAATTTGAGTGTGACTTACTAAAGGAAACATTTCTCATTTTCCCCTTTGATGTCACAAACTACAAGTACAATTACACCAGTCACGTGGTTAAGGGTAGGCACTGGGATGGATTGAACCATTAACCATTGAGTAAGACTTGACAAAGGCTTTAGGCCGATACGCTGTAAAAAATAAACAAATAAAAAAAGCAGCAAGTGTGCAGTCTTTTTTTCTTTTTCTCAAGGCACTGGGATTGAGCCATTGCCTGAAAGGCTGCTGGTTTACCTGGATCCACCAGCTTATTGGACATGACCTCCAGACTGCCGATCTCCTCCTCCTGCGGGGCGTGGATCACCATGGTAGTGGAGCCCAGGATACTGAGCACGCATCCCAGCTTCCCGTGGAGGTTCAGCCTCTCCGTTAGGAAGTAAGAGGACAGGATTGCACTAGGAACAAAAAATAACAACGGCAGGTACACACCCATTACTTCACGAGCCTTTTGACAACATGCCAAAGGAATTAGTCAGTGGGAGGGGAAGAAGAATGCGAGAAACACACCTCACGAGGACGCTGAGGGCTCCAAGTGGCGTCACAAGGGTAGCTGGAGCGAATGCGTACGCGGCAAAGTTTGCAGCTTCACCGGCCCCCACTATTAAAAAGCAAGGAAATGGTTTAAAGAAGAGTACCCAACCCAACTTTCCATGGAGGTTGAAAAGGAAGAGTAGCTTATTGTTTATGTCAAACCTCAACCTTGAGCCTTGTTATTTAGGCCAATGTGGCACGGCATAGCAACCACAAAACCAAAAAGACAAAACAACCATACTGTCTTTTTTGCAAAAGCAAATATTCTCACTTACTTGATAACAAGCCTGCCCACCACAACCATTCTTTTAGGTATGCATGGCCGCCTTGTCCTAGACAAAAAGAGAACCACATTGAGCTCTTCTACCTTTGTGTCCGAACTCTGAAAAGTTAATGTAACTGGCCAACCCTGTCAAACAGCATTGCAGTCTCAACTGACATGAAATATGCAGCATCATAGCAATGGTTAACCAAAATAAAAGCGACATTGTTGAACTTTGGCTTGTTGTGAAGTAATTTATATCCCATGTAAAAAAGGCAATCAAAAGACTGTGTGAGTGTGAGAGACAAAAGCTGATTCCACCCCTCAAATTGAGCCTGATCTATCATTAAATCCAGACTCTACCATCTATTTTGATGGTAGAGTCTGGATTTCCAGGCTATGCTCCTACCCTTATGATCAGAAGTGGGAGCTGCCATTATACAATGTCAACAACTCCTTAGAGCAATAAACAAAACAGTTGCACCACAGACTCGTCAATGTGTGTAGTAAAGCCCTCCACACCCTTCTGTCATAAGGTTGGCGGAAATTACATAGCAACCCTGAGTAGAGAAGACGCTATAAATAACGTCTCCTAGCCACAAGTATTAACAGAAAAGCATTTCAATATGTACAGCATCAACTTCCTATAACAGACCCAAAGGTCTAGTACAATGTTGAGATAAGAATCAAGTAAACATTTGAATGAGAAGTAGCCTACCTGCTCTCATGGAGCCCTTGCGGGCAAGGCGAAGAAGTCCCTTCTTCTTCAATATAAAACTCCCACCGATGAATATGCTGGAGCTGATGGCCAAGCCCAGGCCGATGTAGAAGTCATACTTTCCCCGGTCCTGACCCATTGCTATGCTGGATGAGTTGTTGCTGTCCGTCACATTGATAACCGAACACTGTAGGGGCTGGCCAGTGTCACACACCTGACCAACTATAAAGCCTTAAAGATAGGATTAGAAGATAGGAGAGGATAGCGTTAACTTCTTAAGAAATTAACAAACAAACAAACAAACAAACAAACACACACACACACACACACACACACACACAGTGTCAAACAAAATTCTTTAAACAAATGAATCCTTTAAGCACATGAAAAGAACAAATATTCTCAATAAGTAGGCTACTCACCCTGTTGGTGTGTCACATTGCATAGTACTAAAGTCTGTTTTTTTATAGTTTCGTTCATTTTCACGATAAAACATCCCACTGTTGTACCATTAAACTATGTAGAGAAGTGCACTCTAGACGTTTAGATCATTAAAATGAGGCAACCAGGAAGTGACTCCTCCTTTACAGTGGCTAGCTGTAGCTCGTAAAATAGCGACCTAGCAAGTTACACAGTTGAATCTTTGCAAGACACAGAATTCCACATGCCAAAGACAGCACACACAAAACGACTTTTCCAAATTAGATTTAATCACAAGGCTGGCATGCTTGACATTTCCAGGTTTTACACAGATAAGCAAGTTATTCATTGACTGAAACGAAGGCATACAACAAAGATAACTTAGTGTGGTTGTGGTCGACAGTGGGTCTAGTTACTTCATAGTCGGTTGCTGTTGACTGTCAGGGACCTCCGTGTAAGATACCTGTCCATCTAATGTTGGCATCATTTACAGCTCTTTTCATCTTAAAGTTAACGTAAGATCAATGTTGATCAGAGTATCACAAAAAACTCTGATGTTGATACCGTTAAGAGGACTTGGATGCTAGTATACCCTTTCAGCACTGAATATAGCTAACGTCAACATAAAACTGCAGCTTGCTGAATATTATTACTATAAAACATTCTGCTTTGCCGAAATGTGAACAGTAAAAAGATATGCCAATGTCTAAAGCTCCCTAGCTCCTAAAATTACTTGTCTCGGTGTCTTGTAGTCAGATAGCACCCACCTTGATACGTTGACTAACGTTATCAATAACTAGCTTTACACTATAATGCTAGCTAGCTACACAATAGTTCATGGCATGCGGAAAAAAGAAGACGATGATAAAGAATAAACAGTCGCTACCTTTAGTGTCCTTAGGTTCAAATCATTAACTGATTTTGTCGGGGAAAGTATCACATAATGCTGATTTTGATCTATTAATATCAAGACTAAGCTATCTCGCTTCCACCCGCAAGGTTGACGGGTTGGTCCTCCTCCTACATGAAGAGACCCAATGCGCAAATGCAATAATGCAAGATTTCTATTGGACGCTAGAGTTTTACGTTCACTTGTAAACATTCTACGTCAAATTGGAAAAAGGTGCTAGCAAAGATCATTGAATAGTTACAGTGCATGCAAAGCGATGCACTGTACTGTTCTCCGTTGGCTTCTTCTTCTTTTTATTATTACAGTGCATGCAAAGCGATGCACTGTACTGTTCTCCGTTGGCTTCTTCTTCTTTTTATTATTATTATTATTCTTCAATGCTCGCTTTTTCTCAATAACCGTTTCACCTAGAAACTTCATTCAAACTTCATCTCGTAGGTCTCGATTTGTGTTGTTATGCTATGACATTTCACTTTTCTACTATTTTTACTTTTTCTACTATCTGCGATAAACGAGCGAAAAAAGTGCTTTTTTTCACAAATTATGGAATTTTCAGAGTTCCACAACAGAATTCTACTTCCTATTGTTGCTACCTTAACTACTGTAAACATTCTATTGTTGCTTTCTTGACTACTGTAAACATTCCAGAGAACTTTCAGCAGACTAGTGGAACTTCTAGGATTCTATTTCCACGAACATTCTGTTATCTGCTGTATTAACCTTTCCAGTTCATTTCTATTAACCTAATGGGCTATTTAAGCTTATTTCACTTCCATTTGCTGAGGCAAAGGGCTCGCGAAGCGAGCCTCTTTGCCTTTTCCCTCTTCTACTGTCTTTTTCTTT
Source organism: Sardinella longiceps (assembly GCA_027497455.2). NCBI lineage: Eukaryota > Metazoa > Chordata > Actinopteri > Clupeiformes > Clupeidae > Sardinella > Sardinella longiceps. The sequence continues at coordinate 25,412,191 of JAODXP020000022.1, read as the reverse complement.
TCAATTCTCTGTATCATCTATTCAACTTTTAACAACTTTTTCATCTTTGCCATTTTTTTCTTTGATTCTCTGTATTATCTGTTCAACTTTTGGCAACTATTTACGTCTTCACCTTTTTGTCTTCAATTCTCTTCAATTATCTATTCACTTTTTCATCGACATTTGACATTTTTGCCTATTTCCCTTCAACTTTTTGCCAACTTTTTACTGTACATCTTTGCCTTTTTCTCTTCAATTCTCTGTATTATCTCTTCAACTTTTTGGCAACCTTTCAGGCCTAGCCTACATATTTTCCTTTTTTTCTCTTCAATTCTCTGTATTATATTCAACATTTTTTGCAACTTTTTTTCCACATCTTTTCCTATTTCAACTATTTCCTATTTCAACATTTTTAAACAAATTTACACAAAGCAACTTTTTATGTAATCATCAACAACGAACCATTTGACGCAGCCAAAGGCTGCGTCCACCTTTATCACTAATTTAACTACTGATACGGGCCATGTTCATTCGAACTGTCATCAACTATCTTTTTTTTTCAACTATTCAATAATCACCCATTCATCAACATTAACAATAGCCACTGCTAACAACTCCCATGATGACCTAGCAATATATCAACCAACAAGATCAATGTAGCAACCAACATATCCGCCCTCGCAATGGCCTAGTAACAACCTCAGACACCCCTATGGCAATTGACATAGCAACCAACATGCTAAACATGGCAAACAGCATAGCAACCACCATATCCGCCCTAGCAACAGCCTAGCAACTGCCTCCAGCAGCCTTGCAATGTCTTTAGAACCACTCCATCAATAATGATATAGCAATGAACATGGCAACCAACATGATCAACGTAGCAACCAGCATAGCAACCTACATGTCCACCCTAGCAACTGCCGAACAACAACCTTAAGCACCAATGCCACCTTCCAGGAAGCACTTCCACAATGACCTAGCAATGAACATTGCAACCAACATGATCAACGTAGCAACCACCATAACTTACCTGGCAACAGCCTAGCAACAACCTCAAGAAGCCCTGCAATGTCCTAGGAACCGCTTCCACACTGATGACCAAGCACTAGACATAGCAACCAACATGATCAATGTAACAACCAGCATAGTAACCACCATATCCGCCCTAGCAACGGCCTAACAACAACCAAAAGTACCCTTGCAATCAACATAACAACCAATACAGCAACCAGCACCATTTTCTTTTTTTTCAACTATTCAACAACATGATCAAGGTAGCAACATTTTCTTTGCTACTTGACTAGTAACTTTGATTGCCTAAACAAGTTTCCTCTTTACTCTACTTTTCTACTTTTTTTCTACTATCACTTTCTAAGTGTACTTTTTTAAACGTTTGCATGCACTGTGTAATTCCTTGGAATTGCAAATCTAGTTATTATTACAGTGCATGCATAGCGATGCACTGTCTTGTTATCCGTTGGCTTCTTCTTCTTATTCTTATTCTTATTATTCTTCTATGCACGCTTTTTCTCAATAACCGTTTCACCTAGAAACTTCATTCAAACTTCACCTTGTAGGTCTCAATTTCTATTGTTATGCTAAGACTTTTCTCTTTTCTACTATTTTTACTTTTTCCACTATCTGCGATAAACGAGCAAAAAAGAGCTTTTTTTCCAGAAATGATGGAATTTTGATAGTTCCATAACAGAATTCTACTTCCTACTGTTGCTTCCCTTAACTACTGTAAACATTCTATTGTTGCTTTCTTGATTACTGTAAACATTCCAGAGAACTTTCAGCAGACTAGTGGAACTTCTAGGATTCTATTTCCACGAACATTCTGTTATCTGCTGTGTTAACCTTTCCAGTTCATTTCTATTAAACTAATGGGCTATTTAAGGTTTTTTCACTTCCATTTGCTGAGGCAAAGGGCTCGCGAGCGAGCCTCTTTGCCTTCCCTCTTCTACTGTCTTTTTCTATTCAATTCTCTGTATCATCTATTCAACTTTTGACAACTTTTTCATCTTTGTCATTTTTTTCTTTGATTCTCTGTATTATCTGTTCAACTTTTGGCAACTATTTACATCTTCACATTTTTGTCTTCAATTCTCTGTATTATCTATTCACTTTTTCAACGACATTTTACATTTTTCCTTTTTCTCTTCAATTCTCTGTATTAATCTATTCAACTTTTTGCCAACTTTTTACTGTACATCTTTGCCTTTTTCTCTTCAATTCTCTGTATCATCTTTTCAACTTTTTGCCAACCTTTCAAGCCTAGCCTACATATTTTCCTTTTTTTCTCTTCAATTCTCTGTATTATATTCAACATTTTTTGCAACTATTTTTTTCACATCTTTTCCTATTTCAACAATTTCCTATTTCAACATTTTTAAACAAATTGACACAAACCAACTTTTTATGTAATCATCAACAACGAACCATTTGACCTTTTACCACTAATTCAACTACTGATACAGGCCATGTTCATTCGAACGATCATCAACTATCTTTTTTTTTCAACTATTCAATAATCACCCATTCATCAACATTAACAATAGCCACTGCTAACAACTCCCATGATGACCTAGCAATATACATAGCAACCAACAAGATCAATGTAGCAACCAACATATCCGCCCTCGCAATGGCCTAGTAGCAACCTCAGACACCCCTACAATGTCCTGGGAACCAGTTCCACAATGATGACATGGCAATTGACATAGCAACCAAATGCTCAACATGGCAAACAGCATAGCAACCACCATATCTGCCCTAGCAACAGCCTAGCAACTGCCTCCAGCAGCCTTTACAACCATTCCAGCAATAATGATATAGCAATGAACATAGCAACCAACATGATCAACGTAGCAACCAGCATAGCAACTTACATGTCCACCCTAGCAACTGCCGAACAACAACCTTAAGCACCAATGCCACCTTCATGGAAGCACTTCCACAATGATGACCTAGCAATGAACATTGCAACCAACATGATCAACGTAGCAATCAGCATAGCAACCACCATAATTTCCCTGGCAACAGCCTAGCAATAAACTCAAGAAGCCCTGCAATGTCCTAGGAACCGCTTCCACACTGATGACCAAGCACTAGACATAGCAACCAACATGATCAATGTAACAACCAGCATAGCAACCACCATATCCGCCCCAAGCAACGGCCTAACAACAACCAAAAGTACCCTTGTAATCAACATAGCAACCAACACAGCAACCAGCACCATTTTCTTTTTTTTCAACTATTCAACTACATGATCAAGGTAGCAACATTTTCTTTGCTACTTAACTAGTAACTTTGATTGCCTAAACAAGTTTCCTCTTTACTCTACTTTTCTACTTTTTTTTCTAATGTCACTTTCTAAGTGCACTTTTTTAAACGTTTGCATGCACTGTGTAATTCCTTGGAATTGCAAATCTAGTTATTATTATTCTTCAATGCTCGCTTTTTCTCAATAACCGTTTCACCTAGAAACTTCATTCAAACTTCATCTCGTAGGTCTCGATTTGTGTTGTTATGCTATGACATTTCACTTTTCTACTATTTTTACTTTTTCTACTATCTGCGATAAACGAGCGAAAAAAGTGCTTTTTTTCACAAATTATGGAATTTTCAGAGTTCCACAACAGAATTCTACTTCCTATTGTTGCTACCTTAACTACTGTAAACATTCTATTGTTGCTTTCTTGACTACTGTAAACATTCCAGAGAACTTTCAGCAGACTAGTGGAACTTCTAGGATTCTATTTCCACGAACATTCTGTTATCTGCTGTATTAACCTTTCCAGTTCATTTCTATTAACCTAATGGGCTATTTAAGCTTATTTCACTTCCATTTGCTGAGGCAAAGGGCTCGCGAAGCGAGCCTCTTTGCCTTTTCCCTCTTCTACTGTCTTTTTCTTTTCAATTCTCTGTATCATCTATTCAACTTTTAACAACTTTTTCATCTTTGCCATTTTTTTCTTTGATTCTCTGTATTATCTGTTCAACTTTTGGCAACTATTTACGTCTTCACCTTTTTGTCTTCAATTCTCTTCAATTATCTATTCACTTTTTCATCGACATTTTACATTTTTGCCTATTTCCCTTCAACTTTTTGCCAACTTTTTACTGTACATCTTTGCCTTTTTCTCTTCAATTCTCTGTATTATCTCTTCAACTTTTTGGCAACCTTTCAGGCCTAGCCTACATATTTTCCTTTTTTTCTCTTCAATTCTCTGTATTATATTCAACATTTTTTGCAACTTTTTTTCCACATCTTTTCCTATTTCAACTATTTCCTATTTCAACATTTTTAAACAAATTTACACAAAGCAACTTTTTATGTAATCATCAACAACGAACCATTTGACGCAGCCAAAGGCTGCGTCCACCTTTATCACTAATTTAACTACTGATACGGGCCATGTTCATTCGAACTGTCATCAACTATCTTTTTTTTTCAACTATTCAATAATCACCCATTCATCAACATTAACAATAGCCACTGCTAACAACTCCCATGATGACCTAGCAATATATCAACCAACAAGATCAATGTAGCAACCAACATATCCGCCCTCGCAATGGCCTAGTAACAACCTCAGACACCCCTATGGCAATTGACATAGCAACCAACATGCTAAACATGGCAAACAGCATAGCAACCACCATATCCGCCCTAGCAACAGCCTAGCAACTGCCTCCAGCAGCCTTGCAATGTCTTTAGAACCACTCCATCAATAATGATATAGCAATGAACATGGCAACCAACATGATCAACGTAGCAACCAGCATAGCAACCTACATGTCCACCCTAGCAACTGCCGAACAACAACCTTAAGCACCAATGCCACCTTCCAGGAAGCACTTCCACAATGACCTAGCAATGAACATTGCAACCAACATGATCAACGTAGCAACCACCATAACTTACCTGGCAACAGCCTAGCAACAACCTCAAGAAGCCCTGCAATGTCCTAGGAACCGCTTCCACACTGATGACCAAGCACTAGACATAGCAACCAACATGATCAATGTAACAACCAGCATAGTAACCACCATATCCGCCCTAGCAACGGCCTAACAACAACCAAAAGTACCCTTGCAATCAACATAACAACCAATACAGCAACCAGCACCATTTTCTTTTTTTTCAACTATTCAACAACATGATCAAGGTAGCAACATTTTCTTTGCTACTTGACTAGTAACTTTGATTGCCTAAACAAGTTTCCTCTTTACTCTACTTTTCTACTTTTTTTCTACGATCACTTTCTAAGTGTACTTTTTTAAACGTTTGCATGCACTGTGTAATTCCTTGGAATTGCAAATCTAGTT
>JAODXP020000022.1:25389675-25406772 GCA_027497455.2 Sardinella longiceps | reverse complement strand
TTGTTATGATGAACTTCATCAGCATTCATCACTTCTTCAGCTTCCATTAATTAATTAATGAATGAATGAGTGAATGAATTAAATAAATACTCGAATGCTACTTCAAATTTACCTTCTCTTTTGCCAGTGTGGCCTGATTCCTGTATATACATGTACATTTTGAGAGTGATTTAAGTCTTCAGAGAAAATAAATTGGAATTTCAAAACACTCTTTATGGCAGCAATACAGTGGTTTTCCTAATTAACACCTTAAGATAGTGACAGGCTACCTATAATTCCTCTTTCAAGTTTATAATATCACCAACTCATGTAAATTATAACCCCTTTTTTCAGTCACAGAAAAGTAGGCTATGCAAATGTACAGATGGTTGAGGATGATTAAGAAAATGTTACCTCTAGAGGAGTCGAGCTGGATCTGAACAATCGCTCTCTCTTTCTGCTGGCTGACGCCTAGAATTACTCTCAATAATGCAAATGGTTCAGGCTACATCATCTGGTCATCAAGCGGGTTACAATTTCCATCTAAGTTTAGCGTTAATTTTTGGGTATACACTAGGCTACAGCCTGATCTCTATACAAGCCTATGTAATGTCGTACCGCACCTGAAAGTGAAGAGGTAGGTCATTCTTTGGGTTCGAAGTCCCAAACAAGCAGATATGACACAGGTTGAACCGGTTTCCAACGGAGGGTTCACACAGTAGATTCAATCAAACAGGAAATTCTTTTCTCTTTTTTTTTGTATTTATTTTCTTTTTATATTGAAAGAATCAATGCAGAATAAATACACTCATTATGTATTAATTAATTAATACAAGTTGTATATGCACAGCATAATTATAAAAATTCCCTAGTCATATTAAGACGCATGAATATAAAAAGCATCAGTTCATACGTTACAAAATTACAGTTATTTAGGAAGTCCTTAGATATAAAAAATGATTTATCTGACAAAAAATATGCACCCCCACCATTAGGCTATAGCAGGGGTTGACAATTATTTTGGCTGAAGGGCCACATTGGGCTTTAGATACTGACAAAAGGGCCGAGGGTTAACAGTCAACCTGTTGATGGGGGTTGATGCCGGTAAATTGGCAAGTCTCAAACCAGGAGCCTCACTTTCTTGAGATGACATGTTAATATGCAGGGTTAAAAGGGGGGATATGTATTTCATGAATAGAGCCAATTTCACAAATCAAGCCTATAATAATTCACCTTGGCTAATAAATGAGAAAGTATTCTACTTTGGGAATGCTCCACAGGCCGGACAGCACAACGGGCAGCATGTGGCCCCCGGGCCTTAGTTTATTCACCTCTGGGCTATAGTTATTACCAAGACCAAATTCTATGACTTATTACTCAACTTTTTTGGACTTTTCCATTTGTTTCCATGTAAGTAAGGCCTCTTGAGAGATCTGCAGCAGAGCAACCCCCACTGATACCGTGGCCAGACCACAAAGCATGCCCAGACAGTCCACTATACCGACTGAAGTCCACTCTCTGAAGAGAATAGCCGACGCCAAAATGACAGTCGAAGTGAAGGTCACGTAATAGATTGCCTCAAACATATGAGAGCTGAAACTTTCAAGGCCTCTGTTGATAAAGGTGAACTGAATGAGAATGCTAACTATAAGAGTGCCTAGTAAGCCTAAGAAGAGCATGGCGGCCCTGTTGTTGGCTATAGACATCCCATCAAAGGCATCTTGAGCAGCCAGACCGAGACCTTTGCAGCAGGGCACAGTGAAAGTACCCAGGAGGGAGCAGATGCCCACATACACCATGATGTTGGATGATCCGTAGGCTGGGGCTAACCATCCAATCAAGATGACCAGCAGAGCCAAAACCAGCATGATGTACACCATGACCACTGCAATTTGAAAACAAACATAAAACACAGTTCACATGCAGGTAGACACTGTTGTGAGAAATATGCGTAAATTTCCCAAAATATTATAACAAAATAGCGTTATTTGGTCAAATGAGTTTGCTGTTCAGACACTAGTGTCAGCAGAACATCATACACTATATGGACTGTCACAGCCGTAAGATGTGCACAGAGACAAAATATACAGAGGGAAAATAAAATACACTGTAAAAAAGGACAAACTTTGAAGATCTTTTAGATCTTTCTTTTCATACAAAGAATAACAACAGAAATTTGGATTTACCTGGATCCACTAGCCTCTCCTCTAGTTCTGTTCTAGAAGTCACATTATCAGATTTTGGAGAGTGAATGATGAGCACTACAGACCCACAGCAACAAAGTGCACAGCCAAGTTTTCCCAGAACGTTTAGGTGCTCCTGAAGAATGAAGGAGGCGAGGGTGGCCCTGTGATAGAATATTGGGGATGGGTGATCAGTGAGGTTCAACAGACAGGGATAACCTTCAGTGTTTGGCAATAATGCTAACTTTAGACTTTTTGAAGAACTCAAATCAACTCACCCAAACAGCACTCCTAGGGCTCCAAGAGGGGTGACTAATACAGCTGGGGCAGCATTGTATGCTATAAAATTCCCAATCTGGCCCACCACAGCTATTGTTAAGAACATTGGGAAAGCGTGATGACGATGAAATTAGAATGGGCCAACTAATAATAACAGGCCTGCCAAAATCTCACAAACAATTTTTGCATTAAAGGCTAACGTTATTCACTCACTTGCAAGGGTCCCGCTCCACCATACAACATCTGCTAAGTAGGATCCTCCTAAAAAATCATATTGTCAGCTTTTGAAAGTAATGTTATGTTCAGAAAAATAACCTATGCGTTTATGAAGGCATCGGATATTTCAAACACATCCTCATCTCCCAGTGTCATAATATTTGTTCTGAATGATGCGTTACAAACGTAGCCATTAACGGATACCTTTTTTACGAGCACGTAAAATTCCTTTTTTCTGAAGCACAAATGTGGAGCCATTGATGAAACTCGACAGCACTGCAATTCCAATGCCAAACACTGGCGATGATTTGTCGGACAGTAAAGTTGCCATTTGAAATAAATCGCAACCTACAGCAAATGACAACAAATTTCAATAACCAGGTGATAACACATTAACACCAGAACTTCAGAGCGTGTGCCAAAAATCAAATGAAACAATTCAGATGGTCCACTTCCTGGATGTGTCACATGGGTTTTGTGCCGTCTCATTTGAGAACTAGCCCACTAGTGGCTGGTCCTGCTACTACACGTTGATCTCAAAATAGACATTCAGGCCGGACACCCTTCAATAAGAAAAGTTAATACAACAGACTAAAACCCGAATCCCTGACCATAGTAACAAATGAAGTTATTATCCAAAAAGCCAATTATGTCTTTGTTTCTTAAGCCTGGATTATCAGGTTGACCTGTAAATCTGAGAGAAAGTATTCATTTGTTCTGCTCTTCTCTAAACTGCTTGTGAACTTCCCTGGGGTAATTCCCATGCTCCTTTGCGCGCTTATTTCATATCACTCTAGAACTTCCCTGGGGTAAAGGAACAAAGTTAAGACCACATATGTTATTTAAAATGTAGGCTGACATGGTTGCCCAGAACAGTGATCTTTCAGACACACAATGCCATGCAAGCAGTCTATCAAGACCTTGTCACAGCATTTGGTTGTAGGCCCTTACTCATGGCATGTCATTATACAAATTAACAATAACTACCTTTGGAGATAAATTAATTTACGCAACCTTATATGTCATGAAGGAGGCAAGGGTGGTACTTGCATCCTTATGGGGCTTTAACTGAATCGCCAAAGTTTTTTGTACAAAAGAAGTTTAGCTTCTTCTCAGTCTGGATTGTAGGCTTCGGTTGTGAGTTGTAGCCTATTTATTTGACTTCCTCTCTCAGCTCCTGCATACCACATTACGTGCACTTTCACATGTAGCATGCTCAGCAGGTGTCAAAGGAAGACAATTATCCACAAATATTATTCTATTAATATATGTGACAGTGGTCTTTTTACACCTATGCCTAAAGAAAATACACTGTATATGTCATTACATTGAGGGTATAACCATTGACCTGTTGGTTTGCCCTTACTGCTGCAGGAGGTCATGACCTCCGATGGCTGTTTCAGATAATAGAACAAATGCAGTGTCACAGTTTTGCATAGTTTTATTATAAGACAGAATATAAGACATATAAGTGTGTGAACAATTCATGACACATACATCCACATTTCAAGCTTTTTGAAATGATCATTGACACATCATTGACACAGTGTTTTGTGCTCAACATTTCCATTTCTCTGTCATTCTCAATCACTGAACTTTTTTAGATTTTTCATTTGTTGTTTTTGATGTTTTGGTTTGTTTGTCATCTTGAAAGATGGGTAGCAGTGAAACCCCAATACACACAGTGGTTAGACCACAAACCATGCCTAAGCAGCTCAATGGACTATCAAACTTCAACTGCCCAAAGAGAACAGCAGAATTCCAAACCATTATGATATTTAACATCACATAATAAGTGAGGTCAAACTTACTGGCCCCAAAAGTTCCGTTGGCTCTGTCCATGAAAGTGAACTGAATTAGACAACTAAGTAGAAGAGTGCCTAGTGAGCCCAAGAAGACCATGGCAGTGTAGTTATTGGTTACAGGCATCCCATCAAAGCCTAGACATGCCAGTGCAATACCTTTGAGACATGGAGCAACACCTGGACCTTTGCAGCAGGCAAAGACATCTGGAAGAGTCAAACCAAGACCTCTGCAGCACGGTATGGTGAAAGTTGTCAAGAGGGAGCAGATGCTGACGTAAACAAAGATGTTGGATGATCCGTAGGTTGGGGCCACCCATCCAATCAAGGCGACTAGCAGAATAGCAACAAACATGATGTAGCCCATGACCACTGCATTTTGAAGACAGATTCACAGAACACAGGTCAAACATAATATATGGTAGTCGTGTTTGTGCTTATAAGATTCTCAAAAATGAAAAATTAAATATAATAATAATAAAAAAAACACTAACATGGATCCGATAGCTCCTTTTCCAAGTCTGCTAAGGTCGTGATGGAATCAGATGTGGGAGAGTAACTTATGAGAACTACAGAACCACAGCAGCAAAGCACACAGCCAAGTTTGCCCCGGCCGTTTAGATGCTCATCGAGAAAGAAGGAGGAAAGGATGACTCTGTTGTCAATAAGGTTGAATAGGTCGAGTTAACTCATGGCTTTTAAAATTAGGCTATCAAACCTTTTGCAAAAATCAGCTATACTCACCCCAAAACTACCCCAAGAGCGCCAAGACAAGTCACCAACAGAGCTGGGACAATATTGTATGCCACAGCATTTCCAAGCTGACCAAATACAACTAAGAAAAGATAAGAAAAGAAATATTTTTTTGTACATCAGACACGCACACATACTGTACACACACACACACACACACACACACACACACACACACACACACACACTAACACACATACACATGCACACACACCACTTCTGTCTGACATGATTATAAAATAGAAAATCGCAATAGAAAATTACAAATAGAATAGTCAAACTCACTCACGTGCAAGTGTGCCAATCCACCACCAAATATCTGTGTAGCGGGATCCCCCTGAAAACAATCATTGTTGACTATTCATGGTAGAATTTATGCCCCTAACAAGTATATAAGATATACATGTGGTTTTTTTTTTTAAGAAGGTTGTCTTAATGAGATTTTGTTACTATGAGAACATAGCCCTGTTGTAAAGGGCAAGGAGCTTACCTTGTTTACATAAAATTCCCTTTGTCTTAAAAACAGATGCAGTGCCGTTTAATAAACCAATGAAAGCAGCAAAGCTAATACCTGTTAAGTCCATAATTTGCTATTTACAAGCACAGCTAGACGATCACTATAAGTCTAGTCTCACAAGACCTGACAGTGACACTGTGAGGAAGGAAAGGTGGTGTCTGTGTGGGTTTTATTAACTTGCAGAGAATTTTTTTTCTGATTTGTCTTTCCCTTTCACTTCCCTGTGATGCAACCATGTCAAAGCAACATGAGAAGAAAGAGAATGATACAATTAAAGAAAGAAGAAAGAAATGATAATGTTGAAAATGGAGATAAAGAAGTGAGGTGAAAACTAGAGGGGGTGTGTGATAATAAATAATTAACAAGAATGAGGAAGTAAAAAGGAGCCTCCAATCATTTCTCAGAAAGAGAGAGAGAGAGAGAGAGAGAGAGAGAGAGAGAGAGAGAGAGAGAGAGAGAGAGAGAGAGAGTGTTCTTATCATGCACTGTCCTAGGGAAAGCAGGGCCAACACATTGCCATAGCTGTTCAACTTCAGCTGCTGGAACACTCCAGAAAGAGTTGTAAGCCTAAATATTATCAATTTCTCCTCTAGCTAGTTAAAGTAAGACCAGAGAGGGGTTAGTATGGAAGATCTTTGGTAAGACCCTAGCCTAGTTACTTCCCCTCAGGTACAATAAGGAAGTATACTCACCTTTCAGATCCTCATGGCAGAAGAAGAGCACTTTGTCCCTTTGGGAGAACATTTTTTTCTCTTCATTTAACCCATCCGGGGGGTATACACACATGTACACAAAGACACACACAAGTTGTTGGGAGTAGTGAGCTTCAGAGCTGCACACTCAATGAGGTGCGCATGGAGCAGTGGGCAGCCTTTGAGCCGGCGCCAGGGGAGCAGTTATAGGTGCCTTGATCAAGGGCACCGTATCTGTGGACATGGGGGGGTGCTGCACATTCACCTCCCCCACCCTCCCCTTTGTACCAGTCAGGGAGTGGGACTGGGGATGGAAGGGTGGCCGGTTCGATTCCCGGCCGGTGGAAAGGGGAGGGTGGGGGGAGTGAATGTGCAGCGCCTCCTCGTGTCCGGAAACCATGGATACGGTGACGTTGAGCAAGGCACAGATGCCCACAGATGCCCACTACCACTAAATTTGACCAATTATCTAAAAAAGAAATACAAATACCCAGGTTAACAAGATGTCTGTACTCAGTCCATCCCCTGGCTGCATCTTATGAGAGAGTGTTGAGTGTTTAGAGGAAACAGAGGGGGTTCATCCGAGAGATAGTGTCCCACAAGGACAGTCCAGAAAAAACAGGTAAGCAACTCTCTGAGGGACTCGTTGGGTGCGACACACACACTGTTACTCCTGTTCCCTCCACACATGTTATTGGGGTTTAAACGAGCTGGGAGTGTTACTGGGTCGTAACATGTTGCAGGATATAATAGAGGGCAGCTCCAAAGCACTGCCAAAAATCTTGCCTTGTCTTACCACATTCAGCCTCTAGATGGCAGTTACTTACCAATGAATTGAGAATTTTTGGGATAACTTGATTTATACATCACCTGTCGTTTCCTAATAAAAGGAAGACAAAACAAAAGTGACACTCAAACCAGTGAAAATGTCACTCATCTTTCAAGCCTAGATGTCAAATTCCTCTGCATCCTACCTATTAGGTCATGCCTCTCTAAGCATAAGGCTACTGCCTTGATTATAGTAGGCCTAATTGCAGTTTACTAACTTGGTGATGATACTGCATCCTGCATTATGCCATACCCTATATCCAAAACCCTATGTCCTTGCATGACCATGAATGCTGTTGCACAACAAATAGTGTATGGCCAAATATTTGACATCATTGGGCTTTGAGCATTTACAGGCCTGCCCTAAGTAATAAATTGGCCTTCTAGAGAGGGTAGCCATCATAAAAAAATGCAATAAGGTAGGCTTGAGATCAGTGTGCAGCATTGTGAGCTCATGATGATGCACCGGTTAGGCTACATGAAGAATAGCTTTAGTCTATTCTCAGTCAGCTCACACAGCTTGCACTTAAATAATCACCTATCTGCATCGATGAGAAAAATGTATGGAAGCTTCAAGGAGAGTATTTGATCACACCCTTTGCAGAGTCCATGTAGTAGACACGATTGGGTGGCTCCCTCTCGTTAAAAAACTAACAAAAAGACGTCATCTGTTTCTATGCCTGTCTTCTTTGGCTCGTTGAACTGTCAATCATATACAATATGGCCGACGTTAAAATGCAGCACATCTAGCAAGTGGATCGAAGGGACAGGAATAGAACCAGCCAAAGTGAAGGTAAAATCGTGTTTTTTGGATTGCACGAGTAGGGCGTAGACAGCAGTTTACAAGGTTGCAGTGAATGTATCCAGTGATAAAAAAGCTAATGCGTTCGTTTTTGATTTGCTTTCTGTCCTTGTTAGCTCACAGCTGGTGAGCGCAGCTTGGTAGCTGGCTAGCTTTAGCCATGTAACTTAGCAATCATAGCTGAGGGGTTGGTGCTTGGTTAGCAAACGTTATCAGTTCAACAGCAGAATAAACAACATAGCCTTGCACCTAGCTAACCGAAGCTAATCACCTGAAAGCCTCTGCGCAGGTTAAGATTAATAACACACAATACTATGTAAGTTAATTACATTGTATCTTGTACATTTGATCATTTTCGCTATCCCTGACTCGCATGTTCGCTAACGTTAGGTTGCTCGAATAGCTAAATAATTTAACATGACAGTCCTCCCATGGGTGAACCATGATGTGAAGCTTTAGTGAATAATGTCTGTCCTGGAAAGCGACATCTTTGCTTGTCATTGTTTTCACATTGACATTGTTACTCATGAATTGCTGACATAGGTTAATGTCTTTTGAGCGATAACGTTACCTGTAAGAACACAGATTGCTACTAAGGTATCGGATAAGTTATGTCTGTGTAGGTTGGTCCATACTTAGCGAACTGAGAGCTGTCAGCTGCCATGGATGGAAGACATAAAAACGATTAGTCATTCGATGCGCTAATTTCTGATTATCGAAGCGTAACGTTATAGCGTTAACGTTACTCGAAATAGAGTACCTCTGCCATTACATCTGTGTTTAATCAGTAGCATAAATTGTAGCCATAGGTGCCTGCCCCGTCACATTTGGCTAGCGACAACATTCGTAGAACACTTGTAACATTGTATCCTGAAATGACGGCTTTATTAAACTAGAATCTAAGCTATTTTTGTATGCCAGCTTCAGAAAGGAAGCAGTGGTTATGGGTTACTATGGCCATTGTTTAATTCTCTGTGTTTGTGTTTAGGACAGGCTGCCTAGGCAGCCAGGAGGAAAGGGGGAAAGATGCCATCTCCATCTTTTACCTTGGATGCTCAGCTGCGCTTCCATGACAAATGGCTGAAGATAGATTTGCAGGTAAGATAAGTTTTCATAGTTAAATTCTGATTAGTTACATGCTATTCTATGAGTAAGAAAAGCCAGCTTGGAGACTACCGGTATGTGGTCATATTTTGGTACGTTGGGGTAATAAGGGAATGACATTGCACTGCCCTTGATTTCCCTCTAGCCGATGTGTTACTTTGTGCTGTGTTCAGAGACTTTTCACTGAAAATCGACTGTCTTGACTTAGCCCAGCTTTATGTTGCACTATTTGACATATTGACTGAACAGGTCCTTGAAAGTGGTGTTGCTAAACGCTGCTATTCTTATCAATTGAATTTTTTGCTTTGATGTTAGTGGTGGATGAAGTTAAAGGGATTGGCTCTTCTCCTCTGTTACTCCTTTTGTTGTTTGTAAGAATGAGGGCCAGGGAATATTTGGCTGTGACATTAATCATTTATATTGACCCGTTACAATAAGCAAGATATTCTTGTGAGGAAGGTTGTTTCCTTGGTTGTGAGAAACGCTCAGCACTCTCTCTATTGCCAGCCAGACTGTCAACATACGATAGTCAGCAAAACAAATGTCTCTTTATACTGACTTGTTGACATCCAGCTGACTAGTTGTCAAGCTTCCTTCTTCACACAGTTGCATAAATAGCCTAGTCTAGCGCAAACAAATAGGCAGTACAATCTGCCTAGTGAAGAAGTGAACCACTGTTTAAAGAAACGCGGATCGTATGCACACTTAATTGTGGAAAAAGAAACAGGTCTCTCAAAATGTGTATGTGTTTTTTCTGTTATCTTTGTTATCAATGATGTTGATTAACTTGTTTTAATAAGTAACTGATTGGTAGCATGCATAGCATGCTGTAAGAGTTCTGTCCAGTCATGTATTTAGGCTATTTGATTGAGAAACATCTAGACAGCCATTGGTGAAAATGTGTTTCATAGGACGGCTTGTGGGGGAAAAAAACAGCAATGTCACTGGCCCCTTCTTAAATGTTTCTCAAGCACTTCATAGAGGAAGCTGTTGTAGAAAAGGCTGCATTCGAGACAAGTGACGCTTCAGTTTGAGTGTTGGAGTCATCTGACAGCCTTGTGGTCCTTAAGAGTATCCTATGTTTTTCCTGTTTGCAGATGATTGGGCTGGCTATTGAATGATCGCTTTCTCTTACTGAAGCTGATTTGGTTGCCCAGTAGTCCAGTTTGTGAAGAAAGGCATGTTCACTAGCCTGTGTGAGGACAAACTGTCTTATTGCAATATGCTCGCTCTGCAAGTTTGGCAACCAGAGCCATATTCCCTTCTCTGGAAAACTATGCTAAAATAATATCATGCCTCTCAGAGTGTCTTTGCAGACATTTGACTCTATTGCTCAAAGATTCCATCAAATGTTTGTTTCCATATTTAGGATGCTCTAGATTTCCTTCTCACGCCACCCATAGGTGCACCAACATGGATGGCATGTGTGGTGTTGATGATACTTGACACTTAGCCTAAATCTCCAAAAGTCACCAGTTGCTATTCTGTTTGTCAGTAGTGTAGGTATACGACACATTTTCAGTGCTTGTGGTTTGTTGCCAGTCGAGTTGAAACGGGACAGTGCAAGTTGGATGTGCAAGGGAAGTTGTAGCCTAACAACGCTGATGAACTGTGATAGGCCTACTATTTCCAGTAATAGACTAGGCTACTGGGTCATGCAAGCTCCTTTGTTCGGACTTGACTTCGTGGTGTGATGCCTGTTTGTAAGTAGGCTAATTTTTGGATTTTCATCAGAGGTACATGTTAAGTTACAGGGATGGGCTAATTGACTTTGTTTTTGTCAATTAGTGTAGTAATGACTGCCTGTATAATGTAGGCTATAGGCCTAGAGTCTGGTAGTAGAGTTTGCGTAGTAATGACTGCCTGTAGGTTATAGCCTATGCTACAGAGTCTGATAGATAGATAAACTTAAAAAAAATTATTGAGAGTGATGATAAAAGAAGTTTGAGATAAAAGTTGAATAAGCTGACCAATGGCGTACAGTTTAACTAGTTTCCATGAAATTTCAATGTTTCCATCTTAGGCTCACCTTATTAACCTGACTCCGCCAGATGGATTTGCTCCCGCAATTCCATCTGGGAACTATCCGTTTTCTAGTTTTGGTTTGTTAGTTTAGTTTTGTAGTTTAGTTTTGTCTGATCTCTCTATGACCATCTATGTTGCTGATATACGGGCCAAATCAACCAATCAGATCAACGAAGCATATGACGTACTAACATACGTACATTCTTTTGACTGAACTGCTTCTCGTTGCGTCACACCTCAACCCGCCTCAAAGCCAACGCTGATTGGACCTTCGTATGGTGAACTGCTCCAAATTCTCTTCAAAGGAAAGTAGCCAGACTGAGCTGCGTCCGAACACCTGAAGCTCGCGAGATCAGGATGGTCTCACCAGGCTACCACCTGATGCTTTTGTTTTTGAATCATTTATGGCATAGTTCCATGTGAGCCTGACTTAGCCTAATGGTAGGGTTACATCATTTTCTTGGCACAAAAAGATGTTATAGAATGTGTTCCATTGTGCCCAGCATGATGATGATGATGATGATGATGATGATGAATGCCTGCATAATCACCTGGTTTGTACAAAGTACTTTGAGCATACAGTACGAGAGAGGTTCTCCCCTCACAAAATGTCCCCCCTCCTTGGCAAGTGAATGCTTGAGACTGTGGCTCGTCTTGGGGGAAGGTGTACCATGATCATGTCTGATCACATCAGCGAAACAAAAAACAGTTTTGCCAGTTAAAGGAATTATCTTGAATAAATCAACTTGTAGTCCGGTTGTTTCGCCTGGTCATTAATTGCTATGAAATGATCTAATTTCCTGCAAAGCAGACCAAATAGCGAAACAGCAGCCAACGCTAAGATGTGGGCATATAAAAATGATCAGGTTTCATTTTCAAACCCGAAATGCACAAAATTTGTCATTCTTTGCATAGCTGTCGACAGGTTGATTCTCTCTAGATAATTCCTCTAACCTTCCAACCAGTTAACCTTCCAACCTTCCCAAGTGCGTACAACTCTACAGAACACCTCTGCACCAGCTGGAGCTTTGCTGAACTCCAAGTCTGTGAGTGTTTCTGTGAAGCTGAGATTGTAGTGCACTAAACAGAGAGCGATGAGGTTTCTTTCCTCAGTCTCTGCTGTTGTTGTGTTGTGTTGTGTTCCAGGCCCTGTGAGAACAGTGGAGGGGTTTTGAGGATTAGATTTAGGCCTATATCAGACAGCCTGTATGGGATGGATTACTGTGCACTGCTGCTGAGCCATTGCTCTGCAAGTAGGGGGAAAAATGTCTTTCCAGGAAGTCTGTTTTTTTTTCCCAGAGAGTGAAAGTGAGTGATAGTGTGTGTGTGTGTGTGTGTGTGTGTGTGTGTGTGTGTGTGTGCGTGTGTGTGTGTGTGTGTGTGTATTAGGTCCAGTAGCTGTGTGATGTAGCAGCGCAGTGTGTGTGTGTGTGTGTGTGTGTGTGTGATGGTCACATGTGGAGCGGAGGCCAGTAATGTCTTCTCTTCTTCAGTCACTTAAGCAGCAGCTTTATGTGTCACCAGAGGGGTCTGGAAGCTGTTTACTGTAATGTTGATGGCTGTGCATTTTCCCTCCTGGTGTTTCAAAGTCGGGTCATTCCATGTCAAATCACCCAAAATTTTGTGAATTTTAAACCTGACCCTCTCAGAAACTGGTGAAATTTGGTGTAACCGATCATCACACCTGAACATTTAATGTCTGAAAATTTGAGCTCAATCGGACCAACGGTTTCTGAGATACGCCAGGTCAAATTTTCAGATTTTCGCCACAAATGGGCTGACCAGCCCACATTGACATTACCCTAATTTGTTTATTTCTGGGTCAAATTCAATAATCTTGGTGTCGTTTGAAAGCTAAGACCCCCAGGAATCTGATTATATGATTACTTTTTATGATTAGACCCATTTTGACTAAATGACCCTTTGACCTTTATTTTGGACCTGAATTTGACCTTGTGGATCATGTGACCTTCAAGCAACCCCTGGTCTAAAAGTTAGCTGAACATGTTTTGTAGACAATATATAAAAAACAGAGGTATAATATCTTTCGTTTGTCAGCAATTTTAAAACGAAGTTTGGTTGAACGTGATAAAATGGTCTTTAAAGGAATATTCCATGCTATCTGGCTACATTACATTCCAGTGTCTATGCTAAGCTAGTTTGGGGTTTGGGGTTGGCAGACTAGGAAAATGCATGCACTGAAACCAAAGTGCTTTTACCCACATATGCAACTCTAGGTAAGAGAGTGAATAACCAATTTTGATTAAAAAAAGGTGGAATATTCCTTTAAAGACCATTTTATCACGTTCAACCAAATTTTGTTTAAGTGCATGCATTTGCCTAGTCTGCCAACCCCAAACTTAGCTTTATTTTAGGTTTAGCTTAGCATAGACACTGGAATGTAATGTAGCCAGATAGCATGGAATATTCCTTTGTCACATTCAACCAAACTTTGTTTTAAAATTGCTGACAAACGAAAAATATTATACCTCTGATTTTTTTATATTGTCTACAAAACATGCTGATGTAACTTTTAGACCAGGGGTCGCTTGAAGGTCACATGATCCACAAGGTCAAATTCAGGTCCAAAGTAAAGGTCAAAGGGTCATTTAGTCAAAATGGGTCTAATCATAGAAAGCAATCATATAATCAGATTCCTGGGGGTCTTAGCTTTCAAACAACACCAAGATTATCGAATTTGACCCAGAAATAAGCAAATTACGGTAATGTCAATGAGGTTTGGTCAGCCCATTTTTGGCAAAAATCTGAAAATTGGACCTGGTGTCTCTTAGGAACCGTTGGTCCGATTGAGCTAAAATTTTCAGAAATTAAATGTTCAGGTGTGATGATCCTACACACCAAATTTCATCAATTTCTGGGGGGTGGGGTTTAACCCATCGGGTGATTTGACATGGAATGACCCAGTCCTTGTGATGTACACCCCACCTCCCCATCCTACCCACTGTCATGTCTCACGCTGTGTGTTATGGAGCTGTGAGCGTATTGTGTTGGATAAGACTGGCATCTTCCTGTGTCTGTTTCAGCGAGCCTTCTCTCCAGAGGGGCTCACCGAGATGTGGAACGAGATGGTGAAGGACGAGGAGATCGTCTTTGACGGGGAAGAGTCAGCTCACCCAGGTGAGAACTGCATTACCATACCCACAATTCCTTGGGAATAATTAGTTATGTCATCGGCTCCCATCACCTTGAGTATACATTTTTTTGACTGAAAATGTTTGTTGGGAGTTGTTAATGTCAAAACTTTTTTTCTCCCTCTCTTGCTCTCTTTTTTTCTTGTTCTCTCTCTCTCTCTCTCTCTCTCTCTCTCTCTCTCTCTCTCTCTCTCTCTCCCTCTCTCTCTCTCTCTCTCTCTCTCTCTCTCTCTCTCTCTCTCTCTCTCTCTCTCTCTCTCTCTCTCTCTCGTTTCCTCAGAGGACTGCGCTGACTGCCTCGGCACCCAGAAGAAGGATGACTCCAACGACCGGGAGAAGAAGGAGGATGAGGAGGCGGTGGCCTCGTCCGTCCATCACTCCATCATCGAGATGTGGGACTGGGGGGGCAGCCAGGTGGGTGGCAGACGCACTCACTCTCTTCTCTCTCTGGAGTCACACCCCTGCTGGTTGGGAGGGGTTTGGGGCAGCATGGGATGGGATGGGGTGGGGGGTGGGGGGTGGGGGTGGTGTTTGGTGGTGTTTGGTGGGGTGGCGTAGGTGCAGTTTTGGCACAGGAAGTGCTGAGTCCGCCCGAGTGCTGATTTGAGGTTTCTGATTCTCTGATGACCTTCAGCTGCAGAGAAGGGTCGTGTGCTGACAGACTGCAGGCAGCATTTAGTGTTTCCCTTTTTGCTACATAATTGATGTAAACTCTTGACATTGACAATATAGAATGGAGACCAGTACACACATGCACACATAAACTCGCATAATTGTTGTGGATTTCAAATAGCCTCATGAAGGGAATGGAATGTAGAGAGTGAGAGAGAGAGAGAGAGAGAGAGAGAGAGACCCTGCTTTTGTAGTGAGGGAGAGAGAATGAGAGGGAACCTGGTTTGGGAGAGAGGACGAGAGAACACCTGGTTTGGGAGAAAGAAAGAGAGAGGATCTACCTGACCTTTGCCTCTTTTCCCAAGCACTCTCTCTCTCTCTCTCTCTCTCTCTCTCTCTCTCCTTTCATTTGCTGGGCTTTCACTTTCCCTTTAGCCCCACTGCTCCTCTTTCCTTTCCTGCTGCTTCTGCCTGAGTCTTGCGTGCCAGAGACCTGCAACTGACACTTCTGGGCCACCGCTCTCTCGCTCGCTACCACACCACCCGCCACCCGTCGGAGTTTCCATCATATTCGCACCCCCAGTCTCTCATCTCCTCACCCACCCACAGACCCACCCGTGCCATCTGAGAAACCTGTGTCTCTTGCCAGCTCCAAAAGCAGACTAGTATTTGGGGGAGCAGGGGGGATTGGGTGTGTGGGGTTGGGAGTACAGGGTGTTGGAGTTTTGGGTACACTGACATGAGGAGCAGAAGCAGCAGCCAGCTACCGCTGGTGTGATACTTGTGCTTGTGAAGCACGTGAGGAACGTGTGCGTGTGTGTGTGTGTGTGTGTGTGTGTGTGTGTGTGTGTGTGTGTGTGAGCGAAGAAATGTGACTCGGCTGTCTTGTCAGGGCAGAGTTAACCAGAATGTGTGTGTGTGCGTGAGAGAGAGTGTTTCTGCATGTTTATCTGTGTTTGGGTGGGGGGTGTCTCTGGGGACAGGTGTATAATTGTTTTTGTTTTTTGTGTGTGTGTGTGTGTGTGTGTGTGTGTGTGTGTGTGTTTGGGTAAAGGGTGTTATTTTTACCCCCCTGTCTTCCCGCAATGCAGACCTGTGTCGTCAACCCAGGGATGTGTTTACATGCTGGCCTGGGTGGGGCCTCCTGCCCTCCTGCTGCCTGACACTGATAATCTGGTGTGTGTACGAATGTGTGTGTGTGTGTGTGTGCGTGTGTGTGTGTGTGTGTGGATGCTTGCATGTGTGTGTAGCCAACCTCCTCGTGTTACACACACACACACACACACACACACACACACACACACACACACACACACACACACACACACACAGAGGGAGGTAGAGGTTCCAGGAAAGTTGGACACTGGCGTGAGCCAGCAGGCCACAGCTTGGCCCATACTTGACATGTTGCTGACAGACCTCCTACTAATGTGTGCTGCTATGCCATACCATAGCATGCCATAACTTAACAGGCACGCAGTGGTGTTGTGAAATCTGGAACTTTGTTGTGAGAGCGTGTTTGTTGCTGCCCAGCCTTAGTTTGAACCTGTGCCCTTGGGCTGTCCAAGGTGGGCAATCCAAATTCCACCGGTGCAAACAGCTTTGCCTGGTGCCTCTGAATAATGAATAGCGAACCAGCAGCTAATGTTAAAGTAATCATCTGGAGGGAATCAACACATAGCCCTGCTGTTTCACATTGCTAAGTGCTGTTGATGGCTATGAGCATGACCGAGATGACACAGACCGAGATGGCGGACCGGCAGCTAAAGAGTAACAGAAGTGGACATTTCGAGACAAACCCTAATCGATTTGATATGCCTGCATCTGTTAGCATTGGCTGCCGTTTCGTTATGTCGGTCTGCATTGTACGAAATTCTGTCATTCTCACAGTTATCGATAAGACTTACAATGTTTGTGAAACAGCAGGGCTGCGGGTTGATTCACTCCGGCTAATTCCTTCAGCCGAATGGGGCATAGGAAACTGAAACTGAAAGTGAGTTTTTGTGGCCCATTTGGTTAGTGTTAACAGCAGATTCACTATTTGGTCCTTATTATAACAAATTACGCTGATATAGTGTTACAGCCCTAAGAGCTATCATTCACCTGCAACAGCTCAGACCGGATGCATTTCTAATAATTTTCCATTTAACCTG
>JAODXP020000022.1:25332175-25384675 GCA_027497455.2 Sardinella longiceps | reverse complement strand
TTGACTGAACTGTGTGTGTGTGTGTGTGTGTGTGTGTGTGTGTGTGTGTGTCCAGTGATGTGCACAGCAGTGCCAGTGCCAAAGGCCCCAGCAACATTCCCCTTCAGGACCAGCACCTGGCCCTGGCCATCCTCCTGGAGCTGGCGGTGCAGAGGGGCACGCTCAGGTGAGTTGGGCGCCATGATTAGTACCTGAGTAAAACTTACCTTCAAATACAAACTGAGTGAACCCCACTTCTTTACCTGTCAGTTTACCACCCACCTGACACTTGAGTATGTACAATGTACACCTGCCATATGCAGCCGTTTACTTATTTCTTATTGTCTATTACCGCGACATGAGGACTAAAACAGAGTTCCCTTTCCCAAAAGCATAGTTGCTAACTAAGTTAGCAACTTTGTTGGTTGCAATGCAATTTCCCATTGCTAACTGGTTAGCAGCTATGCATTTGGGAAACGGCAGAAGAGTTGTCCATTCTTAAGGAGATGTTTGAAGCTGAAACCCCTCCCTCTCCTCCCAGTCAGCTGCTGTGTGCGGTGCTGCTGCTGTTGCGTCTGTGGGACAACGGCACGCGGGAGATGGACAACGAGCGCTCCACCCAGGGCACCAGCGCCCCTCTGCTGCCCCTCCTCCAGCGCCTGCACAACATCCATAGCAGCAAGGAGGAACCCGTCCCCGAGGAGGAGGTGGAGGTCAGCCCCTCTCTCTCTCACTCACTCACTCACTCACTCACTCACTCTACATATGCATTGATCAGGATATGTTTTGGCTAAAAGGCACTATTTTTATGAAGACTATTTTTCTCTGTTCATGTAGACCAGGGGTGGCCAATTTTTATTTTCTTGGGCCACACGCTGAAACATCTAAGGGTTTAACTGAACTTTTGCTAATATTAGTATTAGATGAATGTAACAACAGGCCAAATTGTCTTTTTTGACATAATGACAGGCAGTGTGAAAGATGGCCACCCCTCATGTAGACGTACCCCAAACCTGTCTTTGACCTTTGACATGTCTCTTCTGACCTCTCCTCAGATCCTGTCTGCTCCTCTGAGCCCAAACGAAAGCTTCTTGCGCTACCTGACCCTCCCTCAGGACAACGACCTGGCCATCGACCTGCACCAGACCGCCGTGGTCATCATGGCTCACCTGGACCGGCTGGCCGCCCCCTGTAGTCCCCCTCAGTGCAGCTCCCCTACGTCCAGCAAGGTACCTCTCCGAGCCAGCGCTGTACCCCCACTCGCAACACCACACACACTCCACACCCCACTCTCAGAGACAGCGCTGCACCCCAACTCTCACCACCAGAAATACAGCCTCTAGCCACTGTTGATTACTATTTTGTGTTTTGTGCAATAGTTGAATGTTCGATTATCATCAGCAGCGCTAATTAATATCACTACAAAATTCAAATGTGCTATGAGTAGTTATTATACGTGTTGTCCTGGGAGCCAAGCAGTGACTTGAAAAAACAAACGTTTGGCTTGGCTCTCCAGTGGAAAGGGAAATTAATAATTATAATTGGCATAGCAGAATGAGCTGGAAATGACAGTTTCAAGATGTATGTACCTTGTGGTATACTTTATGCACTAGTATGCAATAGCAGCAGCTGTAACCGTAACCAGTGTTATTATTGCTGTACTAAAGTGTGTTAAGTACACTTGCTTTCAGTTGTCAGTTGTTGAAGCCTGACAGCATTTGAAGCAGAGCAGGCAAAAATGGGTTATGTTGATGTTGATGTTAAAGCAGTATGATGGTAAGGAAACAGGAACTTTAGCAGGCTGGTGGTAAACATGTAGTACCATTATGTCATGGGCTCTTTTTTTAATCATCTTTGCAAGATGTTCAGTGACCCTGCTGTAAATGGAACTCTCCTCTCCTCTCCCTTTTAGTGCTGATATGTTGTAAACATTTTAAAAGCCTTTTTCAGTCCATTCTTTTCCCTCCCCCACCTCCCCTTAGGTCTGGCTCAGTGCCCAAATCTCTTGTGATCTTTAACTCTTTGTGCAGCTATGCGCTAGCAGCTAATAACCCCCACAAAGCCTTTGTGATTGCCAAACAGACTGTAATATGCGTGTCAAAAAGCATATGACCTAATCTGTGTTGTCAGGGGTTTTTACTAACATGCCTCTCTCTGTCTCTCTGTCCACCCTGTTGGAGGACCATGGGAACCTTCAGGTATTTCCACACTTGATTAAGTCTCTCATTCTTGTGTTGCAGTCCCTGTGTCTGTAACATGGCTAACAGAGCAGTGGAGCTTTGTCTGTTGCATAGACTCCAGCTCCATAGCAGAGAGAGAGAAAGAGAGAGAGAGAGCGAGAAAGAGAAAGCCAGAGAGGGAGAGCGAAAAAGAGAGCCAGAGAAAGAGAGAGCCAGAGAGACTCTCCCTCCCTCCATGTAGTCTGCCTAGGGGAAGAGAGGACGATGCTTTGCTAACTATGGGGGGTGGCCTCATCGTACAGAATCAGAATCACACAAGCACACTTTCAGCTTCCAGCTCCACATTCACTCCTAGTTTTAGCATCTCTCTCTCTCTCTCTCTCTCTCTCTCTCTCTCTCTCTCTCTCTCTCTCTCTCTCTCTCTCTCTCTCTCTCTCTCTCTCTCTCTCTCTCTCTCTCTCTCTCTCTCTCTCTCTCTCTCTCTCTCTCTCTCTCTCTCTCTCTCTCTCTCAAGGAGAAAATATTGCCTTTTGTATGAGCACAGGGAATTCTACCACAGAAGACATTTCCTTAATCTGACTTGGCCAACAGGAGCTGGTTAAGCTTTATTTGTACACAGCAGACAGAATCATTTCAAATATAAATGAGCAGGGGCTCCATAACCTGACCTTATCACTAGCTACGCTCACTCACTTATGTCCTGCTACCTTGTGAAGGCTTCAGAAATACCTGTTTGTATTTGAAATATATTTTACTGCCTTTGATAGTCACATTTTTGGCCCATTTGACTTCGCCAGCCATCTCAATAACTGTCTGTGCCTTGGGACTTTTCTTGTGATGATTTTGGTGGGCATGTTTGATGGAGTGTGTTATGTAAGGCAGCAGTGGCCTGTGCTGACCTCCCCCTGAAAGCTTTTGATAACGGCTCCCACAGGGGAGTCTGGACCATAAAAGAGCTTATTCTTCCCAGCCAGCCCTCCAGCCAGTCAGCCAGCCAGCTATTCAAACCTCTCTCACTCTCTATTTCTCTCTTTCACTTGCTCTCTCTCTCTCTCTCTCTTTTTCGCTCTCTCTCTCGCTCTGTCTCTGTATCTCTCTCTCTCTCTCTGTCCCTGTCTCTCTCTCTCTCCACCTCTCTCTCTTTCTCTGCCCCCCCTCTCTCTCTCTGCATCTCTTTCCATCTTTCTCTCCCTCTCTCCTTCTTTCTTTCTGTCTCTTGCTCTCTACTTTATAAATGGGCATCACTCACTCTACCCCCAAAAGCTATGGTGTTACAGGAACCAGGCCTGGTTTCAACTCAATACTGAAATAACTGAGGAAATATCATGGGGGCTTGTCTCATGTGTTTTTTTTCACCCATGTCTCAGAATGGCTAGTGTTGATTTCAAGTCTTGTCTTTGCTTGTTGTTGACCAAATGTCCAAATATAGTATTCAGTGTAGATTTCACGTCTTGTCCTTGCTTGTCGACAAAATGTCACGAATAGTCTCATAGTCACATTTATTCAGCCATGAGGGCAAAGTCTCAGACATCATGACACAAATATAGCTGCTCTTTCCCTCAGTCTGTGTAATAGACCTGAAGAATTCAGCATAGTGCATTGCAGTGACCAAGTTTCACATGTGCTTGTGTTTCCTGTTTATGATGTTGGATAGAGTCGTTATTGTCCAAGAAGAATAATCTTTCAATTGTTGTTTTTGAAAGGATCCCTGACTAGTAAGACACTGAAAATGCTTCCTTTTTTCAGGGAAACTTTCAGAAAGTTTTAGAGACTGTGAGCTGACAATACACTTACTTCTCAATGCTCACAACAATGGCAGCTTACAACTGAAAGGAATTCATAAACTTTTAGCAAAACCAACCAAGCAGTGTAAGCAGTGTAAAATCATGGTTATGTAGCTAATGCCAATGTCAATATCCTAGATCTTAAGGCAACATGTTTACTAGTCAGGGATCCCATTAATGCTATTGGACCTGATCTCCCTTGTCGTCTATCTATCCTGTGATCTGATGAGTTGTGTCCCCCATGTTGTGTTGTGGCTGAGCAGGGCACCCTTCAGGAGGTGATTGGCTGGGGTCTGCTGGGCTGGAAGCCCTATGCCAATGTCAACGGCCCCATCCAGTGCAAGGCCCTGTCCAACCTGGGCGTGAGCCAGATCGTCTGCTCCGAGAAAGGCTTCCTCATCCTGGCCAGCACCGGAGCAGTCTACACCCAGAACTACAAGAGCACCACTCTGGTCAGTCACCTGTGGAACATGTTCTGTATAGAGAGAAATAATGGATGTGGAGAACAGCAGAACGCTGAGTGCTGTTTTCTTCTGCCAAGTCCATTATTACTTTATGTAGGTTACGCTATCCTGATTTTATCACCCGGAGAAATGAAATACTGTTTTTTTGGATTGGCTGAAAAGGTGTCAGTTATTCCCCCATAACTGGTATTTGACTGGTATTTAGCAAACACCTTTACCCAAATCCAACCCAGGTTTCTGGCCAGTCAAGTGAGGTCACTGCTGTTCCATCATGCCTATAACATATCATATAGAATATTTATATCAGAATATGTTTGCCACCTGCATCCACCACAGTGATTCTTGTTACCCCTTTTCTTCATTAGTTCCATTGCTATTGGCTTCAGTAGTACAGTGTGGACTGCCTCTGATCTAATCATGGCTGATATTGAATACTAAAAACACATTGCATCTCTCTCAAAGGCTCCCATCCTTGTCCATGCCTTGTCATCGCGGAAGATCATAAAGCTGGCTGCTCACCCTGACGGCCTACACTACCTGGCCCTGTCGGCCAATGGCGAGGTCTTCTCCTGGGGCTGTGGAGACGGAGGACGTCTGGGCCATGGAGACAACACGTACGAGCCAAAATCTCTTAGCCCTATTTCTGCCCAAAAAGCATTTTTCTTGTAGCTGGATGAATGGTGTTGGGTCACTGGGTCATTTTCATGGCCATCCATAAGTGAAAGGGTCAGTCTATTGTTGTCCCCTGATAATGGATGCAGTCGGGTGAATAGCCCATTGTGTTGTGAAGATGTCATGCTCAGTTGACTTTCTCAACCTAACAGAAACATACCAACTAAATAGGATAGGACAGGGAAGTGTTTTACCCATCCCATAGGAAATGCAAGCATCCCGTGATCACATGATCAAATACACACACAGACACTATCCTGTCAAGGTTGCCATGTCCATGGACTCCACAACAGGCACAGACAAGATACACTTGAAATGACTTGATGTTAGTACATTCAACTGCTGTAGTTGACATGAAATGCAGTTGTAGTTGCAGGCTTGAGCCCATGAGGCGTGGATCTGCCCGTGGTTTCTCCTTAAATAGAATTACTACAGATAGAAGGGAGTTTTTCCTCCCCCTGCTACTCGTGGTTTTCCTCTTACTGTCTTTAAAGCACCACAAGACAATTGTATTTAGCGTTCTACAAATAAAATTGAATTGTAGTTATGCTGGTGAGATGCAGGTATGTGGTTTTAGTTGCTGTATTAATGTATCTCTTCGGCTGCTGCAGGTACCTGGAGGAGCCCATCATGATTGCAGCGTTTGCAGGCAAGCCTGCAGGGAAACACGTGGTGCACATCGCCTGTGGAAGCACCTACAGCGCAGCCATCACAGCCGACGGGGAGCTCTACACATGGGGCCGCGGCAACTACGGCCGACTGGGACATGGTGGGTAATAGCGAACACACACACACACACACCAGTGTTTCCCACAGACCAGGTAGCAATTTGTGTTGCTCCTCTGGCGCCGGTGAAGGAATCAAGTGTTGAGTTTGGTCATCAGGGTGTGTGCAAAGTGCAGCAGGTATAAACACTTACTGAATTGGCATTAAATATACACCTTTATGCATTTCTATTGTCCTTTCCAGTCAAAGATGCAAGAAGCATTTGAATCTTAATTTTAATCTGTGGTGCTTGGAGTTGATTTAGTGGTGCTGTGCCACACATCGGTCTATTATGGGAAACACTGCGCGCACACACACACACACACGTACGTATATACAGTATATACACACACATGGTGTTATTACATTTAAACACACACACACAAATGCATTTAAGCACAGGCACATTTTAGAGCACTCCTACTCTAGGGATCAATTCTAAGTAAATTATTAGTCAGCTGGAAATGACTGGGTCTGGTCCTTTTGCCGGTTTAGTTTTCAGATGGGCGCTAGCACACTTGATACCCATAATCCATCATGCTTAGACCCAGTTAGCCATTGGAGGCGATTCAGGCATCCGTCCTGCTCTGTTCCCAAAGTGAATTAAGAACCCTGAAGCCGTAGCAAGACTGAATATCGAGTTTGAGATTAGGTTCCACAGATGCAGAGCCTTGTTAGTCTCTGCTCTCTTGATTTTACTGAACCCAGTCAAAACTTTTAAGACACTTTAAATGCATGCTGGGACTAAAGGATTTGAGACTAGGATTCCCCCTTTTAAAAACCTGCCAGACACAATAGAATAAAGAGAATTTTATCAGATTTGGGCACTTTTGCTTTTGATTTCCCTGAATTCGGTGTAAACGAATTGTTATATTTAGACCTCACCTTTTGACACCTGTACAGCGTGCATTGACATAAACAACAACTTTTAAGAAAACGCTAGTTGCTTAGCAGTGAAGTTCTCAAGCTTTGACCTCTCTGGTCCCTACAGGTTCCAGTGAAGACCAAACCACCCCCATGCTTGTGACCGCCCTCAAGGGCCTCAAGGTGCTGGACGTGGCCTGTGGCAGTGGAGATGCACAGACTCTCTGTGTGACAGAGAATGGTAAGCATACACACACACACACACAATATGGACTTCTTTAGGTCATTTGATCACTATGAACGTTTTGGAGCGGTTTCAGAAAAAGAGTGACAAAAAAATTATTGACATGACCGAATATTATGCAGTGCGAACACACACACAAACGCACACACCCCTTCACTGAGATTCAAATATTATGCAGTGTGAACAACACACACACACACACAAACACACACACACCTTCACTGAGATTCAAACACAGAGGGCATATTAGGTGACAAATGGTAAACACAGACCAGCATGACTTTCCACACATGAACCAACCCTGTAGAGCATAGTAAATATGGCCGTCTTTTACTATGAAAGTACTGGAGCATGCTGAAACTAAGAAAAAGCTTCCTCCTTTTTTAAATTAATTGTAGCGTCTTGCATTTTTGGTTGCTTGGTAGTTAAAGTAATTGAACTTGTATAGACTTATAAATAAATTTTGCACTGAACAAAATCTAGATGTTTAATTCTTTTAAAGCTGTGTCAAACTTGTGCAAACTTGTGCAATATTTGGCATATCTGGGTCTAACTCCTGGTTGTGTGACTCCAGGCCAGGTGTGGTCCTGGGGGGACGGGGACTACGGCAAGCTGGGCCGTGGAGGCAGCGACGGCTGCAAGACGCCCAAGCTGGTGGAGAAGCTGCAGGACCTGGACATTGTGAAGGTGTGCTGCGGCAGCCAGTTCTCCGTGGCCCTCACCAAAGACGGACAGGTGTACACCTGGGGCAAGGGAGACAACCAGAGACTGGGGCACGGCACTGACGAACACGTCCGCTACCCAAAACTGCTGGACAGTCTACAGGGTTAGTAGGGATAGTTTACATCCTACATAACGTCATTCATGTTAGGTTGACCATGCGTCAATATGAGTACAAAGGTCTCTTCCAGTCAAGCCAAGTGATTGTATAACAGGTTTAGAGATATAGGGATATAATAATTAAATAAACCATTACTTCAAATCCTCATGATTTATGTAGCCTTACTCTCTATGATATGATACATGGTGGTCATTTTTGAGTTAGTTACAATTTATTTTCAATATTTCCTACTCTATATACCGCACATTTAACAAAAATTGTAAATGCCAAGGTAACATGCTGGTTGATTAAGACTACTGACTGATAACTAGGTGTATTTGTTTTCTAATTGATT
The DNA here is from genome assembly GCA_027497455.2 of Sardinella longiceps. Lineage (NCBI taxonomy): Eukaryota > Metazoa > Chordata > Actinopteri > Clupeiformes > Clupeidae > Sardinella > Sardinella longiceps. The sequence continues at coordinate 25,376,548 of JAODXP020000022.1, read as the reverse complement.
TTGTCTCCTTGTAATAACCACAATACCCTACTTTGTGTGTGCGTGTGTGTGTGTGTGTGTGTGTGTGTGTGTGTGTGTGTGTGTGTGTGTGTTTTAGGTAAAAAGGTGGTGGATATTGCGGTGGGCTCCACACACTGCTTGGCACTGACTGAGGACGGTGAGGTCCACAGCTGGGGCAGCAACGATAAACTGCAGCACTTTGACACGCTCTTCTCCAACAAGAAACAGCCTAAGGCCCTGCCCGGCCTCAACGCCAAACACATCGTTGGCATCGGCTGCGGCCCAGGACAGGTACCTGACTGCGGTCAACTTAACCTTGCCTGCTCTACTCTTGGATGCTGCACAGATGCTTATCTAGCGGTAGCTTGATAAATAGCGGTACACTGGAAGTTTGGACTGGGAGTAATCTCATGCTGGCTCAATGGCCGCAGTCTATACTTTACAGAAAATTATTATTATTATTATTGTTAGTCATTGACCCTCTCTTGTATGAATGTATGGTATTTATGTATACAAGTGTGATACAGACTTTATGATGTGACATTCAAAAAAAAAGGAAAGATTCATTTCATATGTTATGTGTAAACAACAAAATCTGAATTGTTTCTATAGGGCCATTGTAATAAAGACCAGTAATGATTTTTGGTGTGTGTGTGTGTGTGTGTGTGTGTGTGTGTGTGTGTGTGTGTGTGTGTGTGTGTGTGTGTGTGTGTGTGTGTGTGTGTGTGTATTCAGAGCTTTGCCTGGTCGTCCTGCTCTGAGTGGTCGGTGGGTTTGCGCGTGCCCTTCGTGGTGGACGTGTGCCCGATGACCTTCGAGCAGCTGGACCTGCTGCTGCGTCAGGTGAGCGAGGGCATGGACGGCAGCTCCGATTGGCCACCGTCACAGGAGAAGGAGTGCATGGTGGTGGCCACACTCAACCTGCTACGCCTACAGGTGAGGAAACGCATGGAGAAACACACACACACACACATACAAACACTCACTGCATAGCAGTGGCCATCCTCAATTTACTACGCCTACAAGTGAGGAAAGGCATGAAGAAACACACTTGCGCGCGCGCACACACACACACACACACACACACACACACACACACACACACACACACACACACACACACACACACACACACACGGTCACGGTCACACAGGCACACTCACAAATGCACAATGTGCAAGTTTACATGGAGAGCCAAACAGCCTGATATGCAATGCCCTTATACGCAAGAAGTCGTTCATGACTGACAAAACAAGCAATACACACATACACAGCAGTTGGAGACACAACAAAGCATAGTTGTGTGTGATATTGTACACCAGGAAATGCTCTAGAAAGATCACAGATGCGATGATTTCCCTTGAATCTGTTTAAAGATGGATACTTGAGCTATTTTTAGTCTGCTTGCATATTTCCTGAATAGCAGACAGAGGTTGAGACTCTGTGGCAGCGTTGGCCTGTTTGCTTTGGCACTAAAGATCCAGAATAAGAAAGTTCTACAGCATTCCGCAGCCTGGAAGCTTTCAACTCTGTGTTTGTGATGTTGCCAAATGAATCTTAATGTGTGTGTGCTTGTGTTTCTTTTCATCCTCCTCTCTGTTCTTCCCTTCCTTTTGTCCTCTCATTCCCTCTATCCCCTCTTTGTTCCTCTACTTCTTTTTCCTCTCCTTTTCTCTCTCCTCCAATCTTCCATCTTCCTCTTCTCACACTTACTCTTCTCCCCTTCCCCCCCTCTCTCTGTCTGTCTCTCTCTGTCTTTCTCTCATGCCTTCTCTCTCTTTCTTTCTTCCTTTCTTTCTTTCCCTGTCTCCTCTCGTTTGCTTTCCTCCCTTCTCCTCTTTCTCTTTCTCTCTCCCCCTCCCTCCCTCCCTCCATCTGCATCTCTCTATCTCCATCTGTCTGTGCAGCTCCATGCTGCCATCAGTAACCAGGTGGACCCTGAGGAGCTGGGCCTGGGTCTGGGCAGCGGGCTGCTCAACAACCTGAAGCAGACGGTGGTGACGCTGGCCAGCAATGCCGGCGTGCTCAACACGGTGCAGGCAGCCGCTCAGGCTGTGCTGCAGAGCGGCTGGTCAGTGCTGCTGCCCACTGCAGAGGAGAGAGCCCGTGCGCTCTCGTCACTTCTGCCCAGCGCAGGTCAGTAGCAGAACCAGCACCCCAAGTAGAGTCCAGGGCTGGAAATCACGCACCCGGGAATCAAGTAGAGCCAAGAATCAGATGCCTTCACTAGAATTCACTAGAATTGTATCCCTTTTGCATTATAGGTTCCATGTATTCAGTCTATAATAGTAGTAGTACCAGTAGTTATAGTATAGGTTATATTTTAGACTTATGTGCTGAGACTGAAAACCCGTGTAGAATCATCATTTCAGCAGTAAAGAATTGATAAATAATTGGATTGATAAAGATCTATCAGTTCCCACCCCCAACTGGACCCTGTGGCTTTGGTCGGTCATAGGGCAGCATAGTAGATGACCCTGGTGCGATGCTGACTCGACATACGTAGATTTAGACCCTCTTTAGCATGAACACATTTCCTGCTTCTCTCCTCTCCTCTCCTCTTGTTGTGCTTATTTTCCCTCTCCACCAGCACACAGGCTTGTTGCTCCCGCATTCTGGAGTGGAGCTCACAGCGCTGATTTTACACACTAATAAATTCCTTATGCCGCTTATGAATGATAAATGAGCACAGCAGCAGCAAAGAATAGGCTACAAGTTGACTGTGTGTGTGTGTGTGTGTGTGTGTGTGTGTGTGTGTGTGTGTGTGTGTGTGTGTGTGTGTGTGTGTGTGTGTGTTGTCCAGTGTCTGGGAACGAGATGAGTGTGAGTCCCGGTCGGCGGTTCATGATCGACCTCCTGGTCAGCAGCCTGATGGCTGACGGCGGTCTGGAGTCTGCGCTCAACGCGGCCATCACCGCCGAGATTCAGGTCAGTGGGACTGACGTCAGTGCCAGCTGCAGGAGCAACAGCAGCCGCAGCCACAGCCGCCTCCCCATCACTTATTCATTGCCATCACTCTCTCTCACACACACACACACACACACACACACACACACACACACACACACACACACACACACACAGAGCCGCAGCCACATCTTCTGTTGGCACAACCATCCATACAGAACACTGAATCAGTGGGTCTTCACAAAAGCTTAAAAGTTGAAATGGCACCCCACTGACACAATGTCTAAGCTTTCCTCTTAGAAATCCTTCTTTTTTGAAAGACCAGTGGTAGTGTTAGAAGTCCACAAAGGCATTGATGTTTATGCTAGCATTGGTCTTCCCACAACAAATATACATACTGAACATATATTGCACATGATCCTGCGACATCATAGGCACTGTGTACACACACTGTACATACTGTACTGGGCTTAAGCACAGGATGTAGTCTTGTTTAAGCACTTTCTCCACACAAATGATCCAGATCTCTTCCTTCAACTGTGTGTTGACTTGTTGTCTCTCCCCCCTCCCTCCCACCTCCGTCGTCAGGACATTGAGGCGAAGAAGGAGGCACAGAAAGAGAAGGAAATCGACGAGCAGGAGGCCAACGCCTCGACCATGCACCGCTGTCGCACGGCCCTGGACAAGGACCTCATCAACACTGGCATCTACGAGTCGGCCAGCAAGCAGAGCTTGCCCCTGGTGCAGCTGGTCCAGCAATTACTCAGGTGGCTAAATTTAGCACCCAGTGTGCTAGAGATCCTCAGGGCAGGATGGGGAGCTACAGTCCAGCACCCTGAGCGGGGATAGATTATTTTGGGACCGGTGACTGGTGTCCCAGATTGAGAGGCTTAGGAACGGGATTCAGATCATATTTCCAGATTAAGAGCCTGCACTGATGTGTATGAGGGAAATTAATGTTATTTTTATTATTTATTTATTTGTTTGTTTGGTTGTTTATTTTTGTAATGTTAGTGAGATTATCTTAGCTTTTTAATAATTATTTTTTCCCCCTTACTTACTGCTTCTGACCCGTACAGAAGCTACATGAGTTGAGTTGACTCATGTGTGCTACTAGATATTCTGAAGTACTTGTTTTTGCTTTGCCTCACAAAAGCAGCATTGTATTTGAAGCTGCATGAAGGGCACAGTTTTCTCAGGGGATTCTGGAATGAGCTCGGGCTATTTCAGATTAGAACATAGATAATTATACATCACAGTTTTGAATCATTCTAAGCACTTCACAGAAATTGCCCTGAAACCCCTCTACATGGACTTGTGTCCTGACACTAACCTTAACTGTGTGTGTGTGTGTGTGTGTGTGTGTGTGTGTGTGGGGTGCAGGAACATTGCCTCCCAGACTATCGCGCGGCTGAAGGAGGTGGCTCGGCGTATCTCGAACTGCCAGGACACGGAGCACGTTAGCAAAGAGCGCTCTGCCTCGCTGGATCTGCTGCTGCGCTTCCAGAGGCTGCTGGTCTGCAAGCTCTATGTGGGCGTCAATGGCAGCACCGGTGTGGGCGGATACAGTGAGTGTCTGGCTGCTTTACACACACACACACACACACACACATACACACACACACACACACACACACACACACACACAGAAATCATCACCTCCCCAGAGCCTTAGAGCAGGCCTGACTATGCATACCCTCTAGTGCTGACTATAGCCTAGCCGCCCACTGTTTGAACAACACATCTGTTTTCTGTAAACCACAAGGAGTGAATGAGCAGAAGAGCAGTGGTATTTAACACTGCAGTTTTTATTCTTTGTATTCTGAATTAAAGTTATCTTGAACACTACCATGATGGACAATACATCAATAAAATAGTACAAGTTTTATTGTACCAAGTTGTCTCTAAGGCTCTTTAGAAACGGTGGAGGGGGGTCTACTGCAAATTGCTACTGGGTAACCAAAACTGCTGGGTAACCAAAACTACTTGGTAACTTGGTAATCTTTTGCTCTTGCTCTCCCCCACTCAGCTCTGACGGACTCTGAGATCCTGGGCGTGGGCTCTCTGCTGAAGAAGTACATTGCCCTGCTCTGCACTCACATCGGGGACATCCTGCCTGTGGCCACCAGCATCGCCTTCAACAGCCATCGCCACTTTGCAGAGGTGTCCCACGTCATCGAGGGAGACCTCACAGGTAGCATACGCACACTGATGCACACAGGATACTTACACCGTACATTAAAATGCAGACAGACACATACAGGATGAAATACACTACAGTACTTCAATCCTAAATTGTAAAATCCTTGCATTTCCTCTTGGAGCGAGTATCACAAATAGCCATATATGTAGATTTATAGATAGACGTCATAATTATTATAATTATCCCAAAAGAAATTAAGGCATCCTTTAGCATCAGTTCCATGACGGGAACAAAAACACAAGACAATCACACACAACAGAATCTATCTGTTCACATTGGTAATTGGTTACTGGGACTGTGTTTGTGCCTGACCAAATTGTCTCCTCCCGTCCTGTAGGGGTGCTGCTGCCAGAGCTGGTGGTGTCCATCGTACTGCTGCTGACGCGTGACGCTGGACTCATGCAGGAAACGGGCTCCATCCCACTGCTCGCCGGCCTGCTGGAGCACCTGGACCGATTTGACCACCTGGCACCCGGACACCAGAGGGACGACAATGAGGACCTGGCCTGGCCGGGGCTCATGGGTACGCTAGGGGTGGTGGGAGAGGGCCACAGGGTGAAAGGTCAACCACTGGTCAGATGTTTGAACGTTGAGGTGAAGAGGGAGGGAAAAGAGATGGAATCAGAGCGCAGAAGAAAAAGAGGAAGAAATAGTCGTTTGTCTGTAATTGGCTTGTCAGGAGACGCTCGGTTTTCATTTTCCAGTGTTCCAGTATTTGGCTCACATTGTGTGAAATTGTAATGGGGAGGCACCCCTGAGATTGCATCGGTTTCTCAGAAGTACCATTAGTAAGCCACAGGAAGAGTTTGCCAGTTTGTTCACCATCATACAGTATGCAGTCTTGTCACCAAAATGTTGTTAGTTGTTTTTTAAAAGAGGACTCTACATTCATTAGGGTTTATATTGTTGTTGTTGTTGTTCCAGGGTCTTTCTTCAACGGGTCGAGTTCCCGAAACAACGAGGAGGTGTCCCTGATCCGCAAGGCCGACCTGGAGAACCACAACAAAGACGGAGGCTTCTGGACCGTGATCGAGGGGAAGGTGTACGACATCAAAGATTTCCAGGCCCAATCTCTGACGGGCAACAGTATTCTGGGTAGGCTTTTCAGGAAGTTTATTTTGGGAGTTTAAAACCTGATACTTATTAGTCTCTATCTGCAGCTCCTCTCTCTCTCTCTGCAGGGGGAAACCTGAGCTGCTTTAAATGGAAAGCATTTGGTCATTGATGCGCCTCTCAGAATGGGGTCTGCAGTGATGATGACTAAGTCATTTATCAGGATCCATTTGAAAAAAGGCTGCTTTGTTTCCACAGCCCAGTTTGCAGGTGAGGACCCAGTGGTGGCGCTAGAGGCAGCTCTGCAGTTTGAGGACACCAGGGAGTCCATGCAAGCTTTCTGTGTCGGCCAGTACATGGAGGTGTGTATACTGACGTGTGTGTGTGTGTGTGTGTGTGTGTGTGTGTGTGTGTGTTTGGGAACAGTCAAGTGTAAGACATTATCAGTCTAATTTTACCCTAATGATGCCACTTTGTCCTCCAGGAATTATTATTAGTTTCATTGTGTTACAAAAAGGACAAACAATTTCAAGTTGAACTAATTACACAGCAACTGATTGTCCCAAATATGAGCCCTTGAGAGCATTTAGAATTGATGGACTCAATGCATAAGTTGCTCATTGCAGTAGATGGGAAAACATTTCTCATCTTCTCAGTACTTATACTTTGCTGAAAGCCTTCAAGAGATTCACTGACTGTCATAGCTTTCCAGAATTTCAGTCAAGTTTCCAGAATTTCTTTCTGTATATTTTAAGTTGAACTACCAGGTGTCGGTGATACAGTATGTTGCACTGTACTTTGTGTGTCCTGAGGCCTTCCCCATCACTCCTCTAACTAATATGACTTGACCTTTAACCTTTTCTCTACTACAGCCCAACCAGGAAACCGTGACTACGCCGGACCTGAGCAGTCTGTCTTCCCCGCTGATCGACACGGAGAGGAACCTGGGCTTACTACTGGGCCTGCACGCCTCCTACCTGGCCATGAGCACCTGCCTCTCCCCCATGGAGATCGAATGTGCCAGTGAGTCCAAGTTCTCTTTATTGATCATTGGGGTAGACTAGTCTTCTGATTTTGACCAATCACGGGTCTGTTTCCCAATAGCATAGTAGCTAACCAGTTAGCCACTTAGTTGGCAATGGGAAATTGCATGGCAACTAACATAGTTGTTAATGTAGTTAGCAACTATGCTTTTGGGAAAGGGACCCCTGCAGGGTAGTACTGTATACATACACATACACACACACACATACACATACACACATGATCTCACAACACTCAGAGCACTCATGCCCATGCACGTAGCAGTGGGCAAATATTGCTACAGCAGCCATTGTTCCAGTGCCCAGGGAGGATGTGGGGGGTTAGGGTACCTTGCTTAAGGGTGAGCACCTCATCTGTGGCTGTGGATGTGGGACAGTGTTGCACAATCTCTTGGTTGAACCGGCCACTCTTTGGTTACTGGTCCAATCCCCTGACGAGAAATCCATGGATGTCCAGACTGTCCAGACCCAATGTCCATCTGCTCTTGTTAGATCAGAGGATCCGAGATTGGGACTGCTTGCTGGTCTTTGAAACTCTTATCACAGCATTGGATTGCTGCTGAGTGCCCTGTGATGGTGACAACGAAGATGGCTAGTGATGAATCAGGCTGTTTGGCAGTGTGTGCTCCAGTGTTCGTGTGGGCATCAGAGAGATGTCTGGATTAGAGAGTTTTCTTCCAATTTCATTCATCTTTACTGTGGAAAGAAACATGGGCTTGTTGGAAGAGGAAAGCACCCCTCTACCGCCCATACAATGATGATGGCTTTTCACATTACTGTAAGGGAAGGAGTTTAAAAATGGTGCCGCAACAAGTAGTGTAGTAATGTCAGCAATGTGCTATACCCAGACCAGCTTTACTGATGTCTGTAACCGATGTCTGTAATCAGATTTCCCTCCAACTTGTTCATACCTATTTAAGTTAGGCAGATGAGAAATTCTAACTTGGAAATGCACACAAATGCACATCAATCATCAATGTGAATTATAAATTGATTTTGTTCACAGTGAAACCCAGCTTTTGTCTCTCATCTTCTGACCTTCTGATTTTTCCTCTCCGTGTCAACCCCAACAGAATGGCTCCAGTCATCCATCTTCTCGGGCGGTCTGCAGACCAGCCAGATCCATTACAACTACAACGAGGAGAAGGACGAGGACCACTGCAGCTCGCCGGGGACCACCACACCCGATAAGGCCAAGCTCTACTCGGGGCGGATCACGCTCAGCGACCACGCACAGCCCTTCCTCCAGGCCATCGCTGACAACAACACCCAGGACCACACTGTGAAGGTACTACTGCCAGGAGACAGCCCTGCTGAAGATGGGAGGGGACGTGTGTGTGTGTGTGTGTGTGTGTGTGTGTGTGTGTGTGTGTGTTGTGTATATGTGTGTGGTGGGGGGTTTCAATTCTTGCAACACAGCTTTGAGACAAAGGAAAGGATAAATTGAGTCAAGGACAGAATAATTCCAGAGAGACTGTTGGCACTCAATGGATTCAGAAAGTTAAAGCCTTTATTTACTGGGGCTGAGGTAAGAAAATAAATCACTGCGTATTGGCTTAATGAAAAAGCTTCAAGGTCACTGAGAATTGGCTCACAATGGTACAGGCCCATTAGTAATATATGGTAGTACCTTTGGCCAAGGCAACGAGAGAGAGAGAGAGAGAGAGAGGGAGGGAGAGGGAGAGAGAGTGGACATATAGTACAGCATAATTGGAGCATTAATAAAGTAGTTTGATGTAGCCCCAAGGTCACTGTGAAACTTGGCTCAAAATGGTGTCTACTCTCCTGAGCAGACTCCTGACTCACAGTTGTGACCAGACAACTCAATTCAGTGTTACCAGGAAATGGAAAGAAAGTGTTCATACTACTAGTTGCCTTTCTAATGGGGTGTGTGTGTGTGTGTGTGTGTGTGTATATATGTGTATCTATGTGTTTAGAATGTATATGTATATGTGTGTGTGTGTGTGTGTGTGTGTGTGTATCTGTGTGTGTGGTGTTAAGATGAGTACTGAGTTGTGTTTGCTGCTGGTGTTGCAGGACTTCCTATGCCAAATTGAGCGCTGCTGTAAGCAGTGCCACCTCATCACCCCCATCACCTTCCCCCCTGAGCACCCTGTGGAGGAGGTGGGGCGCCTGCTGCTCTGCTGCCTGCTCAAGCATCACGACCTCGGTAGGACACACACAAATACACACACACACACACACACACACACACACACACACACACACACACACAGAGGCACTGACAAGGAGACAAATACACACACATACAGACACTGACAAACAGATAAATACGCACACACACACAAAGGCACTAATAGAGAGACATACAGACACGCATCACAACCTTGGTAGGACACACACACACACACACACACACACACACACACACACACACACACACACACCGTACACACACACACACACACACACACACACACACACACACACACAAAGGCACTGATAGAGAGACATACACACACACACACACACAGACTTATCAAATGTGAGTAAAAAATACCGTACCACAGTTTTTTTTTGTTCCATTTTTGTGCAAGAAGTATGTGAAAGTTATTTATGTTCAGGTCCCATTTAGTGAAACTGAACGCCCTTTAATGATTCTCCCGCAGGTCACATCGCTCTCTCTCTAGTCAATCAATGTGCCTTGGGCGTGGATCAAGGGAAACAAAGATCCCTCCCAAAATCTGTGATCGATGTGTGTCGGATGGTGTACCAGGCTAAGTGCTCACTGATCAAGGTAAACTTTATCTCTGTTTACAAGTGAAACTGTTTATAGTTGACATGTATTTGTTTGCGTACTTATTTCTTTTTGAAAAACAAGCATAATCTCCAGAATCTCATGGAAGGAACCATGGAACTAATCATTAAGCCTGTTATGTCAGTACCGATACCACTAATGTTTTAACTGTAGAGCTCTGTGTTTGTGCAACTCCCAGCTGATGTCTTGCTAACCTATTCTTGTCTTAATACCGGACACATAAATACATGGGCATGGCGGTGGCATTGACTTGTGCACTATATTTGTGACAGTGTGTGTCTGTTAGTTTTGGCTCACCTTTGGCTCCATTTTAAAGTCAGCATGGCCCTGACCTTTGACCCCGTCCATCACCTTTCCCCTTTGACCTCCTTGACCCCTCTCATCCCTCTGTCTGACAGACGCACCAGGAGCAGGGTCGTTCCTACAAGGAGGTGTGTGCGCCGGTGATCGAGCGCCTCCGCTTCCTCTTCAACGAGCTGCGGCCGGCGGTCAGCAACGACCTGTCCATCGTGTCCAAGCTGAAGCTGCTGAGCTCCCAGCCCCGTTGGAAGAGCATCGCCCAGAGAATCATCAGGGACCGCCGGAAAAAGAGAGGTAAGCCAGAGAGCTCTGATTTGATCTGATTTGACCTCTCTGACTAAACATTTTGGATGCCAGAGATTTGGCTTTCATGTGATTTCATTTTCATTACCTTTTATTCTTTGAGTTCCCCTTAGGCGATTGTAATATCATGAAGAAGTCATGTCTAAAAGCCCTAAATCTTTAAATTAAGCCCTCTAACAAATTTATATTAAAATTATCAGGCCAAGGATATGCACAAGTTAAATGTCTTAAATGTAATTCTATATTATACTTTGAGCTTTTCTAGAATAGTCTGAGTGTTTATTTGTTTGAATTGTGTGTGTGTGTGTGTGTGTGTGTGTGTGTGTGTGTGTGTGTGTGTGTGTGTGTGTGTGTGTGTGTGTTGTGTGTGTGTGATGGTTTGTTTGTCTCACCCCTGCCAGTGCCTAAGAAGTCTGAGTCTGCAGACATGGAGGAAGTGAAGCTGGAGATCGAGGGGACCAACGAGGAGGAGCTGTCTGTACCCATCAGTCCTCCGCCCGCCACCGACAAGAAACACGCCACCGCCAAGTCCCCCAAGGTCAGAGACGCGCACACACACACACACACACACACACACACAATCATGCAATCATCTCGCTCCTCTCTTTGTGTGTTCTCTTCTATGCCCCTCTTTTGCTCTTACTTATTGTATTTCTGTCTTTTTTTTCTGTATCTTTTTTTTTCTTTCTCTCTGTCACTCAATTTCTCGGACACGAGCACCCAGCTCCTCTTTTCTCTGTGCTTCTTTCCCCCCCTATTTGTTCTTACTTATTGCCTCTGTCAATTTCTCTCTTTCCAACACACACACACACACACACACACACACACACACACACACACACACTAGCTCACTTTTTTTGTTCTTACTTGTCTTGTCTTGCACTCTTTTTTTCCCTTTGTCAGTTTTTTTCTCTTTTTCTCAGTCAATTTCTTCATCCTTCTAGCCATCTCTTTGTTCACAAGTGTCAGCCTTGCCGTTTGATGAACCAGCATGACTTTTGATGTCCCAGTGTTTTTCTCTACGTGGTAGATGTGTGTGTGTGTGTGTGTGTGTACATTGCTTATGTGTACTACATAGTTACAGTTCATGGTGCTTAGTGTTGAGATGATGCACTTGATCACATGCCATCTACATGCACTGTAGCAGATCAAGCTTCCTCCACTTTCAGCACCATAAGCACACATGGACTGTTTCTCAGTGTGGTTGATGCTTATGATTACATAGTGTGAAATCCATCTGATTTGGCACGTATGACCTGTGCTTGGTCTGGAAGAATCTCACAGATGACTTTACTGTACATGTCTGATCTGGCATGAATCATGATCATAAACATGACGTCACTTTTATCTGTCTGAGAGAAGACTAGAGTCTCTCCCCATCCCATAATCTGCCCAGCGCTGCACTGCTCCACTCCACTCCGCACTGCTCTGCTCTGCTCTGCTCTGCACTGCACTGTAGTTGGGCTGTAGTCCATGTGACTTGGCCCCGTTAGGCACTGCTGCATGTTTAATGACAGGCGCTGCTCAACACGCCTCCAGAGAGCTGGAGCTTTGTCCAACTGGAGCAGGCATTAATAAAACATGGCATGGGTAATGCCCCGGGAGTCTGTGTCTGTGTGTGTGAAAGAGAGGTCTCTGTGCCCACACTGTCATACACACTCTAAGATCTGACCCCACTCAATCTGCCCAGCTTTGACAGTATTTGTTCAGCCACCAAATTGCCCCCAAATTGTTGTCAGTATAAAGTCATTGAAGGCATGGAGCTGAAATTCCAGCTGTGACAGTCTGCTTAAAACACAAGTCAAACTGTTCACTTTGATCAGGCACACTAACTAAGACTGTAGCAGGCTTGGTTGCTAGCTACATCGGAGACATTGGTTGATTACCAAACAGGACTGAATCAGTTAAGCTCTGCACTGTTTCTCGCAAATGAAACTTAATAAAGTGAATTTGAATTTTCACATGCAAGGGCATGTGACAGGTTTCTTCCTCTTTGAATGTCTTTAAGTATATATATTGGCATCAAGAAATCAAGTTTGTCACATGCATATGATTACTGGTGTAAAACATGCAAATAGTACAAATTACAGAGGTGCGCTAGGAAAGGGGCTACATAGGATGGTTTGTTGATTTTGACATTATTATGTATTGCCAAAGCAAAGTGTTTGTGTTCTAATGTAGACGTTGTGCTTGTGTGTGTTGCAGCAGCAGGACAAGTGGCAGCCTCTGCTGAGCTCGGTGTCAAGCGTGCAGAAGTACCGCTGGCTCAAGCACAGTGTCCATGGCCACCCGTCCCCGTCCAGCCTCATGGGCACCATCGTAGAGTTCGCCCTCAAGGAGGAGCCTCTGGACGTGGAGAAGATGAGGAAGTGTCTTCTGAAGCAGGTGAGAAAACGCACACACGTGCACACACACACACACACACACACACACACACACACACACACACACACACACACACACACACACACACACATATATGTGCAAAATCCTAAACTCGAAAAAACAAACTTGTATGTCACTTGTAAGTCACTTTCTCTTGTGCACATAGACCTCTACAAAAATATACTGGTTTCCTATACATGATTAGACTAGTGAAACACTTTCAGACTGTCTTTACTCCATGCCTGAATTCAGAGATTATCCCTTCTCTAGACTTATATGTTGACCTAGGTCTGTGAATTTGACCATTGTTGTTCAAACATGTTTGTACTGAATGATGGGTAACACACGTGGTGTGTGTGTGTGTTTGCAGCTGGAGCGGGCAGAGGTGAGACTGGAGGGCATTGACACCATGCTGAAGCTGGCATCCAAGAGCTTCCTGCTGCCCTCTGTGCAGTATGCCATGCTCTGTGGCTGGCAGAGGGTCATCCCAGAAGGGACCAATATTGGGTAAGTATAGCTTGACTTAGCCCTATAGAAATACAATACCATGGAATAAGTGGATAGTTACTATGTACTGTAATTATATTAGAAGAAAGGCAGCTTTTCAACAATGCAATATCATACAGTAAAAGATAAAAGGAATAGACATCTAACTTAAAATTTTAGTGTCCCAAACTAAGATATTTATATTATATTGATGCATGGAACTAATGTCTGGGATTTTTGGATAGGTTTGATTATGGAGTAATTTAATGGAGAGAGGGTTTCTACTGAGACTTTCACTACACAAGTAGTGTGTTGTTGCTTCTCCTGTACCTCTGGGGAAATTGAGAAGCTGCTTGGTGAAACCCTAATCCCATGTTACAGAATTACTGTCTGTCTTTTACATGCTAAATCAAACAACACAGACATGCACTGTACAGAGTGCTGCTGTAATGCTAGGAGGTGTGTGTGTGTGTGTGTGTGTGTGTGACTGGCTGGCTGTAATTGCTATAACTGCTGCTGATGGTGTTATGCGATCGCTGCAGGGAGCCTCTCTCGGACTGCCTGAAGGACGTGGACCTGATCCCTCCCTTCAACCGCATGCTGCTGGAGGTCACCTTTGGCAAGCTGTACACCTGGGCCATTCACAACATCCGTAACATCCTCCTGGAGGCCAGTGTCAAGTTTAAAGAGCTGGGTAAGTGCCTTTTATTGCCTCCCCTCAATGTCCCTTTTGCAATTAGGCTGGGTAATAAAACACACTCTCTCATTCATCAGCCAGCCTGACCGATACCAGGGCCTGCTCAGTGCTCTGCACATCTTACAACTGCTACAAGCTTGAAAGGAAGCCTTGCATAATTAACAGATAAAAAAATGAATTGTATTTTTTGAGGTCAGCATTTTTTGCAGAGATACCCTTTGTGCATTTTTTTTCTGTGAGGCACTGTATTGACTGCGGTAACAGATTTCGATCTTGTTTGGAAAGCATGCTAACCACATTAGTAGTATTAGTATTGGTACATTTGTATTACATTATGAAGAAATTGACCACAGTATTGCTGATGTACAAAAATATCACATATAGAAGTGAAGGACAAATATGAGGGGCACCTTTAGTCAAATTTCGGGAAGAGATGGGAGTTGGTTCCTTGAGGTGTAAAGTTCTGAGTTCTAAAGCCCTCTGTTGTGCTTCTAACCCAACAGGTGTGCAGCCGGTGCCCCTGCAGACCATCACCAATGAGAACCCGGCGGGACCAAGCCTGGGCACCATCCCACAGGCCCGCTTCCTGTTGGCCATGCTGCACATGCTCACTCTGAAGCACGGCGCCAACAGCCTCAGCCTGCTGCTCAACTCGGGCATGCTGGCGCTCACCCAGAGCGTCCTCCGGCTCATCGGTAAGGGCAGCTCTTTCTCCGTCACGGATCACAACTCCGCACTTATTCCAGTCTGCTCACAAGGCCTGGCTACACAAGCAGGGAATGAGTACATGTAGTTAAACAGGATGAAAGACTAGAGTACCATTTTGCGATCTCAGAGCTGTCGGCAGGAAAAAGAAAATACGAGAACATAAGATTTAATAGTAAACTGACCCCAAAGTCTCACTTAGTTTTTCTGACTGGCAGCACTTTGGGATGTCGAACAACAAGGCACTGTGTTAAAATGCACTCTTAGATTTTTACTTCCTCAGACAGACACACTGGGTGTTCATGCACTTTATAGTTGCTCCATAGTTAAATACAGACACCATCAGGTACGCACTATTAGCCAGTAAGGCAAGCCTTGACTGTTTGGCTTTCAGTACACATTCGCTTAGCCAAAGGGTGCACAGGGGGTCGTAAGAAGTGTGTATCTAATGAGGGGAAAAAAAATAATTATTTTTAACTGATGTGGCCATAAAGTAGCCTGTTGATGCTAACGTGCCAATAAGTCAAACAATAAATCAAACAAACATGTATCTAATGAGAGTATCTGCTGTTGTTCCTGGCTCATGCAGGCCCCAGCACAGACAGTGCGGAGGAGGAGCTGTGTACAGGAGCCCATGGGGGCTCGGCCACGGTGCTGGAAGAGTCCCGTAAGGAGACGGCACCCACACCCCTGCCCGTGTCCGGCCCAGAACTGGCTGCCATGATGAAGATTGGCACCAGAGTCATGAGGGGTCAGGATTGGAAGTGGGGAGATCAGGTACATAAGCAGTGGTGTGTGTGTGTGTGTGTGTGTGTGTGTGTGTGTGTGTGTGTGTGTGTGTGTGTGTGTGTGTGTGTGTGTGTGTGTGTGTGTGTGTGTGTGTGTGTGTGTGTGTGTGTTGGTGCGTTGGTGCACATAGTTGGGTGTGAAAAGAAATTATTTATATGGCAACTACAGTCAGACTTGCGCAACATTTAAAGGTCAGGTAGCCTTAATGAGGAACATTTTATAGACAATATATAGAGGAAACATTCAGTGAATGCGTGTGTGTGTGTGTGTTTTCGGTGCTTCAGGACGGGCCTCCTCCCGGCCTGGGCCGCGTGATTGGCGAGCTGGGCGAGGACGGCTGGATCCGGGTGCAATGGGACACCAGCAGCACCAACTCCTACCGCATGGGCAAGGAGGGCAAGTACGACCTGAAGCTGGCTGAGCCACCGCCCGCCACGCAGCCGGCCACCGAGGACTCAGACACGGAGGACGACACCGGTCTGCATCAGCACCGCCGCAGTAAACTCCACTCTATCAAGCATATTTTACACTCATGCTAGCAGCTCAGCTCAGACTCAGAGAGCACAAACCCCTCAGCTTCAGGCTGCAGCCCCAGCTCTGATCATAGACTTCAGAGTCCTCAGAGAGTCCAGGGGGCTGATTCCCCTATAGCATAGTTGCTAACTAGTTTAGCATCTTTGTTGGTTGCAGTGCAATTTCCCATAGTCAACTAACTAAGTTGCTAACTGGTTGTTAATTATGCTTTTGGGAAATGCACTCCTGTTCTATGAGTGCTGCTCCTACACAAATTTATGTCATTTATAATCATTCATATCATTTATAAATTTATACAGTACCTGAATTGTGAATTTCTTTGTATCTGTTTCATTTACTTTAATTTCATGACTCATTGCATGATTAACTTTTAAATCTTAATTTTCAAAATTTACCTCAGGAAATCTGTCTAAAGTATTTGGCATCTAATCTGACCTGCCTTCTGAATCTGAAATGTTTAAATGCTTCTCCAATTCTGGAACTGATGCTTTATTTTAATCAGGTATACCTGTAGCATGACTGAATTTAAACTGACCACTTGTTGTGCTCTTCTGTCAGAAGGAGATGGTGACAACGACAGCGCCCACCCAACGGCCATGCTTCTGACCAGCACAGTGAACCTTCTGAAGACGCTCTCGCTTTCGGCGGGCATCCACGCCGAGGTCATGCAGCTGGAGGCCACGCGCACGTTATGTGGCCTGCTGCGCATGCTCGTGGAGAGCGGCGTCAACGACAAGACGGGTACGAACTTATACAACATTTGGAGATTACTTTTGGTGAGAGCAGGAGTTGAACTGCTACAAAGGCAGTCAGGTGAAACCTGGAAAACAAGATGAAAGAAAGATTTTGAAAGCTGCTGCACCACTTAAATCAAAGTTGAGCTTTTCTTCTGCACACTTTTAGTCATTGCTATGAAGCAAAGCAGTGAATTTTGGGGCACACAGACACAGTGTTAAGAAACTCCCCCTGATGTCACCTAGATACAAACAATGCAAAGATTTGGGCCGTAATAAGACACTTATGTAACACATTTTCTAACCCCATCTATCTTCCCTGCTCTGCTCTGCCCCCTACAGGCTGTCCATCGCAGCGTCTGGTGTGGCGCGAGCAGCACCGCCACTGGTGCACGCTGGGCTTCATCCGCAGCATCGCCCTCACGCCCCACATGTGCTCCACCCTCAGCACCTCCGCCTGGATCAACCTGCTCATCCGCATCGTGGAGGGACACCAGTCCTTCACCGCCGTCACTCTCCAGAGACAGGTGGGCACACCTGCTGGTCAAAACTTTAAAGCTACAATAAAAGTACAGTCGTACACAATGTACAATTGGCCATGCTCAAAAGGATCCTATGAACAGTTAGTCCATGGGGAACTAGCTTTTGGAATGCACCTTGTTAGGGCAGTCTTGTAAAACCAGTAGGTTTCATCATGTTCAGTTGACTGATCAGTGCACAATTAGCTATCCTCTATGAGTCGTTATTCCATAGTGAAATAGATCTGTTCATTGCAATGAATAGCTTTTGGAATGAATTGGAACTGTATGCAGTGACAAGTGAGATCCACCTTGTTAGAGCTGTCAAGTAAACCAGTGGATTTTAACATGTCCAATTGACTGTGATCAGTAACTCTTCCTCTAATTGCTGTTTTACACAGTATGCGCTATGAATTTAGTCTGAGGTGGTTTGTACGCTGAGTATGTGCTGTTTTGTGTCCTGGTTGTTAGATCCTGGCTCTGAGGCTGCTGCAGGCGGTGCTCCCGTCCTGGGATAAGTTTGAGCGCTCTCAGGACATGAAGTTCCTGGTGGAGAAACTCTTTGGCTTCTTGGGCAGCCTGCTCAGCACCTGCTCCTCAGACCTGCCCCTCCTCAGAGGTACCCTCCTTAGCTATACTGTGTGCTCACATCTTGCACTCTTTCATGATGTAGAGCACCAATATTTGCCACCTTTCAATGATCATTTAAATATTCCAAGTGCTTGTATTTACATTACTGATACTCGCTTTCGTGGATTAGTAGAGATTCCTTCTCATTGTGATATTTATCTGGGGACAGAACAAAAGTCATGTGTTTATGGAGTAGCCATCACTTCTCTTTTTTATCTTCTAACTAACTTTTTTCCTTACTGCCTCCTCATCACCGTTTCTAGAGGGGTCGCTGCGGCGCAGGAAGTCCCGCCCTCAGGCCTCCCTCACAGCCACTCACAGCAGCACGCTGGCGGAGGAGATTGTGGCCGTGCTGCGCACCCTGCACTCCCTCGGCCAATGGAACGGCCTCATCAACGAGTACATCAACTCCCAGCTGAGTGGCATCGCTGATGTCATGGCAGGCCGACACCCAGAAGCAGTAAGAAGTCCAGTTTAGCAGATGTTATTAATGTTCATTCATGTTCAGATTCACATTATCCTCTAACAGTAAGCCTCAAATATTGGCCGGGATGTGATAAATTACTGAGAACTATAGATCTACACAGGGGTGCATTTGTAGGATGTTTTGTACTTTTGTCACCTCTTGATTGTTAAAACACAGGCGAACATTTTTTGCAACATACATGTTCAAGACATTGAGTTCTATGTATGCCTTTTTAATACATTGAATTGGACATTATCGATCGCCTGTCCTAAATCATCAGTAACTGAACCCGTACTGCTCTCTCTAGACCGCAGGCAAAGTTATCAATGATGCTTTCTAGAAAGTGATGTGAGAAAAGTTGTCAGAAAGACTCTTTCATAGGTACATTCTAAGTCAGTCATTGGTAGCATCCCCTGTACTGTAACCGGTTCTCCCTGCCCTCTCCAGACCATGCTGGAGGAGTACTTCCCCGATGCGGAGGGCCCAGTGGTGGGCAGCCTGATGGCGGTGCTGGCGGTGATCGGGGGCATTGACGGGCGCCTGCGGCTGGGCGGGCAGGTGCAACACGAGGAGTATGGGGAGGGCACGGTCACGCGCATCACACCAAAGGGACGCATCACCGTCCAGTTCCACGAGATGCGAGGATGCCGTGTGTGCCTGCTCAGCCAGCTCAAACCGGTCAGTACACACGTACACACACACACATGTGACACACACTCAGACTGACCTGGTAAACACATGAGCTCACACATTATTGTGTGTGTACGTTTTTTTTTTTTAAGAAACAGATTCACTTATGCCCACACACTCTATGCTTCCTTTCCCTATCAGATGCACACATACACAACTAGCATATTTGTATCAATTCTTTTTAACACTTTTGTAAGGCTTTCACTTCAAATAAACATGACCTACGTCAGCTCCTGCTAAGTATGTAACGCTGCATTGTGCGCTACGTAATCTAACTTCTGTAAGGCCTAAATAGTGGCCTGTAAGATTGAACACATGGGCCATTGTGCTCTGTCTCAGTAAGGATGTTGTGCGTTGTGCTCTGTCTCAGTGAGGATGTTGTGCATTGTGCTCTGTCTCAGTGAGGATGTTGTGCATTGTGCTCTGTCTCAGTAAGGATGTTGTGCATTGTGCTCTGGTGGCTAAGTGTGTTCTGTGCATTGTTGATGTTAATGTTGTTGTTGTTGTTTCATGCAGTGTCCAGTGGTGGCGTTCAGCGTGCAGAACCTGCCCTTTAGTGACCCCATGCTGTGTGTGTGGGCCCAGCTGGTCAACCTGGCCGGCAGCAGACTGGAGAAGCAGCGCATGAAGAAGTCCCTCAGCCGAGGACTCACAGGTATGGAGGGAGGGAGATTACGGATATGAGAGAGAGAGAGAGATCAAAAGTGGTTAGTTCTAAATCCAAGTGTATGCGCTCACCAAGATTATTTAGGATCTGATCATTAAACCACTTAGTGAGGTGGTCTGAGACACATGCCCAAAAGCCACTTTTCTCACAGGAAATGCCCTGACTATAAGTACAGTTTTAGCTTGATGCAAGATGCCCTTAGTCATTCCAGTTGAGGTGGGTTGTGCTGAATCAGCCTATGATTAGTGCTAGTGTGGTGCAATACAGACGATAGCCTCTGACGCAAAGGACAAACATAGACATAAGAAAGCCTCTTGGACCCTACCTTTAAATAAAATAATAAAGGCCGCTAAAAGACCTGATTGTGGGAGACACAAGGCTCTCCAGTTGTGCTCAAAGGGGGGTGGTACAGCACATGGCTTTCCTTTCCTGTACCACTCACAGGAAGTCAGCTATTTAACACGCACACACACACACACACACACACACACACACACACACACACACACACACACACACACACACACACACACACACAGCCCAGGATCACTGAGCCAAATCAAACACACTCCAGTGGCCTGTGCTTCCTGTTTGTGGGTTAGGGGTCCGTAATGCATTGTGGGATTGTGCACATCATCACATACACACACAGCTGGGCAGATGGGTCAGTGGGCCTTAAGGAGAAGTTGGCATGACAACAGCAAGGCGTGTGTGTGTGTGTGTGTGTGTGTGTGGAGATCAATCTGTATGATTTGAGTGATTTGATCTTGTATGGTATATTGAATAATGTGTGTGTGTGTGTGTGGCCCTTTCTGTCGATGATATGGATGTATGGGTAACAGAGATGTGTGTCTGTGTGGAGGCCAATTTATAGATGATTTGAGGGATTTGATCTTGTAGGGTAAACTGAATAATGTGTGTGTGTGTGTGTGCTTTGTAACAGCGGACCAGGTAGACATCCACCTCCTTCGCTGCCAGCAGCTGAGGCTGTACATCCTGAAGGCAGCGCGAGCTCTACTCTCCCACCAGGACCAGCTCAGACAGATCCTCTCCCAGCCTGCAGTGCTGGAGCCTGGGCCCACACCTAGTGGTGAGCATCTCACACACCCAACACATCTCTCCACACACACACACATACTCACTCTCTCTGTCTTTGTCTTTCTCACTGGCGCACACACACACCCTAACACACAGACACCTCTCTGTCTTGGTCTTTCGCCAGTACGCCTCCCCTCCGCCCACCACCCCAAACCCCACCCCTCTCCTTCTCTCTGCCCGTCTCTCACCAGTACACACCTCTTCCCTGTCTCTCTCTCTCTCTCTCTCTCTCACTCACACACACACACACACACACACACACATACACACAAACATACACATACACACATCTCTCCACACACATACACCTCTTTGTTTTGGTCTTTTGCCAATACACCCCTCTCCTCCTCTCTCTCTTTCTGGCACACACTGGCACACTCATACACACCATCCACATTTTGGATAGTATTCTTGGCCCATATTCACCGTAATACAGGAAAAAACACATCACCCACTCTCACCCACTCTCCACACACTCCCCATATGTGACCTTCCCTCCTTTTTCCTTCCTTTCTCTAACTCTCTCGTTCTTTCCCTCTATCTCCTCCCACATGCTCTTTCCGCTCTTCTACTTTCTCTCTCTCTCTCTCTCTCTCTCTCTCTCTCTCTCTCTCTCTCTCTCTCTCTCTCTCTCTCTCTCTCTCTCTCTCCTCTTCCTAACTACCCCCAAACCACTTCTTCCAAACACACAATATTTCCACAACTCATTCTCCCTTCTTCTTTCTTTCTTGCCCTTGCTCTCTTTCTCCCCCCTCTCTCCCTCTCACCCATGGTGTCTGCTCACACACACAGCAATAGGCCTCTAGCCCAGTGTGTGTGTGTGTGTGTGTGTGTGTGTGTGTGTCTCACTGACGTCCATAAACGTCCTGCAGCTGTCGCTAATTTGCCCTGGCGTTAGACTGTAGTGATGATTCAGAGGTACCCGATGAGCTTTGACCTGCTCGAGATGGACCCAGAGATTTACACCTTCACTCCGCTCTCTGTCCAAGCTCAACACTGCCCCCTGCCTGTGGACACTGCTCTCCACTGCTTATTTGGAGGAAATTGACATACAGTGACATACAGTACTCATACACTACTCCATCCCCCATACTTGGCACACTTTCTTTCTCATGCTTTGTGCAAACCACTCTATTGGCAGTAAAAAGCATAGACATTACATACAATACATGTAACTGCAGGTTACAATATGTGTGTATCTATACATAGCACATGCCTAAGATCCTGACCTTGCCTAAGATCCTGAGTTGCAATATTCTTCATGTCAGGTGGAACAGAATGCACCAATACTTGCACCAACACCAAAACATGTTCTCCTGAGGAGTACTTACTAGTCTGACTCTATGATATATGAATGTTGTATTGTGCATATATGTGTGTGTGTGAGCAGGTGTGTGTTTTATCTATATAGTGATTTAAATAATCATACTGTGAGGCACTTCTGGAGATGCAGAGAGGTGCCAGATTGGAACGTGAACTTGAGCATTTCTGATCTTGTGTGTGTGTGTTTTTGTTTCTCTCTCCTACTCTCTCTTTCTTTCTCTCTCTCTCTCTCTCTCTCTCTCTCTCTCTCTCTCTCTCTCTCTCTCTCTCTCTCTCTCTCTCTCTCTCTCTCTCTCTCTCTCTCTCTCTCTCTCTCTCTCTCTCTCTCTCTCTCGCTCTCGCTCTCGCTCTCTCTCTCACAGAAGAGGTGGTGGTGTCGTCCCCTGACGTAGTGGACCTGTCTCCAGAGGGACCACTGCCCCCCCTCATCCTCCTGCAGCAGCTGCTGGCTGCCGCCACACAGCCCTCCCCTATCAAGGCCATCTTTGACAGGCAGGAGCTGGAGGTCAGCACACACATGCATACACACAGCCCACACACACTAAGGCAGGCAGCTGCCTAGTCCTACAACATAAATCCCATTTTTGACAGGCAGGGGTTTGAGGTGTGCCCCCCCCCCCCCCCCCCCCCCCCCCCCCCCCCTCTCTCTCCGCTCCACACACACACACACACACACACACACACACACACACACACACACACACACACACACACACACACACATACACACACACACACATACACACACACACACACACACACACACACACACACACACACACACACACACACACACACACACACACACACACACCTCCATCTAGATCCCTTCCATCAAAGGCATTGTCAGTCAGGCAGTGATGCTCCTCACGCTGCCCTAGACTGTGTGTGTGTTTGATGTGGCACATCAGACAGTTCTCTGGCCGGGTCCTAAAAATGCATAATAAATTTGGCTATTGTGGGCACTCAGTCTCATCTGCATCAAAAAGTCCTAAATAATTGTTGCTCATAGTCGTCAAAACCATCATAGTCGTCAAAAAAGCTTTTTGTCCAAATCATCTTAGAAAAGACTATTAATTAGGTTTCGTTATTCCTGAAAAATATTTTTAAAATATTTTCTTAGGTTGGTGATGATCTAAATGATTGTAGAAGGAGTACACAAAACACACGGCCAAGTGTGCAGTAGTCTGCTTACAGTATTACAAAATATCTATATGAGTGTGTTGATAATATATTTTGATATGTATGTTTGTGCATGTGTGTGTGTATCCTTGCAGGCGGCAGCACTAGCCGTGTGTCAGTACCTGGCGGTGGAGTCCACGCACCCGTCGTCTCCGCTGTTTGAGGAGAGCAGCTCGAGTGAAGCCACCACGCCGGTGACGGTGCAGCACGTGCGTCCGCCCAAGCAGAAGAAGCCCAAGACGTCGCCTGTGCCACCGCTGCCCATCGTGCTCCAGCTCATGGAGATGGGCTTCCAGAGGAAGAACATCGAGTTCGCCCTCAAGTCCCTCTCTGGGACAACCGGCAGCGCCTCTGGAGTGCCAGGTACTCACACACACACACACACACACACACACACACACACACACCACGGTCAGTGTCTCCGGAGTGCCAGGCACTGTAGGGTACACACTGTAGCACCTCAGATGTGCCAGGTGCTATATGCCACGTTCAGTCCTCCCATCCCTAAACACATATACATGCAGACTGAAACACACACACATAATTTCAGTACATTGGTAAATGTCATAAAAGGCTGTTGGTCTCAAAATCATGCAACGTTTTGACACCTCGGATAGTCTTTACTGTATGTGTTCAGTTCTGCTGCTGTCACTCACAAATGTGTGTGTGTGTGTGTGTGTGTGTGTGTGTGTGTGTGTGTGTGTGTGTGTGTGTGTGTGTGTGTGTGTGTGTGTGTGTGCTGCAGGTGTGGAGGCTCTGGTTGGCTGGCTGCTGGACCACCCTGACGTGCACATCACAGAGGTGTCAGACGCAGACACCGTGTCGGACGACTACTCAGACGAGGAGGTCCTTGAGGAGCTGGAGGAGCCCGAGCCTGCCTTCCCCGTGGTATGTTCCAGAACCATCCATCACCCTGTGTAACCCCTTTGTCTTTCCCTCACACAACTACAGACAGCTCAGCTGGCACCCAAACCCACCAGAAGCACAAACAAGCTTAGGGAGAGCTGAGCAGAGTTTTTTGAAAGACAAACATCAGGACACATGTTATTTAATCAGTTGAATGCCAAAATAAGTTTTGAGTGTTTCATTGATTGCTCAGTTGCTTGAAGGCTTGGCAAGTTGGTGTGTGTGTGTGTGTGTGTGTGTGTGTGTGTGTGTGTGTGTGTGTGTGTGTGTGTGTGTCAGCCATGTGTTTAACTGACATCTGTGTGTGTGTGTGTGTGTGTGTGATGGTAGCCCCCTGGTGTGGTGGTGACGGAGAGTCAGACGTTTAAGAAGAGGTCAGACTTCCAGAGTAATGACGACTATGCCGTTTACGTCAGAGAGAATATTCAGGTAAGAAGTTATTTCTCCTTTATATTCCTGCTCTCCTCCCCCCTTCTTTCTTCACTTTCTTCCATGTATCTTTCATTCAATGTTTCTTTCTTTAATTATGTATTTCATTTATGAAAATAACATCTGACATCTGAAAAACTCTACCTTGGCTTTGAATTCTTGGTTTTGAGTCTCCATGTCAACTCTGTAGCCTTGAGACTTCGAGAATGCTTCGAGAATGCTTCCTTGGTAGAACACCCGCCTTGGAAGTTGTACAATACCGAGACAAAGTTCCATCAGTGCATCCTTGAAAAATCTATGAATAAAGGACCCTCGATAGAATTTAGAAGTATCCTTGACATTGGAACAGTTCTTAGCGACAGATAGTGACAAGGAATACTCGAAAAAAGCAGCCTTCCAAGTTTGCTTCCTTGACTTTAAGAAACTCATTTTCGGGATTATGATGATGTGCGTTGCGCTTGTTCAGCTTGACCTTTTGACCTCCAACCTTTGACCTCTGTGGGCAGGTGGGGATGATGGTGAAGTGCTGTCGGACGTACGAGGAGGTGTACGAGGGGGATGTGGGGAAGGTGATCAAGCTGGACCGTGACGGACTACATGACCTGAATGTGCAGTGTGACTGGCAGCAGAAGGGGGGCACTTACTGGGTGCGCTACATCCACACCGAACTCCTGGGTACGTAAAACACACACACACACACACACACACACACACCACTTTCATCTAGGTTTGGCTCGAAGATAAATCATTTAATCACTGTTTAATCAGGATTTGTTGTGACTGATATAAAGATGTCATGAAATATTGCCATGGATAACGAGTGGATTTTATTTTCTTGTGTAAACTTTAATATAATAGCAGTACTCTGTTATCATTAATGTAACATTGTAGGTGTGATGGAGTGTCGTATAAATAGTAATTTTCTAGTCTGGTCTTAATCCACTTGATTAATTTGAGATGCTTTGTCCACTAGATGGTGCTCTATCCATTTGCTGCCTTTCCTCCTCAGGCTTCCCCCCTCAGAGCTCGCCCTCCCACATCAAGATTGGGGACAAGGTGCGGGTCAAGCCCTCTGTCACCACCCCCAAGTACAAGTGGGGCTCCGTCACACACAGGAGTGTGGGCGTGGTTAAAGGTAAGATCTGTACCACTGAAGAAATCAAAATAGAATCCATAGCCATAAACGGATAAAATATCATCGTAAATGAAACAAATACTGTCCAGTGAATCCAACTAGTTGTTATTTTACTACTTTTATTATTTACTGTTCATAGTCTCTTTACAGCGATTATTAGCTAATAAAGAATTTAAAAATATTTTAAAATGGTTCCATAATGATGTGGAATTGGCAGAATTTTGATTGTGAGGATAGCTGAGTGCTGCATGAGTTTCTAAGTGTGAGTGTTGTCCTCTGTGTGCAGCGTTCAGTGCCAATGGGAAGGACGTGATTGTAGACTTCCCCCAGCAGTCTCACTGGACCGGCCTACTGTCTGAGATGGAGCTGGTACCCAGCGTACATCCTGGAGTCAGGTACGGCGTCATGGCTGGCTCTCTTCCCCACCAGGGGTAACGTGGAGTTACTTTGGGTTTGGGCTTGGCTCTGGTTCAGACACCAGATGAGCGTTCTAATTCGCTAACACAGACGAACGTTCGCGAACATAGGCAGACAGTTTGCAAATACTTGGAAGTTCTTGGCTAACCTTAGTGAACACAGATGGATGGTCTGAAAAGGTAGTGCTCCGCTAACAGTCCTGTATGTTGGATAGCAAAAGATGTGTGTCTCGATTGGAAATAAATCCCAAAGAGCTTTAAATGTTGTCAGCATGTCTCACAACAACTTTGTCTCTCATTAATAGCAATAGTAATTTCTACTCTGTTTGCCATTAGTGTTTACTGTTTAAAGCGAACATTCAGCAAAATCATTCAAATTCCATTGATTAATGTGAACATGTTTGCGAGGAGCGTTCGCTAACAGTATGTTAGATGAATCTGAACCCACCTCAGATGTTGAACCCTTTAGAGCATTCATCATCAGAACCATGCTCATTTGAGAACTTGAAAACTTGGCTCTCAGCTCTGAAAAGTTCATACCCAGCAGAAAATGTTTTTCTTACTTCAAGGAGGAAGTTGGTCATTGTTAGCTTTAGAGAGGAAAGTTATCATTCCGTTCCACCACCTCTTCTCCTTCTAATGGACATCCTTCCAAATCCACCATTGATTTTTGCTTCCAGTGTGTTGGGCTTATAAGTCTTGCTGGAAATGTGGGCAAGGCTTAAAGAAACCTGAACCTGGAAAAAAAAACAAAAAACATTATTAGAGTATACACCAAGGATGTCAACTAATTGTGAAATCTGCAGGAAAACATGATGCTATTTTTAGCCTTTGACTCCAGGCCTATTGTATATTCTTTACTGAATGAGAATCAGTTTGTGAATGATGTTTTAAAGAGGCGGTTTTCTTTCTTTTCTTAATTGTGCTGAAGGTGTGATGGCTGCCAGATGTTTCCCATCAACGGCCCCAGGTTTAAGTGCAGGAACTGTGATGACTTTGACTTCTGTGAAAACTGCTTCAAAACCCGCAAGCACAACAGCAGACACTCCTTTGGCAGGATCAATGAGCCAGGTCAGTCATTAGGAATATGGAATGGGTTGCGCTGTGTGTGTGGCCAAGTCTGTCCCGGAAGTTTGTTTGTGTCTGTTTTGGCTACACTTATTGAAAGCTTTTTTTCTCGTTGATGTCACATCTCACAATTTAACATTCAAAGTCAGAGTGTTTAACGCAAAGTGCCAAACCTGTGTAAATCCATTGATGAACACACTCCTGTCATTGATCTGGTCTTCGGTATTGATATTTCCCCTTCTCCTGCTCTTCTCCCCCCTCTCTGATCCCAGGTCAGTCCCCGGCCTTCAGTGGACGCTCTGGCAAGCAGCTGAAGCGCCACCACAGCAGCCAGCGCGGGATGCTGATCGACGAGTGGGCCCGCGTGGTCAAGACCCTCAACGTGTCGTCCTCCGTCAACCAGGCCTCGCGCCTCATCGACTCCAGCGAGCAGTGCTGGCAGTCTTCTGGCTCACAGGGCAAGGTGGGCAAATCCAGCAGAATAGCAGTGGCTGAAGTATACTGAAAGCTAAAGTATATAAGTATAGTACAAACAGCAGATACAGTATTTGAGGAGAAAGAATAGTAGTTACCATATATATGGTCATTATATGACAAATGATATGGTGCACAAGATAAAATAAATTATGCTTGGCACATGACGTACTCTATTTTTGCTGTTTTAAAATCTGTACTAGTCAATGAAATGGTCTCATCGATGCAATAGGGATACAATTTATTAATTGTAGCATTTAAAGCCGTCTTATGAATGTTTAGTTGTCCATGTCAGTATACATTGTGCTGTGAGTTTGTAAGCTGATGTGATGCTAAGCACCCAGACTGACTGACTGATTGACTGACTGAGTGACTGACTGGCGTGTGTGTCCCTGCCTGCAGCACTGGATCCGTCTGGAGCTGTTCCCAGACGTGCTGGTGCACAGACTCAAGATGGTAGTGGACCCTGCTGACAGCAGCTACATGCCCTCCCTAGTGGTGGTCTCTGGTGAGTGTTCCCAATGCATCTCACTCCTCACTGTGTGTGTGTGTGTGTGTGTGTGTGTGTGTGTGTGTGTGTGTGTGTGTGTGTGAAATTTTTGCATTGGCGTGTGTTGCGACACACAATCGTCGGGTACGTCAGACACATTGGATCGGAAATCACCCAAATGTAACAGGAGTGTGTGTTTGTATGCATTTGTGTATGCAACACATGCCAATGTAATGATTTCTGACAAACATCGGATACATTAGCCACCCAAATGTAATAGGGGTGGGTGTGTGTATGTGTGTGTGTTCTATGCATTGACTGTTCCTACATGTACTTACACGGAGGTTCCCATTGAATGCTGAATGTTACTCATATTTCTGTGGTGTTCTTTCAGGTGGGAATTCGTTAAATAACCTGATCGAGCTGAAGACGATTAACATCAACTCCACTGACACCACTGTGTCTCTACTGAATGACTGCACTGAGGTATATACTGAGGCAGATCTTTGTCAAACACAATTACATATTATTGATGTGCACTGTCCTAGTAAAGCATGAGTGATCATAGGAGTCACACTATTCAGTGCAGTTGCAGTTCTAAAAGGTGTAAATTATTCCCTATGCATAATGTTGTTGCACTAAATCAGTGTATGTACTGAAAATTCTTTTTTCCCCAATATTTATCACCCAAGGAATACACAAATTACAAGGAAAAAGAGTACAAAACGGAAAACAAAAACTGACATAAACACAGGACAAACAGGAGAAAAGGGTGTTCATTTTGTGTGTGTGTTTAGTTTCACAGGTACATAGAGATAGCTATAAAGCAGTGCCGTAGCTCTGGCATCGACTGTAAGATCCACGGTCTGGCCATCGTGGGTCGCATCCGCGCAGAAGACGAGGATCTGGCCACCGTTCCCTTCCTGGCCTCTGACAACGAGGAGGAAGACGACGACAAGACAGCTACTGGAAGGTGTGTTTGTGTACCTGTGTGACTGCTTGTGTTATGTCGTGAGTGTGCTTTTAGGGCGGTATTCTCCCAGGTGTTTAAGTCCAAAAAAGTGTTTAGTTGTGGATGAAATGCATGGAGCTGAGCGCTTTTGTAGACTTGGGAGAATACTGGCCTTACTGCATTTTGCTATTGACAGTCATGCTGTGTCTGTATTGTATTGCGTCTTTGGATCCCCAGTCACTAGCTGTTTTATTGTATTTCTGAAAGATATAACGGAAGGCTGTCTATTGAATGAAGTCTTATTGTTATGTAAATCAAGATGCATAGGTGAACATCCTCCGATTGACAATAAAGTGTGTGTGTGTGTGTGTGTGTGTGTGTGTGTGTGTGCATGTGCATGCATTGCATCTGTGTCTTTGTGTCTCTGCCAATAGCTTCTTATTGCAAATATCTGGCAGCGCTGACAGTAGTGTTCCAGCTATAAGGAGCTTCATTGTAATGCAAATTAGATTCAATAGATGAAAGTCTACAGCTAGACAATGGGAAGTGTGTGTGTGTGTGTGTGTGTGTGTGTGTGGTAATCTATTGACCAATGACAAAGCCAGAGGCTCTTAAGGCCTTCTTAATTAGGACTGATCAGAGAGGCCTCAGGCCGTGCCGCGCCGAGGTGCATCTGAGGAACATTACCAGCCTCAGCTGGATTAGCAACCTGCTCGGCTACGCACACGCGCACACACACACCACCATGAGTGTTCTGTTAGGCAGGCTGCTACAGCTGTGCCATGGCGCTAGTACTGTGTCAAGTGGAGGCTTTGTGTTCAGGTCACTCCAGTCTGCCTGATGCTAAAATTAGCATCACTTCTCCTTAGTAGTCTACCTGCATGGAGACAGGGGGAGAGAGAGAGAGAGAGAGAGAGAGAGAGAGAGAGAGAGAGAGAGAGAGAGAGAGAGAGAGAGAGAGAGAGAGAGAGAGAGAGAGAGAGAGAGAGAGAGAGAGAGAGAGAGAGAGAGAGAGAGAGAGAGAGAGAGAGAGAGAGAGAGAGAGAGAAAAGCACAAGGAGAGAATGAGTGGTGGTCTGAGCCATTCAATAAAATTGGAGTGAGAGAAGGTGGAATAGGGAGGAGGCCCTTGTCTTGCCTTTCAGTCATGTCTTTCCCCTTTCTTGTGCCGTCTTTAGTACTGCCTCTCAGCCATGTCTCTCTTGACCTGACCCATCTGACCCTCTCTTCTCTTCTCCTCTCTTCTTCTCTTCCCTTCTTCTCTGCCCCCTCCTTCAGTCTGGCCAGGAAGAGGTCATCGGGCCTGGAGTCGGCCGCTACCATCAGGACCAAAGTGTTTGTGTGGGGCCTCAATGATAAGGACCAACTCGGGGGTCTCAAGGGTTCAAAGGTCAGTTCTGGATTACAGATGGGTCGGGTCCCTGATCTCGCTTCTCATCTCAACATCTATGGTCCCACTGTGTGGTTGGTTTTAACCTGAGAATACAGTTAAAGGGAAGTCCCGGCGTTGAAGTCGTTTAAGGTCTTTTTTTTAATCATGTGTACTAGTCAAACTTTCGTTCATGAAATGAAATGAAAATTACAGTGTAACGGTAGCTGGGTTTTTAATATTTGCTGTGATTACTGTTAAGAGCAATACAATGGCTTTCAGTGAGTGGACCAGTGCAGCGTTATCCCCTTGCTATTTTTAAAATTCTAAAAATGTTTGACATGTCATGATACTTCAGTCAGAGCATTATCAGACTCCCTACACATGGAATCATGCCAGAGTTTCACTTTAGGACTGTCAGGCCAGTGTTTGGGTTTTTACTTTGAAATCGGTAGTCAATTCCAAGGTTCTTTCACTCCAAAGTGAAAAAAAATAAAAAAAATACATGATTATGTGACCACACTTCACCCCTCATTCACCCCTTTCAGTTTTGGTTGTCAGTGCAGCCCAACCCCTGGTTCAGTCTCGTGGTTCAACACCACATACCAGAAAGAAGTGGCACCACAGTTGCTTCCATAACAAAACCAAACCAGCTGCTCTTTCTTTAAACAGGATAGAGAGAGAGTGTACTGTCCAGCTCCTCTTTCTCAGAATGACTTTGAAAATAAATCAACTCTAAAAGTAGGAGCAAGGATGAGGGGTGTTGACAGCATCTTCACCCGCTCAGTCTCTTTCATATCCAAGCACTCTTCTGATGTCCTGTGTGATTCCTCATTTCTACTACAGTATGTAGTATTGTGCTATGCTCTTGTCTTGTGTTGTGTGAGGCACTGAAGTGTTTGTCTGTCTGTGCCTCCAGATCAAAGTGCCCTCCTTCTCAGAGACGCTGTCTGCACTCAACGTCGTGCAGGTGGCTGGAGGCTCCAAGAGCCTGTTTGCTGGTGAGTTGGATTGTGGTTCACGTTGAAGACTAGACACAAACGCGTGCACACACACACACACACACACACACACACACACACACACACACACACACACACACAGAGAGAGAGGAGAGAACAAGAAAACCCAAGAAAAAAAAAAAACTTTTGTGTATGTCTTGTTTTGGTGTTTCCAGTTTATATTGTGTTAACACAGACTTGGGCATTGGTCTATTTATCTTCTAGTTAAAATAGTTGTTGGACCACTTCTTGTTGTGAAAGTAGTTGTTGTAGTCGTAGAGCAAGTAGTAGGCTAACTCTCACGTTGCTGTGTTTTAGTGACTGCGGAGGGTAAAGTGTATGCGTGTGGCGAGGCCACTAATGGTCGACTGGGCCTGGGGCTGTCCAGCGGCACCATCCCCATCCCCAGACAGATCACCGCCCTCAGCAACTACGTGGTCAAGAAGGTGGCCGTCCACTCAGGTGGGTCAACACAGCGCAGCCTCTCGCACACATCTCTCCATTGAACTGTGCCCTGTTGGCACATTGGTCATAGTTTGCGTCTTTCTTATGGTGTGTGTGTGTGTGTGTGTGTGTGTGTGTGTGTGTGTGTGTGCAGGAGGGCGTCATGCCATGGCTTTGACAGTGGATGGGAAAGTGTTTTCCTGGGGAGAAGGAGATGACGGCAAACTGGGACACTTCAGTCGAATGTAAGATCTCTCTTTTTTTTTTTTTTTTCTACCACTCTGTCTTTTTTACTACTTTCTTTCTTTCTTGCTTTCTTGCTTTCTTTCTCTCTTTCTTTCTGTCTTTCTTGCTTTTTTCTCTCTTTCTTGCTCTCTTTCTTGTTTGCTTGCTTGTTCTCCCCTTTTATTCATGTCTTGTTTTTCTTCAGCCTCCCTCCACACTCACTCCCCTTCCCCTTTTCTTCTCTCCATCATCAGGAACTGTGATAAGCCTCGCCTGATCGAGGCGCTGAAGACCAAGCGTATCCGGGACATAGCGTGCGGCAGCTCCCACAGCGCGGCAATCACGTCCAGCGGGGAGCTGTACAGCTGGGGCCTGGGCGAGTACGGACGCCTGGGGCACGGGGACAACACCACCCAGCTCCGACCCAAACTGGTGAGAGCCACCTTTCAGCAACACCACACACCACCCGCCTATACCAGAGCCACCTCGTGACGTAAAATGCAATCGAGTGCCGTGCCAGTCCCTTTTTGTTTCGTGATTGGATACCTTAAGACAGCGGGAAAATCGGCCATGGTCACCATGCTGCTTTTCAGAGTGAAATGAAATGGTCTAACATTAATGAATCAACAAGCTAGCCTCCACCCACAGTATGTGTGTCCATCTGAAGAATGCAGGTGTGATGTCCAAAAGTATTGTGTTTGATATGTGATGTGTGGTGTGTGATGTGTGTGTGCACACAGGTAAAGGTGCTCCTGGGCCATCGTGTGGTGCAGGTGGCATGCGGCAGTCGGGATGCTCAGACACTTGCCCTCACTGATGAAGGTACAGTACAGACATTGACCAAACCTACTTTTCTACATTTCTCTCACTTCAAGGGAGCTCACTCTCATTGATATGGCAGCAATAGTAATAACCTGTGTTTTTGTGTGTGTGTGTGTGTCTGTGTGTGTGTGTCTGTGTGTCTGTGTGTGTGTGTGTGTGTGTGTGTGTGTGTGTGTGTGTGTGTGTGTGTGTGTGTGTGTCTGTATTTGTGTGTCTCTAGGCCTGGTGTTCTCCTGGGGAGACGGAGACTTTGGGAAGCTGGGCCGGGGAGGCAGTGAAGGCTGCAACATCCCTCAGAACATCGAGCGTCTGAACGGCCAGGGCGTGTGCCAGATCGAGTGTGGAGCCCAGTTCTCTCTGGCCCTCACCAAGTCTGGAGTGGTCTGGACATGGTCAGTCACATCTCCTCTCAAGACCCATGAACCAATAGTATCTCTCAGTGTAGAACCGATAAGCTTACCTGGGATTATCCAGAATCAATCAAGCTTTTTTTCTGTGTTATGGTGATGAGTGCTGTGCTGTCAGTAGCTATGAGAACAATACAGTCTGGTGCAATATTGCGTTGGCTGCAGTTTCACTATTTTATCTAACTGCTGAGAGTGAGGAAATGTATGACTCAGTTAGTTATGCATACAATTAATTTTCAGTTTATGCAGCATTCTCAGTAATTGTGTTATGTGGTCAGTGATGCACGTCTCTGTGGTTTTCTGTGCACCAGGGGGAAAGGAGACTACTTCCGGCTGGGCCATGGCACTGATGTCCACGTGCGGAAGCCTCAGATGGTGGAGGGGCTGAGGGGGAAGAAGATTGTCCACGTGGCCGTGGGAGCGCTGCACTGCCTGGCCGTCACAGACACTGGACAGGTAAACTAGCCTACCAGCCTGTCAATTCAATCAAGTTACAGGCGTCATGGTAGACAGGCATCTGCGGGTTTGCAGTCGTTGAAGTTCTATTTGTGTTGGAGTTATTCAATTTGATTCAATTTTATTTGTAGAGCGAATAAATACAGTACATTGTCTCGTGGCGCCATTCACTTACAAATAATTCATTTAGTTAGTGTTTGTGTTCAGGCAGTGGAAGCTACTGTTACACCCAATTCATAAAGATAATGGTTCTATTGATTTTCATCATGGACACACAAAATTACACATTTTGTAGATTTTCATATTTTCAAGCATTAGACAAAATATTTAGTTTGTTTGGCTTGTCATGTGGATTCCTTTGGTGTTCTAACCTGTACAATTTTTAACAGAAGTTTGTAACATTTTTGTTCCATTTCTTTGTCCACAATATGATATGAATTTTGTTTTCACTGACCATACAAGCCTCACAAACATGGAAAGCATAGATCCACTCAGCACATAGTAACCCTCTGTGAAGCTGTTCACCTGTGCTATTGGGCTGTGGATGATGGTCAGCAATCTCTGGTCCCATGCTGTAGGTGTATGCGTGGGGTGACAACGACCATGGGCAGCAGGGGAACGGCACGACCACGGTCAACCGCAAGCCCACACTGGTCCAGGGACTGGAGGGACAGAAGATCACACGCGTGGCCTGCGGCTCCTCCCACAGCGTGGCCTGGACCACCGTGGACGTCAGCACACCCTCCGTGCACGAGCCTGTGCTCTTCCAAACCGCACGAGACTCGCTGGGCGCTTCTTACCTCGGTGAGTGGCACTAGATGGGCAATAATGGAAGAGAATGTGAACTGAAGGACAGATGTTGGAGCACAAAGTCCATTATAGTGCAGCATGTCCTTAAACTTCAGAAGTGTGTGTGTGTGTGTGTGTGTGTGTGTGTGTGTATGTGTGACTGCTATTACAGAGAAGAGAGATGGAGTTCACTGCCAGGTCTTTCTCTGTCCCTTTGGCAAACTCTTCTTGTTGTGTGTGTTCCTGCCTTTTCTCTGTTGCAAGCCTACTGTGTGACTAAATACTTGTCTTATATACAC
The DNA here is from genome assembly GCA_027497455.2 of Sardinella longiceps. NCBI lineage: Eukaryota > Metazoa > Chordata > Actinopteri > Clupeiformes > Clupeidae > Sardinella > Sardinella longiceps. The sequence continues at coordinate 25,341,374 of JAODXP020000022.1, read as the reverse complement.
ACACACACACAGGTGTGCCATCGGACAGTGACCCATCGTGTGCCAGCAACAAGCTGAGTGGTCCAGGTAGTGTGAAGCCCAACCGGCCCTCGCTGGCTAAGATCCTGCTCTCGCTGGACGGCAACCTGGCCAAGCAGCAGGCCCTGTCCCACGTGCTCTCTGCCCTGCAGATCATGTATGCCAGGTAGGCCTGACCCTCCTACACACACACACACGCACACACACACTCCTACACTCCTCCCGCTTACCTTCCTGCCAACTTGTCAAGTGGCAACTCACACGCACCCACACTCAGGCAGACACACACACACACTCTTCTGCCCGCTTACCTGCCTGCCAACTAATCAGGTGGCACACACGCACACACACATACCCTCACTCAGGCAGACACATACAGTACACACACACACACACACACACACAGACTGGCACCTGCTCACTCACACTCTTGTTAGTCGGCATGGATAGCCACAGTAGATCTTCACAGCTAGACCTTCACAGTCCATTGGCATGCAAACTCTGTGGCCAAAAGCACTCACCATGTGGGAGTTTAATAAGCACGAATGGAGCCGTGCCCCAATGACCCAATGACTAGTTTTATTCGTGCCCACCTGCCGGCCAGGTGTCTCGCCTTGAGCACCTGACTGATCACACCTCACCGTGGAGGTGAGAGAGGACCAGTGCCCTGTTCTCTCTTCTGATGTTTATGTGTGTGTCTTATGTGTCTGTGCCTGTGTGTGTGTGTGTGTGTGTTTGTGTTTGTGTACGTCTATGGTTTCTCAGGGACGCGGTGGTGGGTGCCCTAATGCCCGCTTCAATGATGCCAGTGGAGTGCCCGTCCAGTTCTCCCGTGCCCCCCTCGGACATGTCGTCTGCATCCAGCCCATCGGAGGCAGAGGGCCCACCGCTGCCCCCAGAGGCCGAGGAGCGCGTCAGCCCCAACCCCTGGCAGGACAAGAGGACAGAGGTGAGTCCACTCTACTGACCGCCCAGTAAATCTCCCCAGTAATAGCCAACACAACTAAGACTCACTAGCTGAGGAAATGAACTTTAAATTGTGTAATGTGTAAAATAAATCATTTACGCATTCAAATCTTAAAGCAATAGTTCGTAGTCCATTGGAGTGAGAGAATTTGATGTAGTGTAGATCGGAAAGCAAAACAGCAGCCATTGGAATTGGACAGAACCGAAAGCTTCTTTGCTCTCCCTTCTATTAATGCTGCCTGAAGTCGATGCTAACTGAACTGGGGGCATGTAAGCTTTGTAGCTTGTGATGAGCTTCTCTTAACCAGTGCTGTTGTGTCATGGTCAGGTCACCACCTCTGAGGACGCGGTCACCCCCTCATCTGCAGTCACCCCTTCCGCCGCCTCTGCCTCCTGCCGTCCTTTCATCCCTGTGACTGATGACCCCGGAGCAGCAAGCATCATCGCTGAGACCATGACCAAGACCAAAGAGGTCTGTGCCCTCTCCAGTTTGATTGTGTATTACTGTTCATAACCAGCGACCGATTTATTATTAGCCTCATTCTCATAACACAGAGCAAATTAATGTTGAAAAACTTTTATGATGACGTTTTTGAACTTGATGAACTATGATGTTGGAATATACAAAATCACATCGTCATTCTAATTCAAAGCCATTAGATTATGATATATGGTAGATTAAAACTTGCTTCGTCTCTGATTCATTTTTTGAAATGTATTTATTGTGTGTGTGTGTGTGTGTGTGTGTGTGTGTGTGTCTGTGTGTGTGTTTGTCCAGGACTCTGAGAGCCAAAGTAAGGTGGTGGGCCCTGAGCCGCAGTACCTGGATGAGTTCACCAGTCTGCTGGTGCCAGACGACACACGGGTGCTGGTGGAGCTGCTCAAGCTGGCCGTGTCGGCACGCGCCGGGGACAAGGGCAGGGAGGTGCTCTCAGCCGTGCTGTCTGGCATGGGCACCGCCTACCCACAGGTGTGTGGCGCACTCCGCTTCTTCAAGGCAGACTTCCTGTTTCACTCTTTCTCTTCACACTTATTGTTGTGTTTTCCATCTTTTTTTTCCTTCTTTTTTGTCCCATGTTTTTAATTATCACTCTCTAGTTTCCATTTTTTTCTTTCATCCTGTTTTATTTGTCTGTCATCCATCTTTACTTCATCTGTTCTTTCTCACTCCATGCTTGGGATGTCTGACACCTTCTCAGACACACCTGTTATAAATAAATGGATTTTTTAAAACTTGAAATATGATGTCTGTACTTGCAAACTTTGCATTGAACATGTGCGTGCGTGTGTGTGTGTGTGTGTGTTGCAGGTGGCGGACATGCTTCTGGAGCTGTGTGTGACGGAGCTGGAGGATGTGGCCACAGACTCCCAGAGTGGCCGCCTCTCCTCCCAGCCAGTGGTAGTGGAGAGCAGTCACCCCTATACCGACGACACCTCCACCAGCGGCACCGTCAAGATCCCAGGTACACACACACACACACACACACACACACACACACACAAACATGTTTCAGTGTATACAATGTTTCTAGCTGATATGACAAAATAAACCTGAACTTGAAGACACACACACGCACAATGTTACACTGTTTATATGAACATGACGGTTAAGGTCAGAATACATGACATAATGCATACGATAGGTGTCAAAAAAGTCACCTTCACTCAGGAAAAACAAACTTAAGTATTTAAGCCTCAAATGGATGAAAGGTTTTTTTTTGTTTGTTTGTTTCTTTTTGAACACCATGTTGCTTGTATCTGTAGGTGCTGAGGGCTTGCGGGTGGAGTTTGACAGGCAATGTTCTACAGAGAGGCGACATGACCCTCTAACCATCATGGATGGAGCCAATAGGATCGTCTCCGTCAGATCAGGTGACCACCAGCCTCCATCTTACTTGCTGGTTTGGACTAGGGGTTATGTGCAGAAAGAAAACTTTTTGGAGGTTGTGGTTAACACTTTTTAAATGTGTGTGTGTGTGTGTGTGTGTGTGTGTGTGTACATCAGGACGTGAGTGGTCTGATTGGTCAAGCGAGCTGCGTATCCCTGGAGATGAACTCAAGTGGAAGTTCACCAGTGATGGCTCAGTCAATGGCTGGGGCTGGCGTTTCACAGTCTATCCCATCATGCCTGCTGCTGGTAGGACATGCTTTCATAACTACACACCCACACAGACACACACACACACACACACACACACACACACACACACACACACACACACACACACACCATCATACTCAATCCTCAGTGTTATTTGGTATGCTGGCACATAAAGCCACATTCCCTTAATGTCCTTTTAAAACACCTACAGAGTTTTAGACACACACACACACACACACACACTCCCTCACACACTCACACACACACACGCTCAAATTCCTTTTGCATTCACCTGGTGTTCAGAATGCATACAACCATAAGTCTTTGGCTCTGCTTCTGTTTCCCCCCAGGTCCTAAAGACCTGCTGTCGGACCGCTGCATCCTGTCCTGCCCCTCCATGGACCTGGTCACCTGCCTGCTGGACTTCCGCCTCAACTTCACCTCCAACCGCAGCATTGTGCCACGCCTGGCCGCCTCTCTGGCCGCCTGTGCCCAGCTCAGCGCACTCGGTAAGTGTGTGTGTGTGTGAGAGAGAGAGAATGTGTGATTGTGTGTAATTGTGTGTGGTGTGTGTGTGTGTGTGTGTGTGTGTGTGTGTGTGTGTGTGTTGGAAGTTGAGGTGTACTGTAGTGGTTTGCAAATCTCTGCTGCTGTGTCCACTGCCCTTTGGATTTAATCCATCTCCTGCTTATGCTTGATTCTTCTAAGTGTAAAAACATGAACAGTGTTGTTGATGTAGCCCAGCTAGTAGAACAAGTCAAAAGAAAAGAAATCCCCCTCCCCTTAATCCAAGCAAAGTAACACAAAAACGTCAGTAACAGTTTACCGGAAAGCTACTGTACATTCATGTCTGTCTCTGTCATTGTGTACAGATCAACTTTTTAATTGAGCCTCTCTCTCTCTCTCTCTCTCTCTCTCTCTCTCTCTCTCTCTCTCTCTCTCTCTCTCTCTCTCTCTCTCTCTCTCTCTCTCTCTCTCTCTCTCTCTCTCTCTCTCTCTCTAGCTGCAGGTCATCGGATGTGGGCTCTGCAGAGGCTCCGTAAGCTGCTGACCACGGAGTACGGCCAGTCCATTAACATCAACCGCTTGCTGGGGGACAGCGAGGGAGAGGCGCGCCCCATGGTTAGTCCTGCTCCATACAGTATGCAGTGCAAAGGCCAGACACATCATCCCCATGGGCTGGTTTTAGGATGGGGGCGGTAGGGTCTAGCAGACAGTGTTTCCTGTAGAAAAAGCAGTCAGGGGTGGAGTTGGGTGGGGCGGGGTGTTAGCCTTCTCAATGATACTAGTCACTAGTCTCTGATACGGCCATCTTGTGCAGTTTCATGTGATATGTGATTGGAAGCACAAAAAAATAAATAGTCTTAAAGATTTAACATAAGAGATCGCAAGAATGATCTGTGCACCAAAAATGCTCCCTCTTTCATTTTAAAGGTGTTTTCTCAAAAGTTCTGAGGACAAGCACTGAAATGAGTTTGTGTTTGTGTTTGTGTTGCAGAGTTTTACAGGCAGTGCGCTGGCCGCCCTTGTGAAGGGCCTTCCTGAGGCTCTGCAGAGGCAGTATGAATATGAGGACCCCGTTGTCAGAGGAGGCAAACAGCTGCTTCACAGTCCCTTCTTCAAGGTGCACACTCTCAAAATACTCTGTGTGTGTGTGAGAGAGAGAGCAAGAGAAAGAGGCCGACCTTGTGTGTGTGTGTGTGTGTGTGTGTGTGTGTGTGTGTGTGTGTGTAAGAGAGCGAGAGAGAGAATTTTTTCCGAATTTCCTTTTTAGAAGTCTAGTGGTAGTGACCATGGATTTTTTTTTTTATATTATACTACACTTGCATGCATGTGTGTGTGTGTGTGTGTGTGTGTGCTTGGTCCTTGCACCCTTGTGAATGAAAGAGAAACGACTCAAGGCCCAAAGAAAAGTGCCTGAATTTCAAATTTCTTTTGAGAAAACTGGCTCTGACAAGTCCTTAAATTTGATGTATTGTGTGGTGTGTGTGTGTGTGTGTGTGTGTGTGTGTGTTGCTTTATATGAATGCAGTTGAATGAAGTGAAACATTTTAAACATTTGATGAAAGTTGTGAGAAATTTTACCCCATTGACACGTTTTTCAATGCAAACTCTTTGTCTCTTTCTTTGATCTGTGTGTGTGTGTGCGTGTGTGTGTGTGTGTGTAGGTGCTTGTGGCCCTGGCCTGTGATCTGGAGTTGGACACGTTGCCCTGCTGTGCGGAGACCCACAAGTGGGCGTGGTTCCGTCGGTACTGCACGGCCAGCAGAGTGGCCATAGCCCTGGACAAGAGGACCCCTCTGCCTCGGCCCTTCCTGGACGAGGTACAGTACCGCAGGCCAGCGCTCTGGAAAATAAACGTCTCTACAACAGCGAAAGTAGTCATTTGAATTCTACTTCTGTAGTGCATTTAGTTAGCAAGAAAACAGAACATAAGCATCACTTCACTCTGTCTCGAGAGAATGGCTGTTGGATCCCCCCCCCCCAAAAAAAAAAAAAACGTTGGTGGGTTTAAATATAATCTGGCATTATGCAAATTATGTATTAGGGATATTATTCTGTTAAGGCAGACAAAGTTCATGTTCTGTGTTCTGTTTCTCAGCAGGACTTTTCTCATATAGGATAACATTATGAACATTGCATATTGTGTGTCTGATTAGTGTTTTGTTTGCTTTTTTTTTTTTTTTTTTTGTCCTGCCCTGAATGACCACTAGGTGTCCAAGAAGATTCGTGAGCTGATGGCAGACCACGAGAGCATGAACAGCCTCCATGAGAACCACGACATGTTCAAGAGAGAGCAGGACGAACAGCTTGTGCAGTGGATGAACCGGTACGACCTACAAAGATGCCCCCCCCTCCCTCCACACACACACACACACACACACACACACACACACACACACACACACACACACACACACACACACAAATATACTGACACCAGCCCTAATTTCACTGCATTTGTCAAGCTTGTAATCATATGCATGTGACTTCCTTGATTCCCAGAGTGGAATGTAAATGAATGAAAACCTTTATTGCCCCAAAGGGAATTTGTCTTGCGATTAGGAGCCAAACAAATAGCAAAGCAACACATGGACATGGACAATAACACATGGACTAAAAAGTATCTAAAAAATAAGAAAATAAATATAGCATCTGTATGTGCAAAGCCACCCATACACACTCACAGCCACAGCTGTGGTTCTTCTGATAATATTTCATAGCTATTTACATATATATAAACTTTATGACTTTGCCATATAGCTGTTGCTGAATCCAGACAAAAGTAGAGCAGAGAGTGTTAGTGAATTTCCTCATGTCCCTCTCCCTGTCCTGTGGTACTCTTATCTCACAACCACGTGCCGTCCTTCACCACAGACGGCCGGACGACTGGACGCTTTCTGCGGGCGGCAGCGGCACCATCTACGGCTGGGGCCACAACCACCGGGGGCAGCTGGGGGGCATCGAGGGGGCCAAGGTGAAGGTGCCCACCCCCACCGAGGCGCTGGCCACCCTGCGACCCGTGCAGCTCATCGGGGGAGAGCAGACCCTGTTCGCCGTCACCGCCGATGGCAAGGTGGGCAAAGAGAGATTACTGCACATGTGCACAATGTACACAAATGCTGCGCACACACACACTCAAAGTGGCCAATGTACGCAAATACACACACTGGGGATATGCACATAACGAATGCAATTGCAGTACACACTCTTGAGGACTTGCATACGATGTATACAAATGCGCACACACACACACACACACTGAGGTCATGTTCCAAATGGACACTAATACACACTCTTGAGGACATGCATACAATGAATACAAAAGCTGCACACACACACACACTCTGAGGTCATGAGGACAATAGCACACACTCTGAGTACACATTTCGCACAATGTACATAAGTACACACTGTGGAGGACATGTTCACAAGTACACAATGTGCACAAATGCATACACACTGAGGTCATACCCAGATTAAGATAACCACTGCCGTGACATCATGATGAGAGAGGCCTAAATTGTACATGTGCGTCGTTTGTCATTGAAGAATGAACTTGGTGATTTTGATGTGATGCATCAAAGTGCATATTTAGCATTAGGACACAGTACTGAGTTGCCTACAGGAAGGAGACATTGTTTTTGCCTGTCTGTGTGTGTCTGTGTCTGTGTCGATTTTGTCCGTGTCAATGTTTGTGACGATTTTGTCCTCTGGCTTGTGCAACAGGTCGTTCTGTAGACTCATAGTTTTAGAATTAGAATGCCATTATCAATTAATGACTAAGAGAATGTGTGCATATGTCAAAGTGTGGTCTGTGTGTGTGTGTTCTGTCTATGTGCGTGGATGTGTGTGTGTGTGAATGTGAGCACTTGCAGTATGTCTATGCTAAGTGTGCTTCAGGCATGTGAGTGTGTTTTTGTGAAGTCTTGACTCTTGATTTACGCCCCCCTCCCCTCAGCTCTACGCCACGGGCTATGGTGCGGGCGGTCGCCTGGGCATCGGCGGCACGGAGTCGGTCTCCACGCCCACCCTGCTGGAGTCCATCCAGCACGTCTTCATCCGCAAGGTGGCCGTCAACTCAGGGGGCAAGCACTGCCTGGCGCTCTCCTCCGAGGGCGAGGTCTACTCCTGGGGCGAGGCTGAGGACGGCAAGCTGGGCCACGGCAACAGGAGGTGGGTGCAAAAACTGCCCCCCTGGCTCGGGGTATTTATTTACATATGGACAGATGGTGAAGGAGTAGGGCGCTTGCAAGGCTTCCTTCCATCTGACACTGGTACAACACGCCAAGTCAGAAAGGATGGTATTCCCCCCCAGGTGTTAAAGTCCAAAGAAAGTGCTTGGTGCAGGCTGAAACACATGGAGGCAAGCATTATTTTGGACTTAATCACCTGGGAGAATCCAGGCCAAAATGCATGGTTCTGTACAAAAACTAAAACCTGAAACTTGTTTAGCGTATTGGTTTGGTAATGTTTTACATTTCCAGATGAGCTTTTTAGATGTAAAGAGTGGATATTAGGGTAGTTTGAAGGGAACGACAAAGCTTCATTGTGGGGACATTCTCTCTAAGGCTATTGTTTTGTTGAATATTCATGTACTGTATAGGTTTAATGGGTGTTGCAGTACCACTTGTAACCTGGAGGTGGCACCCTTGCTTATGCTGTAGCTTGACTAAATGTAATTTGTAAATGATTACAAAGGGCCATGAATGAAGATGTGGGTGTGTTGAACATTTCTTTTCTCCATCATGACAATCATCTTACCTCTTTCCTCCTTGTTCTTTCTGTTCTTTTCTTCTCCCTACCCTTCATCTCATTTTGTCTATCCCTCTTTCTCTACCTCCCATTTTCTCTCTCTTTCTCTTTCTCTTTCTCTCTCATCCTACCTCTCTCCCCTTGTTCATTCTGTTTCTTTCTTCTACCTACCCTTCATATCATTTTGTCTGTCTCTCTTTCTCTCTCTCCCATTTTCTCTCCCTCTCTCCCTCTCTCTCTCGGTTCCTCTTGTCCCTCCTGTCCTGTAGTCCATGTGACCGGCCGCGTGTGATTGAGTCTCTGCGGGGTGTGGAGGTGGTGGACATAGCTGCCGGAGGGGCCCATAGTGCCTGCATCACGGCCAGTGGGGAGCTCTACACCTGGGGCAAGGGCCGCTACGGACGCCTGGGACACGGAGACAGCGAGGACCAGCTCAAACCCAAACTGGTGTGTGTGTGTCTGTGTGTGTGTGTGTGTGTCTGTGTGTGTGTGTGTGTCTGTGTTTTTGTGTGTGTCTGTGTGTGTTTGTGTGAGTGTGTTTGTCTGTGTAAGGTGGTTGAAATACCATAACAGTTCTCATAGCTTTTCAGCTCTCTCATTTTTGGGCATAATACTGTATGTATACACATGGACATGGACACCACACACACACACACACACACACACACACACACACACACACACACACACACACACTTTGCATATCGGTAGGCCAGGCCTATATCCACTTGTGTGGTCTAGAGTGGTGTGTGTGTGTGTGTGTGTGTGTGTGTGTGTGTGTCTGTGTTTTTGCGGCAGTCTGTATGTCATGTGTTGAGTGAGTCTGTGCGTGTGTGTGTGTGTGTGTTTGAGTGCGCA
>JAODXP020000022.1:25282175-25327175 GCA_027497455.2 Sardinella longiceps | reverse complement strand
CCCTCCCCCTCTCTCATCCCATCCCTCTCTCTCTCTCCATCATCCTCTCTCTCAATCTTGGTCCATCTTCCTCATCCTCTCTGTTCTCCTCCTCCTCCCCTGTGCAGGTGAAGCGCTCTCGGAGTAAAGGTGGTCTGGCGGGTCCAGACGGCACCAAGTCTGTGTTTGGTCAGATGTGCGCTAAGATGAGCTCCTTCAGCCCCGACAGCCTGCTGCTGCCGCACCGAGTCTGGAAGGTCAAGTTCGTAGGTGGGTCTCTCGCTCTCAACCTGGGTCTCACACACACACACACACACACACACACACACACACACACACACACACACACACACACACAAGAGACCGGCAGCGTCACTCGTGCTGCAACTGCCACTGTCAATACCTCCTCTCCACACACCCACACACTCCACAAACTACCATCCCCACACACACACACACACACACACACACACACACACACACACACACACTCCACAAACTACCATCCCCACACACACACACACACACACACACACAAACTCTGCCAGATGACTAGTCTGTCATGCCTACTTGATGTTCCTATTAGTGCCACTTTTAGGCTTTTTTTCCACTTTTCTCTATTGGGATCAAAAACCATTTGGTTTGTCATCTAAGATAAACAAGCAAGCAACCAGACAAATAAACAAATAATAAAAAAAAAAGTTTTTACAAATGGGAAAAAAAACTATCCTCCTACATGCTTCACCATTCCCATTAGACATTAGACCGTCTTTGCCTGAATGATAATGTGCTGATTGTGTGTGTGTGTGTGTGTGTGTGTGTGTGTGTCTAGGTGAGTCTGTGGACGACTGCGGGGGCGGCTACAGCGAGTCCATCGCTGAGATGTGTGAGGAGCTGCAGAACGGTCTGACGCCACTGCTCATCGTTACGCCCAACGGCCGGGACGAGTCCGGCGCCAACCGCGACTGCTTCCTGCTCAACCCCGCCGCCAAGTCCCCATTGCACATGAACATGTTCCGCTTCCTGGGTGAGGAGAGAAACCAACACACACACACACATACATAAGTGGCAGATTGATGCTATACACACACACACACATATACACATGTGGCAGATTGATGCTATAAGGTTAACTGTTTTGCATTTCTGACCAAATTTATATTACATTTTACACATATCCAATCAGTCCATACTTTTATCCAAAGCAACTTGTTCAGTAAAATAAGGATTAGCATTTAAAATGCATTGCAGAGCAGTCTACTGGTAGCTAATATTTGTGTGTGTGTGTGTGTGTGTGTGTGTGTGTGTGTGTGTGTGTGTGTGTGTGTGTGTGTGTGTGTGTGTGTGTGTGTGTGTGTGTGTGTGTGTGTGTGTGTGCAGGAGTGTTACTAGGGATCGCCATCCGCACAGGCAGTCCTCTCAGTCTCTACCTGGCTGAGCCCGTCTGGAAGCAGCTGGCTGGAATGAACCTGACCATCGCCGATCTCAGTGAGGTACGGAGAGAGACACACACACACACACACACACACACACACACACACACACACACACACACACACACACATACATATACACACACACACATACATATACACACACACCTCTCATGCAGGTGCACTACATTAATCTCCAAAGCCCCAACAATGTCCCTTATCGTTTTTTACTTTATTTACATATAGAGATGCAATGTGATACACAAACATACACACATACAGTACATGCGTAAAACTTCCAAGGAGAAAACCTAGAATGGTTGTATAACCATATCCTTGTAGCCACATCCCTAATTATGGATGGAAATATAGACCTTTAGTCATATGCAGAATTGACACCCCAAAAGCAAATGCAAGTCTCGTAATATTAACATTGCAGAGTTGCAGATGTGCCTTGTCCTGTTGTGTCGTGTAGTCTGATGGAGGCGTAAGGTGTTCAAAAGCCAGCAAAAGTAAAAATGGATTTTGACGCGCTGTACAAATAAACAAAACTGGTGCTTTGGAGACTGACCACAAAAGACTGTTCCCTCAAGGGTTTGAAGCGTTAAAAGATGTGGTCAGATCTCAAAGTACCATCCAGTCACATGTGCTGTGCACCCAAGCACTAGGCGGTATGAGAAGCCAGTCAAATACCATTATACAATTTTTTACATAAAGAGAAAATTCCACACTCCTCTTTTGGTTGGAGAGGGATTATCATGGACCAGTCAGAGATGTAGGCCTTTGCCTTCTCTCAAATGCATTTCTCCTCCTGTCTGGAGAAAAAGGAATTAAAAGTCTTTGTAGTCATGGAGTTATGTACCGCAAGAGTCTTTGACAATTATGTAACCCTTGCAAGTCTGCTGATCCCTTATATAAACTGTATTATCAGTCCCGTCTACACATACCACACATAGCATTCTTTGCATTGTCTCGTGGACGCACGCCCTTCCATAGGTCCTGTCCAGTGACCTGACCTTTTCTTGGGAGCCATTTTTAAGCCGCTTTAAGAAGCAGACTGTAGCATGAAGCACAGTAATGTTTATAATCTTTCATCGAGTCCGCACTGTAGATGAGTTTACCCAGGATTGACTTCATTTCAGATTTGTTCACTTGTTCAGATATGTTGACTTGTGTCCATTCTGGCTGTAGTTGCTGTAGGCTGTGGTCACTATAGTGAGTACAGTAGAGTACAGTAATTTCCTGCATATAAGCCGCATTGTGTATAAGCCGCAGGACAGTGTTTTATTCAAGTTAAAAAAAACAAAACCATATTAACACCATATTAACTGCCCCCCTGTTTTAACCTCATAGTGGAAAACATTTTGCAAAATCAATGTATAAGCCGCGGCTAATAGTCGGGAAATTACGGTAGAATTACTGGGTATGGGCTGGATTCTGCATTCTTTGTCTCTACAAGTGGCTCTGGCATATTAAAATCTCATCCTCCTTTTACTCATTGGCAAGTGAAGGCTTGATGCTGAAATGCATCACTGGTTTTAATGGTTGTAAATGCCTGACCAATGACTAAAAAATATATATATTTTTTTTAATTGTTTACAAGAGGCTCGTTTGATAAGGTTTTTGTTGTCAAAACTTGTGCCATCTACAGATACTCAGATGACAAATTCTTTACAAATCCACGAAATACATATTTATTTCTATTTCCTGGAAGTTTACCGTGTGTGTGCGCGTGCTTGTGCATGCCTGTATGAGCGGCTCTCCTGCATTCACGCTGGGATCATGAGTTGCTCAAACGTGTGCTGTGACGGAGGTTTACGGTGCAGAAGGTCTGGTGCACACAGAGCGCCTCTTGTTCTCCCGCTCTCGCCTAAAGTCATTAGAAAGGTTACTGAAGAAGCCGAAGAAACAAAAGACACTACAGAGGCTCCTTACACACACACACACACACACACACACACACACACACACACACACACACACACACACACACACACACACTCATTCAAATGGGCCTTTGATGATCTGTGACCGTCACGCTGGACAGAACCAAACTGAACCAAAAACATTAAAATTGCTCCTCTAAATGCTTAATCCCCAACTATAAAACCAGTGTCTGTCTCATTTGGAGCCGCAAGGAAGCAGAGAATAAAGACCAGGGAAACCAATCATTTGGAGACCAATTTAGAATTTGACCCCAAAATAATAACCATGCGCACACACACACACACACACACACACACACACACACACACACACACACACACACACACACACACACACACACACAGGAAGAGCCTACATTTGGATAATTATGGTTTTGCTGTGTGTGTGTGTAGTGTGTGTAGTGTGTGTAGTGTGTGTGTGTGTGTGTGTGTGTGTGTGTGTGTGTGTGTATGTGTTTTTGCCAGTGTGTGCCAGCATGCATGTGTTTATTTTCTACTTCCTGTCTCCTGTGGTGCAGGTGGATAAGGACTTCATCCCGGGCCTGATGTACATCCGTGACAATGAGGCGTCTGCGGAGGAGTTTGAGGCCATGCCTCTGCCCTTCACCGTGCCCAACGCCTGCGGACAGGAGGTGCAGCTCAGCTCCAAGCACTCCCACATCAGCCTGGAGAATCGCGCAGAGTATGTGCGCCTCGCCATCAACTACAGGTGAGCCTTGCTCCTCTTAGACACACACACACACACACATACTAGTATTTGACTTCAACTGCAAGAGACACACACAACCCCCTAACACACACACACCTCCAAGCACTGGTACATCAGCCTGAACAGCTGTGCTGAGTTTCACCATTATGAAACACACACACACACACACACACACACACACACACACACACACACACACACACACACACACACACCACACACTACTAACATTTGGCTTCAACTAGAAGAGACAACACACATCCATATTAAATGTATTTTCTTTAACTAAGGCACAAGAGTTGAGACACTAACTTACTTTATATGCTTTTCTCCACTCACTCCCCATCACACACAAATAGCCATCAGTCAGACAGAATGAGACAGCTTAGTCTCCTCTGATATGTGCTGTTCTTCTGTGTGTCTGTCAGAGTGGGTTGGAGTGGATTGGGTTAGGCTGGGTAGGGCTGGGCTGGGCTGGGTCGGATGGAGGAGCATGGAGAGGCTGTGAGAGTGAGCTGCTGTTGGGTTATTATTAGCCATTGGGTGTCATCATGGCTGCTTTTACACAGACAGCCTGTCTAGGGGCTGAGGAGTGTGTCTCAGTTGATTGAGAGGGTTTTTTTTTTATTGTTTTATTTTATTACTGTTTTTTTGGTTGAGTGATCTGTTTATTTCATTTTAGGAGCTAGATGTGGGTGGGAGATTTTGTGTTTCATGTTTGGGTGTCAATTTAACTGTGTGTGTGTGTGTGTGTGTGTGTGTGTGTGTGTACGAGAGTGAAGTGTCAATAAACGGAGTAAATATCTTTTATGTGAGAGAGAGTGCATGTTTGGCTGAGGGATGATGGCTATTTTTGTGTAAAGAGGATGTATGAGTTCATATCTTGTTGTTAGAGCTTCCATTTTCTGGGTTTGTAGGAGTGTGTTTCTTGGCCTTGCTTGCTTGTGTGTATGTGTTGTGCATGTGTGTGTATATGCCACAGTTTACTTAATGTGACCATTTGTGTGCCATCATTTTGGGATTAGTGTTTTAGAAGTGCTACTCAAACTAGTGAGTGTGTGTTGCCTGTAGGTAGTGTTTGAACTTTTAGGGCTCACATCTCTGAGTGTGTATGTGTATAGGGTACGGTGTGTGTGTGTGTGTGTGTGTGTGTGTGTGTGTGTGTGTGTGTGTGTGTGTGTGTGTGAGTGCTCTTTGTGTGTGTGTTGTGTGTCTCCCTGTGTCACTAGCAGGCCGTAATGTCTCTTCATGTTTCCCCCCCAGGCTCCATGAGTTTGATGAGCAGGTGGCGGCGGTGAGGGAGGGCATGGCCCGCGTGGTCCCAGTGCCCCTCCTATCCCTCTTCACTGGCTATGAGCTCGAGACCATGGTGAGCAACACACACACACACATACATACATACATACACACACACACACATACATATGTATGCACACAGGCAATCGTACACACACAACTCTGCTGACACAAAAACTTATATACACACACACACACACACACACACGCACACACAGGGAGAGAGCAAGAGAGAACAACTACATAGACACACACATTCCCACTCACTCAGGAATAGATGCTCCGGAGTTCTCCTCTTGCCCTCTCGCTGCTCCCCGTGAGTGAAGCCCATCTGTGGCCCTCTCTCAACATGTCCAGATTGTAATTTGGTGGATTCGCTGAACTTTTAAACTCCACGCCACGCAGTCAGTCGAGCTGTCACTGTCAGCCACGCTTTATGAGCTCCCAGAGAGAGAGAGAGAGAGAGAGAGAGAGAGAGAGAGAGAGAGAGAGAGAGTTGTGGAAGTTCAGATGCAGTTTACATTTACCTCTTGGCTATTAAACACACTCAAGCAGATGACGGACCGTGCTACGTGCTGTTGGGCTTTGATCAGTTGCTCTTATTTTGATTCTTTTTCTTTTCTCTTTTTTTCTGCCTACTTCATGTCATTCTTCACTTTGCCTCTCCTCTCCTCTCTCTCTCTCTCTCTCTCTCTCTCTCTCTCTCTCTCTCTCTCTCTCTCTCTCTCTCTCCCCCTCTGCGTCTCTTTCTCTCTCTGTAACCTTCCCTCCATCCCTCCAACCATTTACCTCCTCCCTTCATGTCATTATTTTCCTTCATTCCTTTCTTCTCCTTCTTTCTCCTGTTCTTTCTCCCTCTCCTTTCTCTCTCATCATTATTCTCTCTCTCCATTCTGTTTCCAGGTGTGCGGTAGCCCTGACATTCCACTGCACCTGCTCAAGTCGGTGGCCACCTACAAGGGGGTGGAGCCCACTGCTCCGTTGATCCAGTGGTTCTGGGAGGTGATGGAGTCCTTCTCCAACACAGAGCGCTCGCTCTTCCTGCGCTTCGTCTGGGGCCGCACACGCCTTCCCAGGACCATCGCTGACTTCCGCGGACGCGACTTTGTCGTGCAGGTTTGTGATGGTAGCAAGGGGCCTGGGCATATACTGTTGAACATTTTCAATCATTTTACGCAGCTCAAGCTCAAACGGATAAATTTAATTAGCAGGAATTCAAAGTTCATGTTCGCAAATTGTATCATCTGATATTAAGCTGTGATGTGACTGCTTACATTGTGCGAGTGAAATAAGCGCATTCGGAACCCAAAACCCACAATTCTGGGAAGAAACCAGTCCTCCAGGCTGTATGCGCTGTTCTTGTGTGTAAAAATAAAGATGCATTGACTATGGAGTTCCAAGGCATTTGGAATACGTGGGCTTTGTTTCATCTTGCACAGGAACTGAAAGTAGCATTAAGCCTATAAGAAAACGGTTTGACTAATTGCACAGCTCTTTCTATTGTTGCAATATATTTTTGCTTTTATCCAGCATCAGATCATACTGGTCATGATTTCAGTTAACTTTCACTTTTCCAAGCGGATCTGTGCAGACTCAAAGAGGATTCTTGAATTTTGATAAGATCTGCTGCTTATTCTGAATAAGTAAGGGATAACGCCCCACGAGGTGACCGGTTCTACAGAAATAATGGCGAGGTGGAGTTTAGAACAGCCCCTCGGTCTACTTGTACAAGGGTCTGCGATCTCGCCTATTGAGAAACGATTGCTTACTGGATATACAATAGGCCCCATGAGTAAGCGAGCATACAGTATGCTGACCTGTTTTGTGTCCTGTTTTATTCATTATAATGATGGCTATAGACTGTGCAAGCAAGTTTTGACTTGGTTCGGGGAGTGAAAACGCCAGTCATTTTCGCCAATGAGAAATCGATTATTACACACGCTGTCTTAACCACACATCGTAGACTTTCAACTAGCTAAGGCAGAACAAAAGGATTGCCTGTGATCATGACAATTCTACGGGTTCATATGGCATCAACATTGATTCAATAAAAACGTATTTTAATCGTAATATCACAAGAAATCACTACACTACCCTTCATCCCGCAGTGTAAAACGGCGCCTTCAGTTGGAGGAGATTCGCGTTGCTGGGTAATCTGTTGTAGCAACGACGCAGTCACATAATTCCACGTGGTTCAGACGGGCGTTCAGAGCACTGACCTCAAAATGGCGCCAGTTCAGGAAGCTTTCCACTTATTTTAAGCGGAATCTACTCTCAATAAACTGTAGGAAGTAAAGTCACTGTGATGTACTCAACTGATAAGAACACTTGGTGAACTACCGTAAACTTAAGAAATGTTATCGCTCGCAATGACTTATGGGAAAGGTAGTCCTTCGCTTTTCGCCACAAATTCACATTTTTATTCAGAACGGAAGGTTACACGGTCATCACCTACCCAGTAGCTGATTAGACTGAGTGAAGGCTTTAAACGCTTATAAACCGGAGTTTTCGAAACGTCAACGGCGAAATTGAATGGGCAGCGTGTTTCCTGGAACCTGAGGCGATTTTTCGAGGCGGTGTAACTGGGTCTGTTTAACAGTGAACATAAAGCGTGTGTGTGTGTGTGTGTGTGTGTACTGTATAAACAGTATGATTTATAAGCTATCCAGCTATGCAGGAAAGTCTAGTGTAGATCTATTAACCAGTAGCCTGTCTATGTTACCATGTATGTTACCCCATGGATAAGAGTGCATGTGCTGACCTGTTGCGTCTTTCTCTGCTGTGAGCAGGTCCTGGACAAGTACAACCCTCCTGACCACTTCCTGCCGGAGTCGTACACCTGCTTCTTCCTGCTCAAGCTGCCGCGCTACTCCTGCAAGCAGGTGCTGGAGGAGAAGCTCAAGTACGCCATCCACTTCTGCAAGTCCATCGACACCGACGACTACGCCCGCATCGCCCTGACCGGAGAGCCGGCCGCTGATGACAGCAGCGAGGACTCCGATAACGAGGACGCAGACTCCTTCGCCTCCGACTCCACCCAGGACTACCTGACTGGACACTAAACCATGCCCTTTGACCTTTCACCCCCGCCCCCCAGAGTGGTGTGGGCCCACATCAAGAACAAGCTGCCACGCGTTAACAATAATTAATAAAAACATCAAAAAAATGAACAAACAGGAAAGGAAGTAAAAGAAACTCAAAAAAAAGACTTTTCTCTTTTTTCCCTCCTTGGTTTTGTTCTCACCTATTTATAATACATGCACATTCGTACCGTACACACTACCACAACTCTTATGTGAAGAAAGACAAGACAGATAAATGTATATCGTTGATGTGCAATTAGCTTTTAAAGCACCATAAGCTGGCGAGAAGATAAGAAAACAAGAAAAGAAAACAAAAGAGAACACAAGCTTATAGATCTTGTTTTTTTTTTTTTTCATTTATGTGTGTGAAAGAGAGAAGGGAGAGGACTCGGGTGCACTTGTGTTTGGGTGTTTTTACGTTCATGACTGTGCTAAAGTCAAACAACGGGCTACGTCTCGTTGGCCAAGCACTGTGTGTGTGTGCGCGTGTGTATGTATGTTCTGTTGTATGTTGACTATAATGTGCAACAAATGAGATAGTATTGTTACAATAATTTCTTTTTGTTTCTTATTTTATTTGATTTTGAATAGCAGTGTTTATTTGTAAGAACCTTTTTTTTAAAAAAGAAATATGAAGGTGTCGATGTTTGTCAGTCGACGTGATCAGAGCCTAAAGGCCGCTAAGCCTCGGCCTCCTTTTTAGCTTGTCCATCACTGTCCCCCATCTCTCCCTCTCTGACAAGGGTGTGTGTATGCACTGTCATCCATATGGAATGTATATAATATGATTGTGCCATGCCTTCATTAAGCGTCTAATTCACATGTAATAATAAATGTTAATACATTTCTGTTAATAAATTTAAACCAAAAATTATCCATTTTTATTCTTCTGGGCTTTAATTTATATTATTTTTATCTTGAGTTCCTTTGTTCATTTCTCACTCGATTCACAAATTGGGCATCTCTTGAAGTAGAGCGAAAGTGGCCGTTGATGTCGAGGAATTTGATCATTCAAACAATTCTGGATCTGAAACAAAGAAATTTGGGTCACAGGCTTCACAGGAGGGCCAGAACCCGGTTCTTTCTGCTGCAGCCATCAGATCATTCTTTTAGTGCCAGTAAAACAACACACACACACACACACACACACACACACACAAAAAAAAAAAATCTCTCAGCTTTGGCTTTGCTGATAAAAGCGTTCAAATGTCTGTGGGTATCATGTCACTAAGACCGCTTAGCGGTGGGAGTCCCGTATACTCTGCCGCTGCAGCCAATGGGTGCATTCCTCTAGCCCGTTAGCACTCTCAGAAGATTAATGAAATCCCTCATAATTACCTCCACGTCTCGCTCCAGCGGGACCAGCCAACCCACCTCCTCCTTCTCCAGCCCCACCCTCGTCCCCTATGTGTACGTATGGAATGTACACTACTCTACTAGTACTTAAGCCCTTCTCTCTCGTGCTCTCTCGTTCAGTCCCTCACATGCTCAGAGAAGTGACGCAGATGTGTATGGTCTCGTGAGCGTCCGCTCTGCTCAACAGTGAGATCCACTTCTCTCAGCCGGCTGGGTTCACATGCTCAAGAAATGCCCAGACGGCATTCCTGCATGTTTACCACCCGTGCACGGGTTTATGTAAAGGGGCAGGTCGAAGTTCAACCTGGTGATTCCTCATTCCACTTGTGCCTTGCCTGCATCTTCTCGCCCCCTCCCACCTTCCCCGTCGACCTCGCCCTCCACATCTTGACGGCCCAAAGATTCCATCTCACATGATCAGCCTTCATATCCTAGACGGATTACAGTCATCTGTGGAAGTATATGATTGGTGATCCTGAGCTTTTTTTTCTGATGATGGCTAAATTGTGATGCCTTATCAGCATTCTTGCGTGTATTAACTTTTTTTGCCCCATACCTTCCTACACCACCCCACTCACCCCCACCCCCACCACCCATCTGTGTGTGTGAGAAATACTGCTGGAGAGAGTACTGTATGAGAGTCAGGTGCTTCTCCCATGCGGCGCTTGACTGCAGGCTAATTGATGTGGGGAACTGGAGTCCACACACATGCGTACACACACACACACACACACACACACACTGGGAACGCTCTTGATGTTTGGATGGAACAGTAATAGTATTTGAAAGCAGTGCCCGGGCGTTGTGTACTGCCGAATAAGGCAGTCCAAGCAACTCAGACAGTGCCCGCTTGGCATTTGGAAGTCCCGTGGTGTTACACAAGTGGGTGAAGTTTGGGCTGCCCTCAATAAAGCTCTGTAGACAGAAGAGAACTGTGGTGTGGTAAAACAGCTGTCCTCTTATTGCAACCATGCAGCCTGGAGCCTTCTCATAGTGATATTTACTTCTTTAATTACCAAGGGATACTAGGCAACTTTTTGACAGAGTTTGAGGTATCCTTTTTAATCAAAGAATTTGAAGGGTGGATAAAGTTTTATTCCCACCAGCCATTCAAAATAAAAAACACTTCAAAATAAAAGAAAACCTAGTCACATCATGACCTTGCTCGTTTTTTGCTATAAGACAATATTAGCATGTTGTAGTGGTGCCAAAAAGACTGAAAAATGTTTGTATTCCTTTAATGTAGCTAGTTCTCTAGTTTTACAACATAAAACTGCATGGTGTCCCTTTAAGCGATCAACCAATCATTTCTGGTTGTGACGTATGTCATGCTCATACTTTGGCTCTCATTCAAACTCAATACTTGGGCTGGGAGCCACTTCTTCTGTTTGCTGATTGGACCAATAGATCGGCTGTATGTGTGATTGCAGTGTCTTTGAAGGGTAGCCAAGAGTATTACCGTGGCAAAATAAATAACACACTGGCACAGCCAGGCTAGGATTCTTGCTGAAAAGACTAATTGAGTAATGTATAAGTACTACTAATGGATCCTTTGACTATGACCTCTGCCCTAACCCCCACTGAAGTGATAAAATAGATCAGTTACCCTACATAATCTAAAATGAATATTATTAACACAAACCTAATAAATTTAAACCTGTCTCATAGGACATTTCCAGTGTGACACTTAAAAAGTTCAATTGCGTGGCTATGGTCAAGACAGGTGTTCAATCGTCATTACAAAAAATTTCTGATTAAATTTTTTTTTAATAAAAATATGCCTACCTACAGTACGCATAACAAACTACCTGGCAAGGAGTCTTGAGTTTGTTTATTTCTCTGGCATTGGCATGTGAGGCTGTGGAGAGGGTGGGGTGGTGGGGAGGGCCCATGGCTGGGGTGGAGGGGGTGAGAGAGAGAGTGAGGCAGGAAGGCGTGCTGGTCTGCTTGAGCTCCTGTGCTGCTGATCTGTAGTCGTGTGAGATTCCAACAGTCATGTGCTCCACTGTATACTGTGATCCCAGCTTTGCCCCAGTGGCCTGGACCCCTCACCCTCCAACCTCCTCTCTCTGCTTCTTTCTCTCTCTCTATCAGACTCTCTCTCTCTCTCTCTCTCTCTCTCTCTCTCTCTCTCTCTCTCTCTCTCTCTCTCTCTCTCTCTCTCTGTCCCTGAAGTCTGCTCTGGACTCTTCAATCTCCTGCTAATCTACTACTCCATGCTAACCTCCCAGCCTATGACTTTTACAAACACACACACACACACACACACACACACACACACACACACACCACTCAATCCTCTCTTTTGCCTTGTCCTTTGACCTCCCATTTTTTTGCATAACAAACACACTCAGTACTGGACTTTCATTCACTTCAACCACAACCACACACATACACACACACACACACACACACACACACACACAAACCACTCTCTCACACACACAAAGCACACCTCAGGCTTACAACCACAAGACCCAAGGTTTCCAGGAATGAATTCCCTCGCGCTTCACTGGACATCACAGGACCCCCTCCAGCCGCTCATTATGAACAGGCACATCCTGATGGTGGAAAATTAAGACCAGGCTGAATCTACGCTAAAGGAATGGTTGGATTTATTTATTTATTCAATTATTTACTTATTTTATCAGAACGAGAACTAAACCTATAACCCCGACTCCTCGTAGTACATTCAGAATCTCTAAATAAATAAATAAAAATATGGGGGCTTTTCACAGAATGAGAACTAGAGCCTAAGTAGCCTACTTAAGTATATATATATAGGCCTATATATATATTAGATTTTCACCTTTACTCAGAGAGTACATTAGAGATTGGCAGGAAATAAGAGGGAGAAGGAAAATATAACAAGTACTGACCTCAGGTCAGATTGTAACCCTGAAGCCCAATGTGCCAGTGCCCAGTGCATTCAGTATCTTGCCTAACAGCACAACTATGACTGAGCCCTGCTGACATTTGAATGGAAAAGTAGTGGTTGTCTAAAGCCACCCACTCTGAATTTTAAGTGGGTTTGGTGCAGAGTCTCTTTGCATGAGTCAGGCGAGTGAAAGCAGCTGGGAGCTGGAGGCTGAGGTACAGTGGGCTATAGTACAATAGGGAGTCTGATCAGCAGGCACCAGACTGGGTAGTGTGTGGCCCATGTGAGGGCTATGATGGTGGGGAGATGGGACTGCAGAGAGAGGGCTGCCAGTGGAGGCTGCAGACACATGATGCTTACTGGAGCAGCAGCACGCTGACTTCGTGCAGTCACATGCAGAGCAGTCTCCTGCGTTCCTTCTGCTTTCTTTCTTTCTTTCTTTCTCTCTTTCTCTCTCTCTTAATTTCTCTTTCTTGTTGCAACAGTTCTACACAGTACAAACATAAAACATCAAAACATGAACTCTTTCTCTTTCTCTCTCTGCCACAGTTCTATCATTTCAGGGCCAAGTTAGAGAGGTTAGAATAATGCAGTCTTACCTACTTGTAACAATAGCCTACAGCACTTATCTACTAGATTCCGGCTTGCTGGAGATATTCTAATTAAAAAAGGTTGGATCAGCCCCTGGATACGCCAATCATAGTCTCGTGCTGCATTCTCAAAGTTAGCTGATTGGCCAGGATAGGATGCATCCTGTGTGAACAAGGCAAATGGCTAGAAACCCAGACGGAGTACTGATAGGAATAGGATAGGATAGGAAATCAGCAACTTAGTGGTCTGATATACACGTACATTATGACAAGAGCTGTATTTCCTTCTTTGTATTCTGCCGCCATTGTAGATTCTTAAATGAAACGGTACTGGATGTACATGCCTAACAGATTCATTCCTGTAGGCAGGTGGCTGACTGAGTGTGCCTGATGGCTCCAAGCCAATCAGAGACATGCTGTTCCTCAGCCACTTCTCATAATGAAAGACTGTATTGCATTTGCATGATGACGTCCATGCCTTCCCCTCTATTGATATAGCAAGAACACACAGTGCTTGTTGAAGGTGTTCTCAAACTCTCAATCTCTTTAGCCCTCCTGTTGCTCACTACTGTATGGGGGCTCAGTGGCCTCAGGCTGATGCAGTTTGCCAATATAGTATAGGCTACATTCACTCTCTCCTGTCACATTGTCGCATGTGATGGTGTCGGGCGGTAGGGTGTGTGTGTGTGTGTGTGTGTGTGTGTGTCTGCTGCCTCACTCAGCTGGGCGCTGATGTCAGAGAAACAGCATGACGTAGGGAAGGTGACCGTGGCTGACAAGAAGTCTTTTGTGTCACCACGACAACAACCACTAGGAGGTTGTAGGCCTGTCAGTCAGGCAGTGGACCCCTGTTGTTACGGGTGTCATTTCCTGTTTATGGACTTTAGTGTATGTAAATGAATGACATCAGCCCAATTCTAATAATAACTTGTGTGTGTGAACTCCATTGAACCTGTTAGCTAATGTTTTCTGTAGGCCTCCCATTGGAGATTAACTTCAAACTTAGATAGTTTATTGTTTATTAGATAGTTTATTGTTCAGATTTACTGTATATACTATATTTTTGGGATGACCTTAGCAAATTATATTGTTATCATATAATTATAATCAATTCTGTAAATGTAGATTAGATTTATCAAATTGTTTTCAAAAGATACATTTCCAGAAATGCATTCACATGCTTGACAGTTAACATTACTGCTGTTACTTGATATCTATGTACCTGGGTTTGAGGGCTTTATTGCATTTTTGTTTGCATTACACTATATAATATTGTGGCACTTGTTTTAACATTGGCACAATACTGGTGTAGTACAGCGTCAATCATATCCCTGTAAACATGCTAATTTTTAACCTTTATAAGATTCACATTTTGTTAGCAGGCCATCAGGCTAATGTGTCCAACAAATGACTGAAGCATATGTCCAGCCTAATTAGCATCCCCCAAACTAAGGTCAAATAATCACACGCTTGGCCCAATCTGCTCGGGGTTGTTAGACTGCCCATGTCAGTGGAACAGGATGGGGAGAGAGGAGTTCCCAAATGTACTGGACTTGTGAACCCATTTGACATTGAAAACTAAAGTTATTCCATTCTAGTGTAATGTAGGACAAAATTTAAATCTGCTTTTGAGTTTTAGGTACCTTTTATAATAAGATCCCAGCAGAACTTTGTAAACTTTATACCCAAACTTTGTTTATAAAATGATCAGGCAAGTACATTTTTTCCCTTCTGCTACCATTATTTGTGTCAGTTTCAATCTAATGCAAAAACATAAAACAATTTAAAAGTTTACAACTAAGTTTGAAGTTTGAACCGTGTGCACATCTCTTCGACGTTGAACGTCTTCCAACAACACCATAAAAAATCCACTTCATCATGTTATTACTGAAAATGCTCAAGCATAAGTCTCTTTTGGTGACTCCACCTGTCTGTTACCTCAGAAACATGGCGCATCCATCACTGATAAAGAATTAACCTCTTTAACCTTACATGCTATCATATCAGAGCCCTTGTGTGTAAACACATCACAACAGGAGAGCATCCCAATACTGTGTGTCACAGCCCACCTACCTGGGCCTGACATATAGGTGGTGGGAACAAAACCTGTCTGGTTGACTTAGCATGCGTCTGGGGTCACAAGGGTCACCAAGGACCGAGACAGGATAAGTATCTAAGTACTCGACCCCTCAGTGGTCTGAAGAGCAGCTATGGGATAAAAGAGTAAGACAACCGAGACCTAAGCACCAGCCTGTCGCCAGTGTTGTCACTGCCACGACGTGTAAAGGATTGCGGAGTGGCTGCTTTGATTCAGTGTCTTGACCCCTGGTGCGTCCTTTCACCTTTTGAAGTCATAATACGATAGCCTTTAAGAGGTTAGGATGAACGTCAGTTCAAATGCAATGTCTGATGGCATGTAATTTGTCAGGTTTTTTTTTTTTTGGTCGATCTCAAGCTTTGTGTGTCTGTTCACACACACCTTAGGCTCACCACCAAAGCATTTGATGATAAATCCATTATTTCCACTTGCCTTGTGCCAACCCAGACACTGAGAGGTGTTGCTGGCTTGTGGTCAAGAATTTCTTAAAAAAACAACTGATTAACCTTCTGACCCTTAACCCCTCTGTCCATGATGTGTCTATAGGTGCCTTGCTCAGGCCTCTTCATGATGTGGTCCACAGGTCAGTACTTGAACCATCAACCCGTCAGTTTCAATTCCAAAACCTTTAAAGGAGAAATCAAGTGTAAATCAATCCATAGCCCTGTTGTTCAAACTCACTAAGTGCTGTAGGGAGGAATATATATATATGGGCAATTCCACGAAGAAGTAAACCTCACCTTAAAACTTCAAGTCTCACCTACATGGACATACAAATTCTTCCAGAAAACTTCCAATACAAAAAAGTATTGTCTTGATGTAAATATTCAACTGAGCAAGTTTCGAAAGGATATCTGTTTGTTAAAATTTTTACCCTATTCAGCTATAATGTAAGTCTATGGAGGGGCTTATAATGGGCATAAGTGGGTGATAACACACACAAAGCTGCAATGCTATCAGTTATTTTTTTATTGTTATATTACTATTTCTGTCGTTACAGGTTAAAATCCACCATTCACAATCCTTTTGTATCGTTTTGGAAGGTTTTTCCAGACATCCATAACGTCACATCCATAATGCCATTTCTCCCAATGAAAACCAACTTTTTTACATTTACATTTGAAATTAAGTCTTTCTCTGTCTTTACTGAGGTGTCCTGTTTGGTATGAATGTAGTAATATTTACATTTCTCTAGAAATTTCACACACTTCACAGCAAAAACTACACTCTCTCAAAAGTTTGTCCGTTTTTCGTCACGTCCATAACGCAAATTGAACGGCTCATATTCTTATAATGTAAATCATGATATGAATTTTTTGTGTTTGCCTTTATTCAGCCATGGAGTTTGCATAAGAATATAATTGTGAAATACTGCTAGGTTTGCGGAGGTTATGTGGCATTTCGTTCATCAATAATGCACGAAAATGTCACGTCCATAACGCTGGAATTGCCCATATATATATATATATATATACATATATATATATATATATATAAACTTTAAGTGTCACCTACATGGACATACAAATTCTTTCAGAAAACTTCCAATACAAAAAGTATTGTCTCGATGTAAATATTCAACTGAGCAAGTTTCGAAAGGATATCAGTTTGTTAAAATTTTTACCCTATTCAGCTATAATGTAAGTCTATGGGGGGGCTTATAATAGGCATAAGTGGGTGATAACACACACAAAGCTGCAATACTATCAGTTATTTTTCATTGTTATATTACTATTTATCTTGTTACAGGTTAAAATCCACCGTTCACAATTGTTTTGTATCGTTTTGGAGGGTTTTCCAGACGTCACGTCCATAACGTCACATCCATAACGCCATGTCTCCCAATGAAAACCAACTTTTTTTACATTTACATTTGAAATTAAGTCTTTCTCTGTCTTTACTGAGGTGTCCTGTTTGGTATGAATGTAGTAATATTTACATTTCTCTAGAAATTTCACACACTTCACAGCAAAAACTACGCTCTCTCAAAAGTTTGTCCGTTTTTCGTCACGTCCATAACGCAAATTGAAAGGCTCATATTCTTATGATGCAAATCATGATATTATTTTTTTCTGTTTGCCTGTATTCAGCCATGGAGTTTGCAGAAGAATATGAAAAAAATTGTGAAATACTGCTAGGTTTGCAGAGGTTATCTGGCCTTTTGTTCATCAATAATGCACGAAAATGTCACGTCCATAACGCTGGAATTGCCCATATATATATGTGAATGGGGCATACTTACATTCAGTTTCATTATGCCCCATTGAGTCAGCATTAGTAATCGGTTTGTTATTCGGTCTATGGTACAACAGGGCTATTGACTGACTCACACCAGATTTCTCCTTTAATCAATCAATAAATAATGTCCTAAATTCTAAATGTCCATATAATGTGAAGAAGTCACACGTCATCAGGGACCATTCCCCGGGACAACGTTAGAAATGTTGAGAAATAATTTTGGTGATGTAAGAGTGACGTAGTTTGTACATAGAGTATATTTATTTAATCCATCAGACACTTAATAGGTCCTGTGAAAAGCCCATCAGGGTATGTGAGTTACGGAGTTGGGAGAGGTAGATTGAAAAGGCTGTGATTGAAATTTTGTGAAGGAACACCAGGGAAAACTTTGGTGCATGGTGCTTTGGTGCACACCCAAACTCACCCAGGGCCATTTTTTTAATTTTAGCATTTTAGCTAATGAGTGAACAAGTGCTCTCCTGCAGTTTGTAACACAGTAACCACACTTAGCTTAGCAGTATTCAGGCCCTCCCCTACATCCCTCCCTCTATAACTTGTTCTATCCTTCTCTCCCTCCTTCCTTCCCTCTTCTTTATTCTCCCTCCCTCCACTTCCCAGGGTCACTGTTACAGACCAGACTCTAATCATTAGAGCGAGGGGAGAGATTATTAGGTGGAGTTAGTACAGTCTGTCAGAGTGAAGGGGTGTGTTCTGTGTTTATGTGTGTGAGTTGGTGGGTGGGGGGAGTGTTTGTGCTTTCTCCAGAGTGGGGTGTGTGTTTGCGTTAATGCTGGCCAAGTCTCTGGCTCCATCGTTAATTTGTCACTGTCACCCAGGACACCCCCGGGACCTGAATAACTGTCATCAGTGGCGATCAGACGGCAGGGTCTTTCTCTGCTCCAGCACCATCAGGAGAGGACCTCTCCCTCCGCTCTCCTCGTCCCCAGTGGAACACACCAGCTTCCGGAACTCTGGGGATCACTGAGTGACCACAAGAACTCTCTTGCCTTCTGGATTTTTCCCCAATCCGGACAGTTTTATTTCAGCCAATTGCATCTGTGGAATCATTATTTTACATCATTAACTTAATCATCATCATCATCCTCATCACATCTTCATCATCATAGTGATCACTTTCTTAGCCTGAACAGCAACTTCATCTTAAAAGAGGTAAATTATTTATTTTATTTATTTCATTTTGCATATGTTGGATTTTTTTCCCCAAAGCCATATCATATATTCAGTGCTACAAAAGCATTTGATTAGTGCAACAATCAGACAACAAAAGACAACAAAACTTGATTAACTTTGTTAAAGTTTGACTTTAAAGTTAAAGACACAATTAAAATCACAAATAATATGCTTTTTAAAATAACATTCCAGGCAAAATGCCTTCCAAGTAAATTATTTTAATACTTCTGTGATAAAATAATTACTTGAATACTTATCAATGGTGAGATTTTTTCATAACACAAATATCAGGTCATGGTTTAATGGTCATGGAATTAAGCAATCATTATTTTTTTTTATTATTTTCTATTTTTGGTTCTAATATTTAACAGGTCAAAGTTAAAAGAAGAAAAGAAATGAAAACTTATAAAATCTCATTTGAAATACATTTGATGTCGAAGTTCCTAGCCTACAGTCTTTCTTTTTCTCTGGAGAGTGTGAGAAAGAGAGAGGGATTTACAGTAGCAAAATGGTGATTGTATGAAAGCGTTCAGTGTTCACTCTTTTTGGCATTACAGCTTAATACCGCTTCAATAGTAAGCCCGCCTGTTAAGTCATCCCATGTGTTCAGAATTTGTTGTGGGATCAGGATTGAGGCAAAAGATATTTACCAGCAAACCAAAACCTCACAGTACAATATGTGCACACACAGGCAAAGATCCTTTAGCAAATTCAATTTGGAGACAAATATTTCTCAGCAAGGTGAATGTAGAATAGACTAGACGAACATGGCTTCTCCTCATAAGATTTTGCCAATGTTAAAAGGAGGCTGGGTCTGCAGTGAGCACACCTATCCTAATGAGCGAGATGGAGAAGCAGCGAGGCTGCAGCAGAGCTTTTCCCTGCTTCACTGCCTCCATTCATCCAGCAGACATAAACCCTCTCTGTTCAAACAGCAGATTAAATGGATCTTTACACACGCTTAGGCGCTAGCAATGGACGACAGAGGTTTTGTTAAACAGAATCAGAACACACCCACACCACACCTACACACACACACAAACACACACACACACACTTAGCCTACATACTGACATACACAAACACACAGACACACAGTGGGACAAAAGAGCCCCTTTCAACAACACCAACCTGAAATCAAATAAAGACCTTCGCCTTTGTACCTTAACTCTGTTAGTGATTAGAATCCATATGAGTGTATTGTTCCTGCTACTCTAGAGCTGTTTCTGAAATGGCAAACTATCTTCACACTGCTTATATGATCCTGACTGGAGAGAAATCATTTAATCTAAGTTCAGAATACAAACAGTGTATATAGCCTATTAGCCCTATAGTTATATAGCCTAGGCTACGGCAGCGGCCTCAGACTTAGCTCCAGTCTGAGCTACAGTCCTCAGGCCTGTCAGATGATACTTATGCCAACAGTCACCATAAGAGCCTTTCAAAGTTGAGTGTGCACCTACAGTTCTTTCTGATGGCAAGATAAAAAATAATATGCTAGCAGATAGCACTTATAACAAGATAATTCATTTCTCATGTAGGGATATAAAACAATAAAGAATGTGATATACTGTATGACAACAAAAAGTGATTATTGTATAATCATATGGCGTCTTTGTTGGTCTCTTTAAACATATTGTATGATTAACACCAAAACATAAACATTTTTCACTGCAGAAAATATTATTTCACGCCTAATATGCCTGCAGGGTTGAAAGACAGCAGAAAGCCCTGTAAACTGCATCCACAAATCTAACTCATTGGTCATAGATAAGATGCAGAAATACTGCTAAAACAATATCCACAATAAATGCCACTGTGAATAGTGTGTGTGTGTGTGTGTGTGTGTGTGTGTGTGTGTGTGTGAGAGAGAGAGAGAGAGAGAGAGAGAGAGAGAGAGAGAGAGAGTTTGTAAAGAAATGAATGGACCTTGGTATAACAGGCCTATTGCATTACTAGTATTGACTGAATAACTTTTGAAGACTATGCAGCTTAGAAGACATTAATGCTAACTATGAAGACGTTAACCCCTTACTATTAACGCTGATGAAACTTCAACGGAGGCTGGGTGCTAATACAGAGGTTAGGCTAACAACTATTGTGTATTTTCCCCCATTTTTCACAACACAGGACTGTCATACATAGTAGTAGCCTACGTCTGACTCTGACCATTCTTATTAAGTTATATGTTGGATAGGGGGAATTTGGATATTTCTCTGGAACGCCGCAGATAAGTTGTAGATCATTTATGACTTTGGGATTAAGACCTCCTACTGCTATGATAGAGACCGCAGGGTATTTTCCCCTAGTTCTATTCTAGGCTGCCACCTCGAAGCCTCACATGAACAACCTCTGGAGTGTAAAGAAAGAGCGAGAGAGTGAGACCTTTCACGTGCATGCCAGTAATCTCTCAGCTGAGGTCGACCGCCAAACGTGAGCACACACCAACCTTTACAAACATGGCTATGATGGCCCTCACGTGTTGTTCAGGAACACCAAACGTTCTTGTTATGATTTTCTTTTGGCGATCTTGACATTCATTGAAACCTACGCAACCGATGGGCAGGGGCCTCCAAGGAGCGCGCATATGTTGGCCAGGAGAGAAGTGGACGAAATTGTGGAGGAAAGCAGAGGCGTTCATCGGGAGCCAGGGTGGAGATTGTTACTTATTTTGATCATGACGCCATTATTCCATGTTTCCATATTATTGCGATATGCAGATCGGCCCTATTGCAGAAATGTAGGCCTAATGCAAAATGAGGAAAATTAATCTGTATGGTGATGTATAGATTGTTCAAAAACAAACCTTCAGGCAGTCCATTCAGTTGCCACATATCCTTGACTGCCATAGATAATGCATAGATAATATGAAATGAAGAAGATTAATAAAAATCATCTTCATTGCTGCGTTTATTATCTGATCATGTACGCTGCAAAAACTATTCCACCTCCGGAAGGTCGTTGATTTGAATGGATACAAATGATTCCTCTGAGAAGACGAGGCTAATTTGAACAAATTATAATGGACTGGCATGACTGATAAAACTTACTTTTAAATGAGTAAAACTTACAAAAATATGGAACCGGCACAAAAGACTCTGGCGCTGTCCCTATCACTCATTCTTAGTGCCTGTGGGCTATTAAAACCCCTTGCCAATCCTTGGCTCTCCATCCCACCATCTGTGACTCCCTGGGTGTGCGTGTTGGGGTTCAAGAGGTGAACAACCAAAGAGGTTTCCTTACTTAATTGCGATGTCTCCCTCCGATGCGGCACAGGGGATGTGCGTAACACAGGAAATGAAGCTGTCAAGGAGACGCCTGAAGGCTTGTCAGGCAGTGGGCCTCTGAAGACATCTACCTCACGCTGTGACGCGTGACTTTGCGTAATACGTGGTGCTTTATAAAGCAGTATACAGTTACGATGGTAAAGCTGAGTTTGTTAGCTGCATCATTTTTACTTTTCTCATTTCAGCTGAGGTCAGAGAAATGTAATAGCTCATGTTAGACATTAGGCCTAATCCAAAAGTAATTTGACGTAAAGAAGTAATGGTCATAAGATAGTGACAGAGAGTAGGTAGGCTATGGGTCCGTGTGTGTTTAAGTGGGTAGTTTCTCTTCTTCCCTCTTGGTAATTTAGGCATTATGCCATTCTTTCACATTCTTATTAGTTTAATAATTCATGTAACACTGAAGTGTTCTGTAATGATGCCAGAAACTCATTTGAAATTGAAATGTCAATGTCGGTTTAAGATCCGTCTTTTTTCAAACAGTCCAAACAGACCACAGGTACATTCAGCTGGTACCACCTTTCTCATCTCTGTTACCTAACCTATTCTTGTAAACACCATTCTGGAAAGCAGTCTCTCAGATCTTTTTCACGTTATTTATGGCCATAAGTTGTTGACTTGACAAGAAACTGGTGAGGCTCTACACTTCATAGATGTATTGACCGAAAGTAAAGTAAACTGGTGAAGCTATGTTGATTGTAGTAGACTGTTGATGCTTTTTAGGGCCTCCCAAAGTGCAATAGGCCACATACGTGACATAGGAAACAGAAACAGTTATGGACTCATGGATGCTCCTTGTACTGTCCATATAGCGCTGTGAGGCAAAGGTTTAGTATTTGGTGCTCTACAAATTGAATTGAATTAAATTAAATTGAATTGAATGGATCTTTGACCTCTCTCTCTCATGATTTAGATCATTCCATATTGGGTCCTGTAGTTGGCTTAAGATGCATCTAAAGTATGACGATACAGTACACCAATTATTGATTTGAGATCTGATCTTCTCAGAAACTGATAATTTGACCTCTCTCTCTCTCTGTCATGATATAGATCATTCCATCTTGGGTCCTGTAGTTGGCTTATGAAGTATGATGATACAGTACACCAATTATTGCTATATCTAAGAAGAAACTTGATCATTTGACCTCTCTCTCTCTCTCTCTCTCTCTCTCTCTCTCTCTCTCATGATGTAGTTACCATCTTGGGCCCTGTAGTTGGCTGAAGATGTATCTGGAGAACAAGAGCAACCTGGAGATCGAGATGTCTCAAGCCGGTGCACAGGGTCAGCAGAGCCGCGTCGGACAGAGGAAGTCGGAGGTCATGGCGGGAAACTTTGACGAGCTGCGTTTGCTGGAGGGAATCTCTGACCGGAGGGAAACGCAGAAACTGCTACAGGCAGCCGCCATGCCACCAGGGCACTGTGCCATCTATGCCAATACTCACCAGGAGGACAGGTAAGACAAAGACAGAGAGGGTTGACAAAGACACTGTTTGACTGTTTTACCCCTGTTTCACACTTTGCACTGCTCAATGGTGTTTTTTTTTTGCCTCCAACGGCACCTCCCAGGCAGCACAGCCTAAAAGGCACTACCTTAACCCTTACCCTAAACATAACCCCCTTAATCCATCATCTTAACCCTAAATTTGGGGGAGTAGTGCCGTGAGTACAGCACTGGTAGGCATCATTGAGGGCAAAAAATACCAAAGACCCTGTGCACATCCATTGATGGATATCATTGACTTTGCATGGAGCTCTCTCAAAATGCATTGTGGATCTGTCCGTTCCAACGGCTCCGTTGCTTACGTGAAAGTTGAGAAATATTCAACTTTTCATGCAGAAGCACTTCCGTCACCCAATCAGATCAACTCCCTCTATGTCAGACACACCCTCCGTTGTCCATTGACGGACATGTACAGTGTGACACAAGCGTAACTTGCAAAGGGTTTCATGCACTGCAGTGTGTGTGTTCACTATCACAACGTACCATTGATAAATTCATGACTACCAGAGAGAAGGAGGTTAAAGAGAGTGTGTAGACTAGGATGTGTGGGGCTTTGAATGATGTTCTTTGCCCACATCCTGGTCCTACACTACAAGTCTTGGAGGGAGAGCAGGTGGGGCACCAATGATTGTATTTACTATGGGAGTCTTAGGCTGGGTGTATGGGACATGCTTGGTCCCCATCGTAAAGGGCTTTAAGTCACTGGCGGTCATAAACACCTCAAAGAGGATTTGGCCTTCACGTGCGGAGTCACATTATCCCAGGGGTTGTCCCAGTGGTGTGTGTGTGTGTGTGTATGCACGTGTGTGTGGGTGTCATGTGTGTCAGTGGGTTGGGGGGTGTGTGTGTGTATGTATGCACGTGTGTGTGGGTGTGTGTGTCAGTGGGTTGGGGGGTGTGTGTGTGTATGTATGCACGTGTGTGTGGGTGTCATGTGTGTCAGTGGGTTGGGGTGTGTGTGTGTGTGTGTATGCACGTGTGTGTGGGTGTCATGTGTGTCAGTGGGTTGGGGGGTGTGTGTGTGTATGTATGCACGTGTGTGTGGGTGTCATGTGTGTCAGTGGGTTGGGGTGTGTGTGTGTGTGTGTGTGTGTGTGTACGTGTGTGTGTCATGTGTGTCAGTGGGTTGGTGTGTGTGTGTGTGTGTGTGTGTGTGTGTGTGTGTGTGTGTGTGTGTGTGTGTGACTGAGGCATGGAAGAGAGTCGGAATGTTTTAAGATTAGAGGCTCTGTTATGAAAAGGGTCTGGAATGAAAAGAGGACTTGACTGAATATGCCCCTAAATATTGTGTGTGTGGGTGGATTGGTCAGGTGCGTACAGTTGTGTGCATATGATGTGTGTACAGTTGAGTGCATATGATGTCCTAATCTCTGGCCTATGGTTGTGACGCCAACAAAGCTTAGGAGGAGTGGAATTTGTGTTTGAATGGCAAACACGTGAGGAAACAGTAACCAGTCATGAATGAAAAGCATGATCTCTCTCTCTCTCCCTTTGTTCCCCCTAGGAGATTCCTTGTCAGTTATTCCTAATCCCACCTCTTTGATAGTGTGTCCTCACCATCTCTGCAAGTGTTGGATTTGTCTCTGGATTCCTCTTAGCCTTTGCGTCCTCTTACTTATTCTCTCTACTGACTCTCTGCTGGTTGTAGTCATTTCCTGTCTTTGTGGCCACTGGCTGGTGTAGAATGTGTTAGAACAAAATCTTTGTTCTATGCGTGGTAGTTACAGGGAGGAAAAGGAATGATGCCGAAACCTGTATTAATTAGAAGACGGTTTATTGGTAACAACACAAAGTTCAGCAATCCAAAGTGGGTTGCTGGAGAAGGTGCATTTCTACACGTTCTGTCAGCTTAAGGATTCGGCTTTTAGGGACCATTGCATACATTGTTGCAAATCTGGTTGATTCCCAGAATGTCAGCGTTTCATTTTGTTAGAACACATTGTCCAGAACAAATTATTCTTACACATGTTTGGCTAGTATACTACTGCAGATTGGTAGCATACTTAAATAGCACTAGTGTTATGGGTACGTGGGTAGAGGGTTTTGACTTGTTAAGTAAACTGGTGAGGCTCATACACTGCATGGGTGTAGTTAGTTGGTCTTGACTTGTAAGGTAAACTGTTATGCTGCTATGTTGATTGTAGTAACCCGTTAATGCTTTATATGGCCTCTAAGTGCATTATGCTACATAAATTAGATGACAGAGTTAACAGAAACAGTGAACAGAATTAATCAGAATTAGCACTAGTGTTAATGAACAGTGTCTAACTCCCAACACCAAATCCCACGACTCTCTTTTCTAATTAGCTACACATATGGACTACGTTTGTACAAGGACAAGAAGCCCCCTCCTCCCTCTCCCTTTCTCTCTCTCTCCTTCTCTCATATTTGACTGTTATGGAATTGAATATGGCGAATCGCCACCCGTTGTGCAATAGTCTTGAGGGGGATTACCGTTCCTAAAGCACCCTATCTAATCCCCTCTCTGTCTTTCTCTTTGGCCCCAAATGCCACAATGGGCCCAGGAAGCTGGGTTACTTACAGCATTGTGTTTTTGTACTGTGTTTGTGCCACCCTAAGAGTTTTTTGCTGCCCTGAATTCAGGCCGAGGTTAACGGATGCAATTGAAAGGAAGGGGTTGACTTTAAGATCATTTAGTGAACAGTGGTGATGTGTTCATTTATGTGTTATGCATCATAGGTGTAGCCGGTTGTGGTCCGCACGTACTGCCACCATGCTAGCCGAGCTAGCTGGCCTCCGTTACACTCACCCTCCAAATCCTCATTCCCATCCGGGTCACGGCACCAATGTAGCCGGTGGCAGTCCGCACAGCACATGGGTCTCAAACCCGCCAATCCGCAAGCTACAAACTCCCGGCGTGGGAGTCGGTCGCTCTAACCACCTAGCTAAAAGCCTGAGCTTCTAACTCAGCCGTTAGAAGTGCCCAAGGAATTGGGTGATGAAGATTTACACGTACTGCCGCCACACTAGCCGAGCTAGCTGGCCTCTGTTACATAGGCATGGTACTGTACTACCATTGACTAGCTTTAAAACTGGTCACAATGTATGTACAGTGAACAGAACAATACTTGGCTTTCCTCTGTTTTTTATTGTAAAAATTATCATCAGGACCTGTTAACATATAAAATATGTTATTAATATGATATACTTTGGAGTGAAAATGGTGTTGGAAAGAATACCTACACACACACACACACACACACACACACACACACACACACACACACACACACACACACACACACACACACACACACACACACACACACACACACACTCATCTTGACTGTCTGGTTGACTTGTTCCAGCTTTCATTTGTTCCGCCCGTTAGCAGCGGCAGCTCTGTGGGCCTTAAGGATCAGCAGAATTAGCCCAAGGCCTCCTCCGCTAATTAGAAGTCTTTTAGTTTACTGTAAATTCTGACCTGCTTGTGTCCACGGACTGTGGCCAAGTCATAACCTAGTGGATTTGATTTCCCCACATCAGTCTCAGATCCTCACCCCACTGCCCTCCATCACTCCTTCCCTCCTTTCCTCCCTCCTTCCCTCCCTCCTCTCTTGAAGCCGTCGAGCACTCTTGCTAATTTAGCCTGTGCTAGCCTAGCGCTGGTGGGTTAATGAAATTTGCAGTGTGAATTTCATTGGTTAGGCTGGCTCATGATGTAAATAAAGATGTCTGTGATTGAGAAGGTTTGGGAAATGAACTTGAACTTCTCTCCGGGCTTCTTCCACTCTCATTTAATTAAAGGGTCTGAGTGTGTCTGTCTCTCTGTCGGGTTGGGGTCGATAGCTGCCCTCTTTGATTGTCTGAGGAAAATGGCTTTACAATTTCATTATGATTTTTACAGAGTTCTGTCGTATTATTGTATTGGTGAAATACAATCAGAGTATTAGAAAAGATATGAAATTAGATTTTTTGTCTAATGAGGTCTACTGTCTGGATAATCTTACAGTATTAGAAACTTGTGGAAGGAATGCCATTGATGACGGCTATTATCCAGACAGAGCCAGGCTCTTAAAGCATGACTGCAGAGGAATGTGTTCTTCTGACGGCTGGCTGGCAGACAGTAAAAGGATGATCAAGAGCTATTGTCCATTAGCTGCCTTAAAGGTAGAATCAGTGACTTTTTTGTTATTGTTTGGGGCAGACTTCTTTGTTATTGTTTGCTGCAAAAATTCTAGAGCGGAGTGTAGCCACGAGGATTCATGGAGAAATATTATGTTTAAGGTTTTAAAAATGTTATCTATTTACAAACCATATAAAATCACTGACTCTGCCTTTAACAAGAAAGCCTTTTTCAACCTGGCTTTTGCTTCATATAAAGGAGTATTTGTTATCTTGTACATCTCTGCTCACAATCCCGAGTCCTGAGACCTGATTGGTGATGCACAGACAGTAGACTACTTTGAAAGTGTTGGAAAATCTTTTCGTCCTTTTCTTTTTACTTTTTAAATCCATTTACTTTTGTTTTTATTCATTTGTCTCAATTTGTCTTGTTACTCTGACAGAAGTCTTTTATGATACCTCCAGTGAACCACCTGGTGACAACCCATTGGCAGCTGTTTGTGCTTAAATAGTGTATTCTCCTTCCCATTCAGGTAAAATGGGCTGTTTTAATTGCCTGTCAGAAAAAAGATGACTCATTTTAAAGTTTATTAGAAGTCCATAAAATGAAGTGCTAATTGATTGTAATGCATGAAGTGCATATCTTTTTGTCCGGCGTGAGCCGTAATTTTAGGGCCGAAGGGGGATCATTAGCGAAACGGTAAATCGCTCATTAACTCGTTAGCCGTTTGCACCATCAGCAGTTTCACACATTTTTTCCCCGGCAGAACAAAAGTTTAACCTCAGCAATATGTGAGGCTCTTAGTGAAGCTGCTTCTGTGTTAAGACACAGTGTTGAAACAGCCAGAAGCTCTTGCTGTACCTCTTTCCTCAGTGAGTTCGCTATAAGTCTCTGGAGACAGTGGGGGTTCCTTTGCAGAGAACCGCTGGTTCTGGCCCATATTCGGCAGACTTGCGGGCCACATGTGGCTGTGGCTGTCTTGGAAAGTAGCCTGAAACACAGTTTTATGTATAATTTTGTGCACTATTATAGAAGGATTTTCTGGCCCACAGTCCCTTAGTGTATTACTGTAAGCTTTTTCAGTTTCCCATTCAGATGCATTCATCACTGAGTGAATCTGGGAGAATTCCATCTACTGCCTGTATCTTCAGAGTTAGGGAGAGCAAGAGGAGAGGACAGAAATGCATTCATGAACAAAAACACACAAACAAACCAACCTCACACCACGGTACCGGTATAAACATGTTGACATGATGGAGGCTACTGTGTGTGTCTGTTGGGGGGGTTTGTGTCCCTGTGTGTGTGTGTGTGTGTGTGTGTGTGTGTGTGTGTGTGTGTGTGTGTGTGTGTGTGTGTGTGTGTGTGTGTGTGTGTGTGTGTATTTCCTCTCTCTCTCTGTGTTTGTGTGTCCGCCAGGTGTTGATATTGTAGTAAGTGCTTTTTGCCCTGCGCCTGTATGGGGGCCACTGCTGTAATAGTGTGTGTGTGTGTGTGTGTGTGTGTGTGTGTGTGTGTGTGTGTGTGTGTGTGTGTGTGTCTTATTGTCTGCACTTGTAATCTCTGACTAGGTCAGACTTTCATTTCATCAGTGTGAGTACAGGAATAGCTCCAGAGATAGAGAGAGAGAAAGAGAGAGAGAAAGAGAAAAGAGAGAGAGATAGAGAGATAGAGAGAGCTGTTGTCTGCTACTGCTGCTGCTGTTGTTGCTGTCCTTGATGAGACGGGAAAAGGAGCGCTAGATAGGAGCAGGCGTGGTACATGTGCCCACCCGGGGGCATGTCAAGAGTGTCTGTCCAAACACAGAGCACTCTAATGATTCCCTAGGGAGAGCCATGTCACCAGCCGCTTGTCTTACTGCACAACACATGGAACATACTCTCACACACACACACACGCACATACACACTCACACACACACACACACACACACACACACACACACACACACACACACACACACACACACACACACACAAACACACACAGGCACATACCCACACACACAAACATGCATGAATATACACACAAAAAAAACATACGTGCAGAGACACAGGGAACACACACTGGAACACACAGGCCCACACACACAAATGTATGCAGCATCACATATAATCACACATGAGCACACTACCACCTCCACCCCCACACTGTGCCTCCTCCATCAGGGAGGCTATCTGTGAGATGTGTAAATGACATGTGTAAATGAAGAAGAACACAGACACACAGGCATACAGTAGTCACCAACAGCTCCTTTCACATGCTGCTTGCATTCATGCTCCTCAAAAACTTGATTTCAGGTTGTATTATTCAGATCTACAGTGTTATGCACAATAGGTAGGGTATTTATCCTTTAATAAGAAAACTGTAATGTTTGGTCAATGCATTTGACAAGTTAGATTATAGATTATATAGATTATGTATTATTCGTTTAGAGTAAGAGAGCTTTAGCTGTCCGTAGCTCATACAGTAGGGCTGTTAGTGTTAAGGGAGGAAGCCTTAGCGTCTCACAGCAGTGTTTTGGGCAGAGGGGACGCTATGCAGAGTTTTCTTTGGCTCAGCTCCACTGGCTTTAGATGAGTCAAGGGCAGCAGCAGTGAGCTCTCCTCTTCCTCCTCCTCCTCCTCCTCCTCCACTGATGATGGGAAGAGCTTCAGCTCAGTAATGACTTTAGTGTGGGTC
This sequence comes from Sardinella longiceps, assembly GCA_027497455.2. Lineage (NCBI taxonomy): Eukaryota > Metazoa > Chordata > Actinopteri > Clupeiformes > Clupeidae > Sardinella > Sardinella longiceps. The sequence goes on along the minus strand of JAODXP020000022.1, from coordinate 25,296,823 downwards.
TGCTGGTCCCATGCCAGTTGACTTTTGCTCTGTAGTTTTTTAAAAGGTAACTCCATGCAAGGTGTGGTTGAGCATACTGATGGAAAAATAAATGGATAAAAACATCATATGAATTCTAGCAACATTATGCAGGACTCACTTTGTTTTAATATTTTGCTTGCAGTCACAACTTCAGTGTGGTGAGTTTTCTGCGTGGGAAGACGAATCAGGCCAACCACACAGAAAGGTCTCCTCTGCTCAAGTTCTCCCAGGACGACAGGTACAGTAAGCTTTGCTCATTAGTCTCACTTCTTTCTGTAAAGGACAAAGAGAGAGAGAGAGAGAGAGTTGGAACTGGATTGAAAGAGAAGATTTCTATGACATGTATGTGTGACACAGCGTCCATGAAAAGTTCTTTCATGTGAACGTTTCCAGGAGAAATCTTTTTCATTTTTGAAGGTGAATCGCAATTGTTGGTAGGGCTAGACTGAAGACATCTACCATGAAAAAATGTGGAATTTCAAGCATCGGAATGGTTGTACTTGATGTGTTATCGACCTTGAAATAGCATAATAAGTATTTAATTTGTATGCCCTTCTAACCTTGTACCCCCCCCCCCCAAAAAAAAAAAAAAAATTAAAATAAAAATTGAATGTCACACAAAACTTTATGGAAGCTAGTTCCTCCAAAATAAGAGAGAGCAAGGCTCTCTTCTTTTTAAAAGTGCCCTTCCCTCTCCACACACACACACACACACACACACACACACACACACACACACACACACACACACACACACACACACACACACACACACATTTTTTCTCGTTTCTACAAAGATAAAGGCAAAACACATAGGCAGACTAAACCACAGACGGCACCAGAGCCATAATTGCATGTTTTAGCATTCAGTAATGGAAAAGACTGACCTTCACTCCATTTGGCCTTCATCATCGGGCAGAGGATAATGCATTTCACGGGGAAGTTAAGGCATCTTTTTTTTGAACACACAGTCTATAAGAGGTCTCCTGCCACCTCCCGACTCTTAATTAAACCAAACACACCAGGGCATTGGGGTCAAGAGCACGTCCATGGTGACTGTGGTCGCCGTCTTACAGTGTAGTCCCACATGCTAGCTGTGTGGATGATTTCAGAGACTACGGGTGTTTGACATTATCAGGCTTACAGTGTAGGCCAGCCAAGGAGAATGGAGTTTTGGGGACAGGACTTACAATCATCTGAAACTCTGTTGTTGATAGGACTCCCAGATATTAGGATGAAACAATTATATTCACTATTTTAATTGAAAACAGTATTCAATATAACCATATAGAAATGATCCGTGATTTCTGTAAGGCTTTGTTGCATAAAGCCAAGTTCATGTCTTTAGGAATCTTCAAAGAATTTTTTATGCAACTCCATTGACCTGCTCTTATTGTAGAGGCAGGCTGGAATGATATGCTAGTAATATGCCATGTCAATACAGTCTGACAGTGAGGCAGAGAGGCTTGCTTTTATGTCTCACAGGTGTGTGATTTGGCTCTTCGGTGTAAGCCTGTGCTTTATCACGATGTCATTATGCCTGAATGTTCATAGCCACAGAGCCAGACCACCTCTTGTCCTGGTAAAGGGACAAGGGTGTTGCTGTTTTATTTCTCATAGGAACTAAATTGCTTTGTTTTTGTTCTGGTAAACATCTTTTGTTGTCAAGTAAAACTAGTGTAATTACCCATGGCACGCAGACTTAATTAGGAAATGAATCAATTTTGTTAGGATGAGAAGCATGAAGAGGAATTAATTTTCTGTAAGCTTGAACTACAAGGCTTATTAAGTGGAGTGATTGTTCTTTATTACCGGACATACATTTTTATCTGTCTTTAATACTGGTGTCTCTTTTGACTAGAAGTGTTTAAGCCAGTGTTATACCACTATCTCTTAGTATTTAGATGTTTTTGTTTTGTTGTTGTTGTTGTTTTTTAATTATTTTTTGTTTAATTTAGATGTACTGGATGTATTTTGATCAAACATCTAAACTTTCCGATCCTATGAAGAAACTCATATCTGCTCTCTGTGACCTTTGACCTCTGAGAGTGCAGTGATTCACAGTCCCCCAGAATGCCAGCTGAAAATACCACCATAGTGCTGTTATTTACTTAGCCATGATTGAGAAGCCTGATGTGTCCTATCTGGTCCTCTCTTGCACAGCATCACCTATATGACCCTGCACGATCCCAGCTTCCCAAGCGGCGAAGAGTCTTCGCTGGACGGCAGCTCCACGGAGGCAGAGAGGAAGTGTCGTCTGGCTGGTGAGGTTGGTAGCGGAGGCAACGGTCTCTCCCGCTCTTCGTCTTCAGAGAAATACGACACGCTGGACAACCTGCACCTCAACTTCAAGCTGTCCGGCAACGTCCGGTATGAGTAATGAGGTCAACTCTGGTCGCACACTTTTTGAGAGAGAGAGAGAGAGAGAGAGAGAGAGAGAGAGAGAGAGAGAGAGGAGAATTATATGGAAAGGGGAGATATGGAAAAAGAGGGGAGATAGATAAATAGGGGGGGAAAGAAATGTAGGAGAGAATGGAAGAGAAGAGGGGAGAATAGCAGAGTGAGTGTGTGAGAGAGAGAGATGGTGAGAGAGAGCATCTCACAGTCCCAAAAAAAACATTTTAAGATGCCAATATATTCTCTAAAGTACCTGCAATAAATCCAATGGGAGATGCTTGTGTGAGAGCGAGAGCGCGCGCACACACACACACACACACACACACACACACACACACACACACTTCGCACCATATGTGTGAAGATGTTTGTGCTTGGAAATGGTGTTTGACAGGGTCATTTGAGAAAGTCACACCAAGAGCGGGGAGAAGAGGCAGGCAGTGTGTCATAAGTGACAGGAACATTTTGGCACATGATTAATTGAAGGGGGTGGGGGGTGGTTTCGGAGTTGCTAGAAGAGCTACTGTTGCTTCACATTTTTAATGTGTCACTTGGTCCTTGTTTACTTTAATTGTCATTAAAAACATTGTCAAATGTTTTGCGGACTAAGAGAATGGCTTTATTGCGGGCCATAAATTATTTTACGTGTGTGAACTCTCCAAGAATGATAAATGGACTCTTTCTTCCACAGGTATGGCTTAAAGGTGGCCAAAACTTTCACTATCTTCATCATCGTTGTCGTTAGTTCGGTAAGTCCCTTCCCTATGCTATATACATCATGTGTATAGCCTACTACTGTATTCTTGAGGCTCTTGAAGAGTCAAATCCATTACAAAAGAACTGGTCCAGCACTTGTAGTACGCTAACCTCAGGACTGTTTTTATTGTTATACTGTAGTAATGTCTATATGTGTAATAAATAACATTAAAAAAAAACGTGCCACTTAACACTTGACAAATTCTGCATGGGTTGAGTTTTCCTGTTTCCTCTGTGTTTGTGTGTGTGTGTGTGTGTGTGTGTGCGCGTGCGTGCGTGCGTGCGTGTGTGTGTGCGTGTGTGTGTGCTTGCAGCTATACTTCAGCATGTACCCAGATCGTGAGAACCCCTGGAGAATGCTGGCGGTCTCCTCCACCGAGAGCTTCTGTATCCTCTGCCTAAAACTAAAGTCCCAGTTGTCTTATTCAGCAGAAAACACCTCCTCAAAGGCTAAACGCAGCACAACCACAGCACAGCACACGTGGCTGATGGAGGCAGCACATGAAAAGGCAGAGATGGACTCTTGTTAGCTGCAGAGTCTGAGATGAATCTGATTCCCGTGTGGTGTAGACATGCGCTGGAGTGTGGCTATGATGAGGGTACTTGTTATCCTAGCTACTGTAAGTGTTACTTTGTGTTGTGCTGTTGTGCTATTATTTCACAAACAGTGTTTACAAGACCACACATTGTGATGTTCTAAGACGTCTAGACGTACTCCAGCGGTGGCAAATAGCTTTGCTCAGCCAGTACATCTAGTAGCAAGCCATGGGGAATTTGATTGGACGACACTGTTGGTAGTTGCAGAAGTAGTTTGAAAGATAACTGCCTTGTTCCGCCCACGATAGAGTTCAGTTTATCTATCGGTGCCAGACTGTACATTTTAATGTTATAGGATGGCTTACCAGGCTACCGGCACTCGATCAAGCTGTTACATTTAAAAAATAGACACTCACCATTAAACACCTCGCTAATACAGCCCTTATACAGCAATCTATAGATAAAATCTATACATGCTGGACCATCACACTAATAGCAGATAATGGAGCATAATTGACAGTAATATGAAATGAAGCAAACTGATGTTGTTTGGCCTGAGCTTTGGCGTCTCACAGCTATGAATGTGTCGGATTTCCGTGGCAACGCTCAGCTGAAACTGCAGATGGGCGGTCCCTTTCTGGGCGGGGCTGAGGACATCCCCGCCCAAGAGTACATCCTTGTCCAGGTGGAGCAAATGGAAGATGTGGGGCGTGGAGCCAGGAGGCGTCCACAACAGGTCAGTGACCTTTTGGACATCAGTCAACTGACCACCCAGCAACATTGAGCTTCAGTGGTCTTTGGTCTTTTTTGCCCCTAACGGTGCCTTCCAGGCAGCGCTGCTTTCAAGAACTCCACCCCTTAATCTAGGATAGGATGAGGGTTAAGGGGGTTAGGGTTAGGATGAGGGTTAAGGTAGTGCCTTTCATGCAGTGCTGCCTGGAAGATGCCATTGAGAGCAAAATCCCCATTGAGCTCATTCAGTGTGCCGTCATCAGATAGTCACTCAGACGACATCCCTGGGTGTGCCGCCAGTGCTTAGTACCACGTCTCTAAATAACTCTGAGTAGCGGCATCTTACCCACAATCATTCTGTATTTCCATATTATATAATATTAGTGGACTGAGTCTGTGCATTACATACAAATGGATTGCAAGCTGTGATTCCTTCATATGTAATGGTTTGGTCAGAATCATACAGACCACATAACTGCAAAAGAGAGTCTGAACTTTTTTTTACTCCATTTCTACCCTAACTGCGTTCATTGAATCGAAGTAAAGTGAATCTCTCCAATAAGCTCCCATAACGCCCTGCTGCGTTCAATTCATTCTGCCCAAACTCTCCCACAGGTCATCTATAATTGGAGCATCCCTCTCCACTCTCAACGGAGCGATCAGATCGTTAGGACCAGGACATTTGCGATGCTGAGCAGGTACGTCCACATCATCTGCTCAAATCATGCTGAGCAAAAGCACCATTGAGTGCATTAAAAGGGAAATGCTTTGATGTCTCTGTCGCTCTCTCTTCTCTTCACAGTGGGTCCAACCCGGCAGCCATTAACTGCTATGGGCCAACTGCTCCGTATTAGCGCAGATATAAACTTAATGACTTATGATAGGAGGTTACTTTAAATGGGGGATTTTATTGTTATCATAATGCTGTCATCTTAACACCCAGAGAAAAGGAGGGAGAATAATGGCTCCCATTCGATTAAAGTTTCACGGACTTGAGGTACTTTAATTGTCTGCATGCTTGATTGTCAGAGGCCTAGCATGGTGGACCAACTGGAACATTCTGTTGGTCAGTTTTGGTGCCGGTTTATGCTGGTTGGAGAGCAAGTTGTCCAGTTTAATTCCAGTCCGTTCACACTTCGGGGGATATTCAGAACGCCTCCTCGTGGAAAATGCTCAGCGCCGATGGAAACGTGCCAGTTTGGACCTGGGCAAAATAGCCTGACCTCTCTGTGTGCTGTTAGCCTCCAGACACCAAAGCCAGCCCACACAGTCTGAGAGAGGAGGCCCAGTGTCTGGAGCTGGTGGATGGGAATGTAAATGTCAATGAACTTGTGTACATGGAAGTCTTGAGTACTAGGCTCTCTCTGGTAGACTTGAGTGCTTGAGTGCTCTGTCTTTCAAGTTAGTTTTTCATTTCATTGAAGTTTTCTTTAATGATGGACCTCAAGATCAGAATGATGAATGAACACTATGAATGAGTTTGTAAATGCAGTTTTAAACCTTCGAAATCTATGCCTCCAGGCACACCGTTGTGCCCTTGCCCACTTGCCTACTTCTCTCAGATTCTTACCTCCCAGCCACCCACCCTGACCTCATCAGCCACCCAGCGGAAACTTGTCTCTGGAGGTGTGGGGTGTTGATCGGCATCCGCATCTCCCCTGGTTTAGTGGAGTTGACAGGGGTGAGGCTGAAGGGCTGAGTGGAACCCAGGCTGAGCTGAGCTGAGCGGTTCCTGCTTTAAATTTAAATGCTTGTGTGGGTGGTCGCTGGTCCCTGGTTGATATTAAAAGATGTAAATCAGCAGTTATTCTGTCCGTAATGAGTGAGGGGAGCACAGCGCTTCGCCTTTTGTCCCCAGGCCAATATCCGCTAGCACTGGGCTGGAGCCGAAATGTGATTAAAGGCACTCTTTCTTTTTCTTTCTTTCTTTCTTTCTTTCTTTCTTTCTTTCTTTCCTTCCTTCTTTTTTTCTTTCTCTCCCTTCTTCCTTATGTCATAATGTGATTGTTTATCTTGGTCGTTCATTTTCTTTCTTTCTTTCTTTCTTTCTTTCTTTCTTTCTTTATGTCTTTCTCTCCTTTCTTCCTTTTGTCAGAATTTTATTGTTTATTTTGGTCATTCATTTTGTGTACCAGTATTAATTTCTCTTTTTTCTCTTTTTCTCTTCCTCTCTTGTCTCTCTTTTTTCATTTTTCTGTCACTCTCTGCATCTCTGTCCCCTCTCCCCCAGCTCTCCGGTCCAAATTACAGTGCAGGCGTTTCTGCTGGACAACCAGGTGGTGCCTCTCTCCATGACTCACCAGTCCCTCTACGCTACCGTGGAAACGCAGGTGCTCATCGCTGGCCTCATCCTGGCAGGGGTCTACGTGCTCATCATCTTTGAGGTAAACTCACACAACAAACTCAACCATCCCCCCCCACCTACAACCCACAACCCAACATCCCCCCACCCCCACTGCCATTTCTAGCATCCAGCATCCAGCTGTGGCCTAAGCCCTTGCTGTTTGCTCCGCGTTGTGTTGTGGCCTAGCCTCATGTTTACAGACGTATGTGTTATTTACTCACGAGAAAGTTCATCCCATGCCCGTTGTTCTTTTCCGGAGCACTATTATTTATCTCTCGCCCACGTGTTTGTGTTCTCACAGCGGAGGTGCGTGGGTTTACACAAAAACCTCTCCGCTGATGGCCAATTATAAACCCTGCGGGGCTATTTATAGTCTGGATCACAGCGGGCAGAAGGGCCCTGTTCTCACAGTAGAGTTAAACGCCTGCGGGGAAGCTATCTCTGTTCAGCTGCTCTTACAGGAAGTGATGAGCATTGATTGGCTTACTGTACTGTTACTGGATGGAACTGCAAGTTGAACTGAAAAACAAAACAAAACAAAACAAAAAACATCACGTCATGGCATCAAAACATGTTCTTCCCTAACTGCATCTGAGGGTAGACTCACTATAATGGATGGGTCAGTATTGGTTAACACTAGCTACTAGCTAGTGCTCTCTAGACAAATACACAGAGATATCTGTGCAGAATTTGAGGTTTACATGTTGAGAAACAGCATGTTTGTAAGTCAGAGAGACGGTGGGTAAATCAGAACTCTCCAAATCTGGTTTTACTTTTTAGAGGCACTGTCTCCATCTCACCACTAGAGGTCAGCGAACCCTGTGGGGCTGAGAGCCTCGTTTTGCCTTCACTCAGAGGAGTGGAGAGGAGAGGAGAGGCTTTGCCTGGCAGGCTTCTCAGCGGCAGATCCAGGGTCAGTCAGATGCGTCGTTCCTCCCTGTCCGTCTAAGACTGCGTCCGAGCCCGGAGCTTTCAGCGTGTCAATGCAATGCATTAACACTGAGCTGAGAACGATGAAAAGGTGCTCATGTCCTCCTGCGCTCAACCGGAGAGACGAGTTCAAGACTGCTATTGATTTCTCTCTCTCTCTCTCTCTCTCTTTTTCTTCCTCTTCCTCTTTTTCTTTCAGGCTCTCTCCATCTCTCTATCGCTCTCTCTCTCTCTCTCTGCCGGAGCTCCATAGGGAGTAATCCACGGCCTCTCCATTCATTCGCACTGAGCTGAATTTCATGTAATTGCATTAAAAGCCCTACATGTGTCCTTCGTCTTCAGAGGTCTGAGAATGTTTCTCTTTTTCTTTTCAAAAATGTAGATAGCCCACTGGTCAGTACAAAGACCCTGCAAAGCTACAAAGACAAATTTCAATAAAAACCCCACGCTGTGTTTTTGCTAACATCTGGGGGAAAAACAGCTGAAAGAAAAATCTATCCATTTTTTTCTTATCTGAAATATAAGCGTATTCTCTCTCTCTCCAGAAATAGAGAACGAGCTTTCAGCAGCAGCACAGGAAGCAGAGAGCCCAAATAAACTGTGATGGGAAGCATACAAACAGACTAGCCCAGTCTCACAGACAAGCACTGTACTGTAGGCTCTGCAGCAAGCAAACATCTTCCCCAAGCTTTTAATTGGAGGTCTGCTTAATTAGCGGTACATCCTTTGTGGCTCCCGAACAGTGGATCTTCTTTTCAAGGATGTATACCCTTGGTGGATGCCCAAGTGAAAACGAAAACCTTGAGTTTTTCTTTTTGCAGTTTTGGAACAGGGGCTTTTTAAATATTTCTTTGCCTCCCCCCTCTTCCCTCCTATTCTTTCAAAAAGGCTCCTGTGTGACAACAGTGTTCTGTTATCTGATGCCTGGAGAACGTGGGGGAACCGGGGGGTACTCCATGTTCTAATTATTCCTGTTTGTTCTTCGGGGAAAACGTTAGGTGCGGTACTGTACGGTCCTGTAGTCCGTAATTAGGCCATTGTGAAGGAAGAGGAGGCTGACGGGCTTTTGTTAAACACATTACAACAGTCAGAAAGTTTTCACGTGCTCCAGTTTTGTTTCACTAAACTCTCTCTCTTTCTTTCTTTCTTTCTTTCTTTCTTTCTTTCTTTCTCTCTCTCTCTCTCTCTCTCTCTCTCTTTCTTTCTTTCTGTCTCTATCTCTGTCTGCAATATCTTTGCCCATCCCACACAGATGCACAAACACAGCCATACACAGATTATATAGATTACATTGCACTCTCTCCTCTCTCTGTCTCTCTCTCTCTCTCTCTCTCTCTCTCTCTCTCTCTCTCTCTCTCATCGCTCTTTTGTTTTCTCTCCCTCGATCGCTGCCTTTGTGCCTAGTTGAGACCCAATGACATAACCTTTGTGTTCATCTCTTTAAGATCCTGTAAGACCTCTGCCTCCTCTGGCTGTCAGTGAGGTGAGAGACTGGCCTCAGTTTAAGACCCTTTAAGACCCCTTAGCTTCACTAATTGCCCACCGTCCTGCTTTAATGCGGTGGATTTTTGCCCTCTCCTTTTTTCATGTCCTCCCTGAGCAAGTGTGGTTATTGGGCTCCCGAGGTTTCTCTCTCAGGCAAAAGGGGTCGGTCAGACAGCCTCAAGCCCTTCATCCAACCCCCCTTTCTCACACACACACACACACACACACACACACACACACACACACACACACACACACACACACACACACCCTCTTCAGAGTGCAGTTGGTGACCTAGTTCTTTACTTATTTTTTTCTTTGTGTGTGTGTGTGTGTGTGTGCATGTCCATGAAATAAAGATGGTGGGGAAGCACCCCAGCTTTTTTCTCTTTTCTGCCCGATCAGGCAGACATGATCTCCGCTATGTCAATGTTTCATGAGCCAAATGCATCATACATGATCATAGTATGGGCTTTTTCCCTCTGGCTATCCCAGTAGAATGGGCAGATTTATTCAACATTCACCGTCGGAGTGTTATGCATTGCGTTGTATAAAGACAAAAAACAGCAACAAAATAAAACAACTTGCTCCCTGCTTTCAATATATCTCTATAAGAATAACCACTAGCCTAGTGTACCTCTGAAACATATCAGGATACTGTAATAATCCTCTTGGCTCAGCAGTAGCTTCACATTTCTCCCAGAGTGCTGTTATTCTGCCCCTTCTACTGTAAGGATGATGGGCTGGGTTTAGGTGAGTGTTCCGTCTGTTCATGCTAATGGTGATTAGGGGGCAGGTTGCTTCTCTGATACTTAGGGGGCAGGTTTGGTTCTCTGGGGCTAAGTTGGCAAGTTTGGTTCACTGGTTCTAAGAAGGAATTGGTGGTTGTCTGGTCTTAATGGAGCAAGTTTGGTTCTCTGGTACTGGTACTTAGGTACTGGTTCACTGGTACTTAGAGGACAGGTTTGGTATTTAGGCACTGGTACATAGGCAGCAGGTTTGGTTCACTGGCACTGGTACTTAGGCACTGGTACATACTGTAGGGGGCAGGTTTAGTTCATTTGTGGTTCTCTGGTGATTAGCAAGCAGGTTTGGGCCCCTGGCCACACAGGTGCTAATGCGTGTTAAGGGAGTGGTGGAAATGCCTGCCAGAGTGGGGAACTTTCCACCATCTTTTTACCACCACCACTTAACCATGGTCACTTGGATGAACGTATGACACACACCTGTTATGTGCAGTGTTTGACTGTATTTTGATCTAGTTGTCCTTTACACCTACAAAAAATATAATCACTCTTTTGTGGGAGGGGTTTAAGTCACTGTCCCTGAAACTGACTTATCTGGAATATTCTTCTGAAGGTTTTTTTTCATGCTATTTTGCAATTCAGATGGTCAGAGGACCATCCATTAAATATGTGAGAGAGGTAGGAGTGTATCGGTTTGGCCACGGAAAGGCACCGGCAGAGGAGAGTGTGCGATCACGACTGTGCCGGCCAGAACACTTGGTGCCAGGGCTCACGGCCCAGACTTACCTAATGCCAATATGAACTCCACCCATGCCAACCTGATAGTTCAGCATTTCATTTAAATCTGGGTTTATATCTACAGGGGATCAGGGCATCAATACATACATACAAACATAAATATATGCATTATATATTTATACTGTATATGTCCCTAAATGTTTGACTGAGAATGATGTAGCAAAAAGTCAATACTATATCGACATTATTATGTCTAACTTGGAGAAGTATTTCAAGAAAGAAATGGCGCGCACACAGACACACACACACACACACACACAGAGAGAGAGAGAGAGAGAGAGAGGCACATCCTAAGAGAGATATAACAGTAGGCTCATTGTCAATGAATTGTGTTTTGAACATGGGTTTGTGAATGACCGAGACAGGCAGGCTGTACCTCGCAATCAGGGCATTACCCAAATTGTTACCTTCACCTGCAGGAAATGACAGGGAGACTCAGAGAAGATGTGCCTCTGAGAGGCTGCTCTCATTTGTTCCTCTTTTCTCTTTTCTTCTCTTCTCTCCTCTCCTCCTCTCCTCCCCTCTCCACCTCTCCTCTCCTCTCCTCTCACTTCTCTCTGCATCTCCTCCCTCCTGCCCCTCTCCGCTCCTGAGCACCTCTCTGTGATTGCTGTGTCGGGTAATGAACCCTGCGCCTCCGTCACCTGCGTCTATATAAAGCAGAGAGGTCTCTTCTTCCCAGCCCTTGGGCATGACAGAAGTGATAGTAGTGGTGGTGCTGGCGGCTGTTTCTGTCAGAGCTGCCATGGTCGTGGTTGTTGTCTCTGCCTGTCAGTGCGGTCCTGGGTCAACACGCTTCATCAGAAGGAAAATTGTCTGCGAGACCCCGTGGTGCCCGGTGTTCCTCCGCCGTGGGCGATGATGACGGTGCTCAGAACCCCAAAGTTTCGGGAACAATGAGCAGCGTGCAAAACTCCGCTGCGAAGGGGGCAGGGGGACGTTGTTAGTTAGTTGCTAATTATGGTGATTTTGACATTGGGTCTGGAGCCTAATCATATCTTTGCAAAAAAAAAAGGAGGTTTCACTCAGACCGGTAGCTTTTGTTGTTGTTGTTGTTGTTTGTTTCAGTTTTTTTATTTCATTTTTACTGCCCTTTCTTTCATTTTTTCTTTCAGTCGTTTTTTTTCTTCTTCTCCTCTCTTTCTTGATGAAGCCTGTCATCTCTCCCTGGGGAAGTATACTCTGTGCTTTTACTTCTGCAGCCAGGGAACCACTTACAGCAAAATAGCCTTTCAAGGCTCCGGCAATAGCCTGTACTATATCATAAAGCTCCTGTGTGGCTCCACCAGGCCTCTCCTTGCACCAGCCAGCAATTCACAACACCTTTTCACCGCAGCATAATAAAGTCTGTGAGTGACATGTTGTGAGGTGGTGCAGTATGTGACTGAAAGGTCTACCAGCACGGTCCACTGCGGGGATGGACGTATGGAGATACAGGGCTGTAATGTATGTGTTTGAAATCCATTTCCCACCCCTTCCATAATTCATAGAGCTTTCCAGTAACTCATATCTGCTAGTGCAAGGCAAGGTGCTTGGCGTGCTAAGGTTGAGGGGGTCAAATTGCCTTCGGAGCACCCATGCTGATAGGCGCAGCAAAGCCTTTGCAAGTGTAGCACCAGGTTCTTTAGATAAAAGCATCTGCTGCTGCTGCTGGTGCAAAAGACTAAACGTGAGCCCACCAGGGGGTTTCCATGTTATGCATCAAGGGAGCTTGTGTTATGTTGTTTGTGTTGGTGGTCAGGCAGAGGGCTAGGTAAAGTTATGTAAGAGGGTCTGCTGAGTTCCTTGTACTGTACACAGACCCACACACACACACACACACACACACACACACACACACACACACACACACACATAGGCACCTGAACCCATGTTGTTTGCCTAGTAAGTTATCCATATGTATTTTGTGTCTTTATATAGTATATACAGTATATGCAGTATAGTTTTTTTCAGTGTTACCGGTAACTATGTAGGAATGTGTTTGAGTGATGATAGCATGTACAGTACTTAGATGTTATACATAAACATACTGTATGCTTGTATCAATTTGTTTTTGTACCTATGTTTGTATGTACAGTATAGTGTATGATACACACACACACACACACACACACACACACACACACTCACACACACAAGGACTGCAGTAGTGCAGGGGTTTCCCTCTCATGCAGAACGGCTAACTCATCTGTTCTCTCTGTTTGTGTCTGCAGATCGTGCACCGGACGCTGGCAGCCATGTTGGGATCCCTGGCGGCATTGGCAGCCCTGGCCTTCATTGGAGATGTACGCCTTCTGCTCCTCTGTTTCTCACTGATAATGACTCCACTCCTCTTTGCAAGCTATGAGCTTTAGAGACTTATCAATTAGCCATAAGAGCCCAGATAGCCTGTATGCTTTAATAGTTGGGAATGAGAGAGAGAGAAAGAGAGTCTTTTACATTTCATCATTAAGGCCAGAGAGAGAGAGAGAGAGAGAGAGAGAGAGAGAGAGAGAGAGAGAGAGAGGGCCTATTTTACTCGACTGCCTGGAGAATGCAATTAAGCACAAGTGAGATTGGAGTGTGTGTGTGTGTGTGTGTGTGTGTGTGTGTGTGTGTGTGTGTTTTCTGACTGTGTGTGTTTGTGTCTGAGCATTTTTGTGTGTGTATCGTTAAGGGTGGGCACAATTAGTTCAACAGCTTTTGGTCATGTTGCATTTAATGCAATAATAAACAATAAACAAGATTTAAAACACCACCAATAACAGCAACAACAACAACAGCAACAACTACTGGTTGTCCCTGGTCCACTGGAGCCAGAGGATGTGGTGCGGTCTATTTCATGATGAATGGTTAATCCAAAGCAGAGTGGGCTCTGTGCTCTGCGCTCCTCCGCACTGAACCACTGGGCAGACAGATTTGAAACTGGCTGACACCCCCAAGGCAGCTAATAGACCATTAAACTAAGAACAAGGGCAGTATGAGTAATGAGTGAAACTTTGGTCCCTGTTGTATTGTCTGGTAAGTTCAGAGCGAACTGCCTGGTAATTACTCTGAGACCAAGAGGATGGAGAGATATTTATTGGTGGTCTCGCCCTCTCTCTCTCTCTCTCTCTCTCTCTCTCTCTCGTGCTTTTTCTTTCTTTATTCTCACTTTCTGCCCCTCTCTCTCTCTCCCTCTTCTCACTTTCTCTATCTCACTATCTTTCTCTCTTTCTTCTCACTTTCTCTCTCTCCCTCCCTATCTCTCTCTTTCTTCTCACTTTCTCTCTCTCCCTCCCTCCCTCACTCACTCTTTCTCTCCCTCCCTCCCTCGCTCTTTCTCTCCCTGTCCCTCAGAGGCCCAGTCTGATGACGGTGGTGGAGTGGATCGACTACGAGACCCTAGCTTTGTTGTTCGGAATGGTGAGTGAGATCTTTTCTTCCTGCCACACTTCCTCCTCTTGCAAATATATGCTTTCTTGTGAAGTGCTGCTGTCAGGGTGCTTGTCAGGCTGCATCCTCAGCGTTGCAAACATGAAACGAATCCCATTCACCTTCAAAGAGAGAAACCAAAAGAAGAGGAAGAGAGGGAAAAAAACACGGCCTGTGATATTGTTTTACTCGTGTGCGTGCGTGCTTTTGTTTTGTTTTTTCCTACTCTTTCTTTTTTTTCTCCTCCCTGACGCTGAAATGCAACAAGCATGCCGCTTCGCCAAGCCCCCCCCTCCACCCCATCCTCTCATGTCTTACAGCGAGAGCAGATCTCTCTTCGAGGTCCTGATGTGTTCAAAGCCTGTCTCCATGGCAACGGGCCCGTCCAATCACTCCTGATGCAAAGTGGCGATGACTACATGCTAAAAGTAGTTACGAGAGAGAAATGAAGGCGAAGCGGAGCAGAATGAAAGCCAGCGCGCCACCGTCGATTCGCCACGCCGTTCGCC
>JAODXP020000022.1:25274675-25277175 GCA_027497455.2 Sardinella longiceps | reverse complement strand
TTTTCAAATTGATTGCGTTTTTTACATTTGACTATGTGTGACCGCACACAATGTTGTCCCATTTGGGGATACTACAGCTCATTTTCATTCATACATTCTCTCTCATTCACACACACCCCACCCCTCACCCCCCTCTTCTCTCTCTCTTTGACTGAATCTCAGTGTCCTCTGTTAAGCCAAGGCTTGTTTTGGCCTATAACGTGAAGGGGAGACCAGGCGTGGTTCAAATTTTAAATAATAAAAATATTTGTATTACTTTATTAAGTAAATAAAGTTGAATAATAGAGATGGTCAGTATAAATGTAATGGTGCTAAAATAAGGATGTAGTTTGAATCGCTGCTGCTGGTGGAGAGGAGGAACCCTGGATCTCTCTAATACAGCCATTAAATACTGGAGCCAATCAAACTGATTGATCATGTGACCCAGCATGACCATGTGAAACCACCAACAGGGGGCAGAAAAGAGGCCAAGCCTCAGTTCTAAGCCCTAAGCCTTCACTCACGGCTAACGCAGTTTAGTGAATGAGTTTGCAAGACTGTGAGTGCTGCTCTCCTTACTGTACTGTATGCAGGATTGGGACCCCACTAGCCTGGTCAGAACCAGCCCTTGCTCTACGCTGCTCTTCAGACAAGGGTCTGGGACTGCAGCTGTCAAGAAAGGATTGCTTGCTGGAGGTCTTTAAATTTGAAAAAAAAAATCAGATCTGCTCTTGAGTCAAGAGTCAAGAGTCTTGACTGATGACAAAGTTTGCTGAACGTGGCCAATGGCCCGAACCCCAGACAAAGTCAGAGTCAAAGTCAAAGCGAACTTTATTGTGAATCAAACTATGGAACAGTACATTGCAAGAAGACTGAAATTGTGTTTCCCCAAACTCCAAATGTGCAATAGCAAAGCTAAATTAGACATACAAGTAGACTGTACTTAAGACATCACTAACTGCACTAACTGAGTATTGAAGGGAGATGAGAACCAAACGTAATTATCATAGAAAGGCAATGGCTAGGCTAGGAAACCACCAGTCATAAATCATGTCAATTAACAACACTAAAATCACCACGAACAGGTGTTCTTAATTTTTTTTTTTTTTCCATTTGGGCTTTTCGGTCTCCCGCTCTCTTTCTCTCTCTCTATCTCACACATTCTCTCTCTCTCTCTCTCTCTCTCTCTCTCTCTCTCTCTCTCTCTCTCTCTCTGTCTCACACATTCTCTTTCTCTTCTATTGCTTTTTCCCCCTCTTTCTATTCTTCCCCCTCTCCTCCCACTGTCTAGGAGGCAGAAGCACAGGCCTCATAGCATTTAAATGCTCTTTGAATATAATAATATAAAGCAACTGCTATTAAAGGAGTTTTGTCCTCCTGAGAGAGAGAGAGAGAGAGAGAGAGAGAGAGAGAGAGAGAGAGAGAGAGAGAGAGAGAGAGCAGATGTAGGGTCCTGGAGGGTGTTTGGTGCGGAGGATTCCTCTGGGCTCTTTCTCTCTGTCTTTGAGCCTGATCCGAGGAGATGTGAGGTTGTGCTCTCCCCCCTCATCATCCCCGCATCCTCTCTTTCTCTCTCTCTTCCTTTCTCGCTCCGCTTCATTCCATTCCTTCTCAGCTCCACCCCATCCCCCCGCCCCCATCCCCACCCCCGACCAACTCCCAGCATTCTGATGGAGCTGGAGAATAATAAGACACAATTATCTCCCGCCATGTTTCCTGTGACAGGACCAAGGTTGTGAATTGTGAAGATACATGTTAGTTGGCACACAGCTCAGTTACGCAGGTTGTCACTTTTGAGTCTTTGCCACTTTGGCAGCAGGTGTACTGTAAGGTAGTGCATGGAGTCCAGAAAGTTCTGCTTTGTCACAAACTTGGAGTTTGAACTCTGTATGTATGCAGTATGCCAATCTCCTTCCTTGGCCTGAAGGCTGAGATGGAAACACTTCCTTTTGAGTCCGACGGGAATGGGAATGGTGACGCTACTGTTTCAGTCAGACGGGAATTGGAATAGAGACACTTCCTTTTGAGTTATAATCTAGATGGGAATTGAGGCACTTTAGTCAGAGCGGGAATGGGAATGTTGAGTGAGAAGGATGAAACACTGGACCCACTTTTCAATACTTCAGACTTCAGGACTTCAGTGTGTGTGTGTGTATGTGTGTGTTTGTGTGTGTGTGTGTGTGCATTTGTATGCAAGTGTGTGAGTGTGTGTGTGTGTGTGTGTGTGTGCGTGCGTGCGTGCGTGCGTGCGTGCGTGCGTGTGTGTGTGTGTGTGTGTATTGTGGGCGAGAGAAGACAGACAGACGGGCTGCTTTTCATGCCACTGTGGACTGCGAGTGTCGCGTCTCTCTGCCGGTAGATTTGCTCCCGCCGCAACTTTGTCAGCTTTCATCAAGCTGCCATTTGTCAAAGTGGCTGTCAGGCGCCATCAAAGCCTGCCTCTAATTGGTCTGATGTAACGGCCGTTATTAGACTTCCAATTTCCAATTTGGTGGCCAGTGGAAAGTGGACATTAGGTTAG
>JAODXP020000022.1:25259675-25264675 GCA_027497455.2 Sardinella longiceps | reverse complement strand
TGTGTGTGTGTGTGTGTGTGTGTGTGTGTGTGTGTGTGTGTGTGTGTGTAAGGGTTTGTGTGCTGCCGGCTCTATGTCATCCTCTGATGCAGCTTGTCTGGCTGTCACTCTTGCCCATAGGCATCATGAGCCAGGAGAGATATAGTGACCTGTGAGGTTTGTGTGTGTGTGTGTGTGTGTGTGTGTGTGTGTGTGTGTGTGTGTGTGTGTGTGTGTGTGTGTGTTTACACTTGAGAAGATAGATTCCATTTGTGTCTCTATTTGTGAGGGTGGAGGAGGTATTGTTAACCCCCTTGTGCTTGTGCACATTTATATATGTGTGTGTGTGTATGTGTGTGTGTGCATGCGCATGTACATGTATGGTTGAGTGTATGCGTATGCGTGTCTGTGTATGCGTATGTACTGTATGCGTGTGTGTGTGTATGTGTGTGTATACAAGCATGTGTGTGTGTGTGTGTGTGTGTGTGTGTGTGTGTGTGTGTTTGACAGAGTGGGGAGCATGAAGTCCACATTTACACACTGCTTGCATCAGTCCCATCATAGCATCAGTGCACCAGTGCTGGGAGTTCCTCTCCATAAGGGAGGAAACACACCATACTTACCAGTAGCAGCCCTTAAGCCCCATTCATAGCTCACCTAAAAGACGGATACGGACACGTGTGGAGTGTGTCATACGTTCTATCTGTCGATTTCGCCTATACTTTGACACAAAAATGGGGAGCTCACGATTACGGACGAAATGGATGAAATTCATTGAGAATAATGGGGGCGGGGCGAGGGCTGGCACGCCCTCCCAGTGACGTCACACCTTCGGCGATGCTGACGCTGGTCTGGCCAGCTACTAATCTAAACAGCATTTCTGAGTTCTACAAAATTCTGGAACTCCACCCCCTTGGCCGGGAACCAATCAACTTTGAGCAGCTCCAACGGCTCTCAATAGCTGTTCAAGCAGTTCCCTTTGCGTCACACACGTCCGAGGAAAGAGTGGTCTAATTGGTTTTGCTTCGGCACAACATTTTCTGACATCGACCAGTAGCTAACGGAGGCATTTGAGGGAGGCGGGTCAACCATGCACTTTGGGAAACGTTTGTTGTACAGGCTCTTGGTCAGACCAAAGTCTCGCATAGCTTTGAAAGTCGATGGCAATCAGGCTAGGGTTTAGTACAACCGAACGTAAAAAAAGTATGGAAGCATGAAGAGACAGAAATTCAGATGTAAGGACACAAATAGGGTATGAATGGGCCTTTACAGTAGCACCCTCATCCCAACCAGCCATACCTGTACCCTTTACCACCCTCCTCCCAAGACTCCTAAGGCACCGCATCCCTGGGCTTGCCATAACCCTATCCAGCACATACAATACAATACAGTAGACTGCCAGCCATCCAGCCAGCACACACAAAACACTCTGCAACCCCCCACCCAGCCACGCACGCCATCCACTACCCCCTCCAGCACTCCGCAGCCCTAAGGTGCCACAGCGCTACCTAGTATTTACCCTGTGCCAGCCTGTGATAATGAGCCTGCATGGTCTGACGCTTAGGCCCATGCAGAGCTGAGGTGTGGAGGAGAGGGGGTTTACACTAAAGGGGAAATGCGGATGGCCGGAAATGATGTTGAAATCTCGCCATTATGTGGGTTGCCTAGTAACAATGCCAAATGACCTACCAATATATGCCTATAAACATTTTTAAAACTCTGAAAATTAAGACTTAAACCCCCTATCTGCTTTTGTTTTTATTCGGTTTTGTAGCTGTAACAGTACCCGCGAGATTGTGTGAGAACGTACCATAAACGTACCCCCTCTAGTGATTACGGAGGAGGGGTGGGAAGGTGGAGAGGGTGGTAGGATGGGGAGGGTGGAGAGGGTGATGGTGCTCTGCTTTGCTCTCTGGTGGAGGTGGAGGTGGAGGTAGAAGGGGCTCCTGGGTATTTAGCGGAGTGATGTTTTAATGAAAAATATTATCAGCTTGACTTGGTGCCAGCCTCTCTGGGGATTGTTGTGTGTGTGTGTGTGTGTGTGTGTGTGTGTGTGTGTGTGTGTGTGTGTGTGTGTGTGCGCGTGCGAGTGAGTGAAAATGTGTGTGAGACTGTGTGTGTGGGCACGTCTTACTTTTGTTTCTGTTTCATTAGCTTGCTGTTTTGACTGCAACACTAACAACACATCAAGATTGCACACATCTTGACTGCATGCCACCAGACCTACAGTAGTTAGATTGCTGCGAATCTGATGACTTGTTCCCTCTCCATCAAATGATTTCTGTGACTGGCACACCCTGCAGAGGTCACTGTGGATCTGTTTTAACAGCCCCTCCCCCCCCATGCCCAACACCTAGCATTGGATGGGGGGATGGGTAGGGGGTCAGAGGCTGTTGCTGTTAGGTGTGTGTGATTATGCCTCTGTGGTTTGAATACCAAATGTCATATTAGGACAGACGTGACTATCATGTGATATGCTGATGGAAACAATGAGGGAGAGTCAGAGAGAGAATCTCTCTCTCTCTGTGTCTGTGTGTGTGTGTGTGTGTGTGTGTGTGTGTGTGTGTGTGTGTGTGTGTGTGTGTGTGTGTGTGTGTAAAAAAGAGGGTAATTTAAACTTGAACTAATCAACTACCTCTCACCACCCTCAAATCACCCCAGTCCTTCCCAATGGAAATTGGAACTCCTCAAATCCTGATGAAGTTGTGCTTAAATAACACTTTCCCATGTACAGTACAGTAAGAAAGATGCCTCTGAATGAATAAGGGTGCTTTCACCAGCATCCGGTCACCATCTCCTGTACCACGTACTGTACATATTCAACAGCCCAACAGAACCTCATTTTACAACGCTAAGCCTTTATGCAGTGTTGTGTGTGTGTGTGTGTGTGTGTGTGTGTGTGTGTGTGTGTGTGTGTGTGTGTGTGTGTGTGTAAAGCTTTTAGACTCCATGGGGATTACCTCTCAGGGATACACTGGAGGCGCTTGTCTGCCTGCCTGCCTGCCTTCCTGCCTGCCGTGCTTGTTTTGATATATAGGCCAGGATGCATTGTTTGTCAGGAATGGACCCCCTCTCCAAATAGATCTGATTTTATTTTCTTAGCTTCCCCTGGTGCATATGCAAGCAGTGCCAGCCAATGAAGCTGAAATGAGTCAGTGTGTGTAGAAACAAACTTACGTGTGCATGCACGCACACACACACACACACACACACACACACACACACACACACACACACACACACACACACACACACTACACACAGACACACATACTGTGCACACACACACACACACACACACACACACACACACACACACACACACACACACACACACACACAGACACACACACACATACTGCACACACACACACACACACACACATACACACACACACACACACACACACACACACACACACACACACACACAAAATCACAAACAAAATCACACACAGCCATCTACCATCCTCTTGTTCAAAATCCATCAACCACCCTGTTATTTACATTGCCAGTTGTGTGGTATTCCTGTGCTTTTTCTCAGTGCATTAAAGGATAAAGAAAACAACATGCATTAGACGGAGTAAGACAAACTAATCTTTTCCTCTCTTTTCTAGGGCATTGATTTTGCGGCGTTCACCGGCTACATGTTCCTGGGCATATGCCTGGTCCTCCTCACTTCTTTCCCATTCTTTCGCATGCTCTACTGGAACAAAAAGCTCTACAACAAGGAACCTATCGAGATAGTGGGTGAGTCACCATTACTTTCCATTCAGGTGGCCATGGCTGTGGGAACAGACATAAGTGCTTATGATTGTATCAATCAATCGGGGGGCCTGTGGGGTATTTGCAGTAATAGCTTCCTAGGCAGCAATTACATCAAATTTTGGCCCACCTGAGAAGATGACGCAATGCTTTCAGGAAAATAACAACTTGTTCCCGTCCAGAAATGGCAGCTATTGCAATGTACAGCTGAGTGCCACTCCATAGGTGCTTCACGTCCCTCACAACAGCTCCTTCCTCCGTGTCTCAGTAGCGTGCCTCTCTGGGTGCCTCTCTGGGTTACTCTCTCCACTGTGCTCCCTACTGTGGGAGTGGCTCACATTCCTCCAGCACCAGCACCAGCTTGGCTGCATGTTGGAGTTTGATGTACATAGCCTTGTCATAACCAGCCCCTTGGTCTACGCTTCTCTTCGTACCAGGGTCTGGGATCTCAGCTTGCAGGAGATGTTTAAATTCAAAACGATTTGACTAGTCCTTGACTGATAGCCTATTATATTCTTGTGCTGCATTCTTTAAGTTGGCTGATTGGCTAGGGTTCAATGAGGTCGATGAGAAGTCAATGATCGGAATCCCAGACCCTCATATGAAGAGAAGTGTGAGATCTGATCTGGCTCTGATCTGGGATTGATACAGTAAGGGACGGTTGCAGCACTCATTAGGGTCTCGTGATGAAGCTCTTATTCTTGTTTGGATCTGGATCTCAATTGGCTTATCTCACTCATGTGACCCTTAAACACCATCTTTGGTCGTTTTTGCCCTCAATGATGCCATTCAGGCAGCGCTGCCTTCTAGGCACTACCCCGTTAAATCTAGAGTTAGAGTGAGGGTTAAAGGAGAATTTCAGTGTAAATTAGTCAATAGCTCTGTTTATCCAGGCACCTGAATGCTGTCTTTAAGAAAAAGAACAAAAAGATTTGATAGACCAAATAACAAACCGATTACTAATGTCGACTGAATGGGGCATAGTGAAATAAAACTGAAAGTGAATTGTTATGCCTCATTCACTTAGTGTTAGTTGCCTGCTCTGTCTATGTAGTATTTTCCCTACCTACAGCACTTGCTGAATTTGGATTTCCCCTTTAAGAGATAGAGATATGATTAGGATTAAGGTAGTGTTACCTGGACAGTGCATTGAGGGCAAAAAACCCCAGTGAGCCTCAAACAGCTCTAATGTGGCTGTTTTCTGGCCCAGAGCTGGCGCTGAGCAGGGTCTGTTTTTAGCAGAAGCTACTAGATGA
>JAODXP020000022.1:25249675-25254675 GCA_027497455.2 Sardinella longiceps | reverse complement strand
TTGTGTGTTATGATGTTGGTGATGGTGGGGGTGTGTACTTGTGTATGTGTGTGTGTGTGTGGTGTGCATGTGGTGGGGGGTAAATGAATCACACACTGAATGTTGCTGTTGTGTGTGTGTCTCTGACCCTCTCTCTCCCTTCCTCAGAGCTGAAGCATGAAATCCTGGTGTGGAAACAGACGGCGCAGCGCATCAACCCTGCCAGCCGCGAGGAGACGGCCGTCAAGCGCCTGCTCACGCAGAAGGTCCTCAACCTGGAGAATCTGCTGCGCCGCCAGCTGCGCTCCTATCAGTGGTGAGGCAGCACAGCACTCTCACCCTCATCTGAAGACCACTCAGCTTATTTACTCATTTACTTACTCACTCACTCACTCACTCATGCACTTACTCACTCAATCTCAATCATCCATTCATTCATTCATTCATTCATTCATTCACTCACTCACTGACTCTCTCACTCACCCATCTCCAGCCGAACCCTAAACACTTTGCATGTAAAGTAAAAAAAATGAATGAATGTCCAGGCCTGCTTCAGTATCTGGCTGGTGTGGTTTGAGGAAACAGAGCTGACCAGCTCCACAGCCACACATACAGTACAGTACAGTACTGAGTGAGGCCTTGACTGTAATTTCACAGTAATCACTGTACTGTATAGTCATTTTCTTCTTTTGGCCCCAGATTACACTCTCACAAGTATTTTATTTTTACTCATAATAAACTCTGCTGATGATTCTTATTGTAGAAATAATTCCAACACCCAATCTGATTTTTGTCCTGCTTAGACCTAGGTAATTGATGCAGAGAAATAATAGATGTTGCACTGCAGGCCAAAGCAAAAGTTTCATGTGAAAGTACAATTCAGCAGTAAAAATGTTTGCAATATTACAGTAACAAAGGAAAGTCCTAAAAGTGTGTGCAATTAAGACTTGTGAGCTTCTTCTTCTTCTTCTTCTTCTTCTTCTTCTTCTTCTTCTTCTTCCAGGCAAATATCACAGGAGGACAAAAATTGGGAGCATAATATTCAAGAGCTTCAGAAAAAGGTACCATAACTTCTCTGTTATCTCACGGTCCCTCTCTCTCTCTCTCTCTCTCTCTCTCTCTCTCTCTCTCTCTCTCTCTCTCTCTCTCTCTCTCTCGCACACACACACACACACACACACACACACACACACACACACACACACACACACACACACACACACACACACTCACACTTCACATCTCCTCCAGTAACCCCCTTCGATAAAGGCACTTCAATGCTTATAATTGTCTGTGTAACAAGGCAAGTTTTTAATTCCTCAAATATGCCTGAAGCATGCTTTTAGGGTAACATAATTGCAGTCAGAGATAATTTTTTCCCCAAAGTAATCCCTAATACACGGTAAATTTGCCTTCGACAGCACCGGATAACTGACAAGATCCTCTTGGTCAAGTGTGTGTCCGTCCTCGCAGTGGTTATCTTCATGTTCTTCCTCAACTCTTTTGTGACAGGCATTCATCTTGATCTCGGTAAGTGCTTGACCTTCTATGTAATTTTGAAAGAGAGACGGAGATGAAGAGAGAGAGAGAGAGAGAGAGGGAGGGGATGAAAGGAAGTGATAGATAGATAGAGAGAGAATGAAAGAAAGATAAATAGATAGAGCTCGTGATTAAGTTACAGCAGTATTGTTTTTTACGGGCTAGTTATAGGCTTTAGTGTGTAATTATACAGACCCACTTCCTTCTGCCTTTGTCAGACGGGGAGTCAGAATAATGGGCTCAGAAAGACGTGCAAAGGCAAAATTACATAGATACCGCACTGCTTGTAGACCCGTCAAATATTTATATATTTCATGTCTTTGCCGAGAATAAATGAAATCAGCTCTGTCTCCATTTGTAGAAGGGGTCCTCCCTGTCACTGTACAATAGCTGGGCTTCAGAAAGACAGAAAGAAAGAAAGAAAGGAAAAAATAGAAAGAAAAATAGAAAGAGCTCTGAGGAAATAAAACCAAGACTATGCTAATCGGTTCTGCTATATGAGTGCTCCGCTGTAATATGGTGCCAGGAAGGCTGCTGTTTGCTATGTGTAATTGTTCTCTGTGCAGCTGGGCCGTGTGTGTGTGTGTGTGTGTGTGTGTGTGTGTGTGTGTGTGTGTGTGTGTGTGTGTGTGTGTGTGTGTGTGTGTGTGTGTGTGTGTGTGTGTGTGTGTGTGTGAAAGAGAGAGAAAAAATAGACTTCTTGGCCTCCCAAATGTAGTGGTAAAGCAGGAAACAAACATGGTAATCAGGATGATAAATAAACAATGGGCTGTCCAGTGTCTGATCTGGATCCCTGGACCATGTGTGTTTCTACTGGGACTCTACCACACTCCCAGTTCCCCCATTAACCTATCAACCCTTTGCAGAATAGAAACTGGACTTTTGTAATTATAGTATTTTTTATTATTCTTTTTTTATTACTATTTCAGTCAGTCATAGAGCTGCTTGTTGTAGCCCATAAATTTATTGGATGCTTATTAAGCGTACTAAGTTAGTATTTCAAGCTGCTAGGTTTTTTTCTGAAGTGATGATTGACACACACACACATACACACACACACACACACACACACACACACACACACACACACACACACACACACACACATGTCTGGCAGGTGATCTGTGTGTTTTTTGAAAAAACCCTTATTCCACCTGATCCAGCCCTGGAGAGGCAGGCTGTGATGCAGTGTGTGAATCTCACTCACTCTGTGCATGACTCCAAACATGCTCTCCCTATCACAGGTGCAAGCGCTCGCTCTCCCATTCCCCGTGACACTAATTAAACTACCGCTATTCGCTCACTCGCTCAGCCAGCCAACCAGTCAGTCAGCCAACCATCTATCCGTCCTGTCCGAACCGTACCGAGAGAGCACCACACACACACACACACACACACACACACACACACACACACACACACACACACACACACACATACACACACACACACGCAAGGCTCGCCCTGCCCTGCCTCATTACCATGTGCGGCGCTCGGTCAGGCTCCCCCTCGTCTGCGTCCCGTGGCCTTTTGCCCGGGAGAAGATGTTGTGGAAATGGGGCGCCATTAAAATGCCATTAGGTTGACACAGCTAGATTTAATTTGCCCTTTAATACACCGTGATCAGTTAATCATTTAATATGGTGAGGGCTTGGGGTCAGTCACTCTGGAATGGCTGCCTTACTACGATGAGCTATACTCTCTATCCACTGTGAATGGAATGGAATAAAAGACACCACGCTCAGGGACATGTATTTGTCCCCCTCAGTGGCAAATAGTGACATACTTGGTACTGTAGTTGTTGTTATGTATTGACAGTTGTTGTTATACATGAGGCCTTGAACAGGCAGAGAAACAGTGTGTGGCTTTTGTCTGCATCGCTTACTGAATGTGGCATCAATCACGGGCAAGCAACCGTCATAGTTATGAGCTGAACGCCTGCGGAAGTCTGTCGAGTTATTAACCTCGAAAACTTTGGGAGATGTCAACAAAAGCAGCCAATTAAAAACAAGAAAGAAAGACACTGGTGAGTCATCAGTAGTCCAAAAATATACTCTAAGCTCAGCTTTTTTTTTAAAAAAAAGAAAAGAAAAAAAAGAAAAACTCCCCGAACTACAACTTAGTTTTTTTTCCAAGCGAGACAATATCAGTGCAGGTAGTGTATCAATACAGAGCTCCTCATTTACTGAAGGGCACAAATATCACAACATGATAAATGCTCACAGAATACAATCTAAAACATGCATTTAAATACTTCTCTAATGATGAATGATGAATAATTCAAAGCCAGCGATAATGAATTGCAGGCATTGTTCTGGCAAAGCCAAAGTTATTTATAACTCAGTTGAGGGGATGGAACATAGAGCATTATGGGATGTTGAGGAAGACTATAGGCTACAGGTCTGAGAGGAAGTTATGTAGGCTACTTCATCTTGCTGTCCAGGTACCAGTGGACCCCAGCAGTGTAGCTCCATGGCTCAAACACTAGGGAAATGAACACATGGGTTTTTAAGATAAACAAGCGCGATGGGACGAGGGTGTTAAGCGCTCGTGCAGAGCTGCGCCGCTGCGACACGACGCAAAGAGACGCTACGCTCGGCTGAGCACTGTTGTCTTTGCATATGATGAATGGGCCCATCAGAAAAATGCACACTGTCTTCTCTCCAAGCACTTTTTAATTGCACTTCTCTTTTTTTTTTTCTTGTTATGCTTCTCTTCTATCTCTCTTTCACTTGGCTCCATGGTGTATTTTTTCTTTGTTTTTTGTTTTTTCTCTCTCTCACAGTTGAACAGGAAGCTATAGGGAAATATCAGTCCTTCTTGAAAAACCGCTCTTCCTTCTGCCAAACATGGCTTTTGTTTACCAGCAGTCTTTTGTGGAACTTTTGTATTGACTTTTCTGTGTGTGTGTGTGTGTGGGGGTGTGTGTGTGTGGGTGTGGGTGGGTGGGTGTGTAAGGGAGGTAGAGAGAGAGAGAGAGAGAGACTGAGAGGTCGATGCAACCTTAGAAGGTAGAACCACCTAGGATTGTGTGTGTGTGTGTGTGTGTGTGTGTCTGTGTGTATGCTTTTGTTTGTTTGCCCATATAAGTCCCAGCTCTTGCGATGTGCATACTGATATGGGGGGCTGTGACATCTGGCTACCTAAGTGTGGTTTGTGAGTTTTGACTTAAGCATTGCTCTGTAATCTACCAATCACAACTGCTCCATCTCCATACTTTTACCTCGTATACCTCTCTCTCTCACTTTACCATCATCCTCGCCAGTTTCCCATAATTCCCTGTTCTCTCCTCCTCTCTCCATCTCCCTCTTTTCCTCTTCCTCTCCCTTGCCCGTCAACCCTGTGCTTGCCTCTCCTTATGATGAAGATGATAATCGTAATAATAATCATAATGATGATTTGATTTATAATATAATAAGAAGAATATCTTTCTCTTTCTCTCTCCTCCCTCTCTTGGTCCCTTTCTCCTCTCCTCTCTTCCT
>JAODXP020000022.1:25232175-25237175 GCA_027497455.2 Sardinella longiceps | reverse complement strand
ATATTTATTGATAAGGGTATGCAGGGTAAAAATATGATCTGAAGTTCTACAGTTTGGTAAAAATCCTATTTGGCCTCTGCTTAAGGCATCATGCTCAATAAGGAAGTTTAAGATTCTATGATTTAAAACACTACAAAATAACTTCCCTAGGTTGCTGCTTACGCAGATGCCTCTGTAGTTGTTGGGGTCCAAATTATCTCCACTCTTAAAAATAGGTGTAACGAGTCCTGTGTTCCAGATGTCTGGGAAGTATCCAACACTCAGAACAAAGTTGAACAGTTTTAAAATGGCCAATCGGAGACTGAGGCTTGCATTCTTGAGCATTTCATTAAGAATGCCATCAGGCCCACTTGCCTTTTTTGGGTGTAGGTTCTTAAGTTTTTCCGTCAACTCTGATTCTGTGATTGGATAGTCTAGTGGATTTTGGTTTTTAATTATAGTGTTCTCCATATCAATCAATTTACTATGAATGTTGACTTGCTCTGGGGTCATGACATGTCTTCCATACAGGTTTCTGAAGTGGCTACTCCATATCTCTCCATTTTGTATGGCCAGTTCCCCATGTGGCTTTTTAGTTAATGTATTCCAATTATTCCAGAAATTGTTACAATTTAAAGATTCTTCAATAGATTCCAATTGATTTTTAGTGAACTGCTCCCTCTTTTTTCTAAGTGTGTATTTATATTTCTTAAGTTCTGTATAGTAATTAAGGCGGATTTCAGGGTTGTTGGGGTTTCTGTGTTTTTGGTTTGACAAGACCCTAACTTTATTTCTCATGGTTTTACAATCCTGGTCAAACCATTTTTCATTTTCGTGTTTATTCTTGCGGATTTTTGTGTTTGTTTTGAGTTTAGAAATGGTGGCCAGGCAGTGAAATATGCTGTTTAGGTTTTCAACTGCTTGATTTACACCATCTTTATTATGTGTGTGAGAAGCCAATAGAAATGATTCAATTAAGGAATGTACTTTGGGTTGCCTCAGTGCTTTTAAGTATTCTTCGTTGCTGTTATGGGCCCATCTGTAGGTTTTCCTGGTGTTATACAGCTTACTGGGCCTTGTATGTGTTGTTTTTGTCATTTTGAGGTAAGCAGTGATTTGGCTGTGATCCGACAGGGGTGTTAGAGGCTTGACCGTAAATGCTTCGAATGAGAATGGATCTAGGTCTGTAAACATGTAATCAACAGTTGAGCAGCCAAGAGATGAGCTATATGTATATCTACCCAGCGAGTCCCCTCGCACCCTACCATTGACCAGATATAGACCAAGGCTTTTGCAGAGATCTATGAGTAATTTCCCATTTTTATTAATTGATTTGTCAAAGTTATTGCGGGCAAAGTTAATTAAGTCTTGAGGATAGCTGTTACCAAATATGTGACTGTTTCCATCATTTGAGTTGTAATCAGTAAGGGCTCCTGTTCTGGCATTTAAATCTCCACAAATCAATACTTTTCCTTGGGCCTGGAAGTGGTTAATTTGAGTGTGGAGAGTATCAAAGATTTCCTCCTCATAATATGGGGATTCAGAGGGAGGGATGTATAGTGCGCAGAGAAATATGTCATTTGTTGTTTGTGTTAAATTCTTGTCAATTTTTAACCAGATATGGGATTGTTCCTTTTTTATTGTGGAAATGTATTGTGCTATTTCTAATCTAAGCCAAATAATTATGCCCCCTGAATCTCTTCCCCGTGTGACTTTACTGTGTTTTCTGGAAGAAATGGCTATTTCACAGTAACCTGTGGGGCAGAGAGTCACCTCATCAGTCCTGCGCCATGTTTCTTGCAGGATTATTATGTCCATATTTTGTATGCTTTTCTTAAATTCTAGTGTTTTAGTTTTACAACCAAAACTAGATGAATTTATTCCTTGGATATTCCATAGAGTAACCGTTAAAGATCTCATTGTATCCGTAATGTGTCAGCAAAGATGTAACAGATTTTAACAAGTTTTTTGAACCTCCAAAATGAACCTTATCTTATAGAAATTAAACATCATTTTAACTTGACATTGTAAGATGAATGTTACAACAAGGTAAGTGTTGTGTTTTTTTTTTTTTTTTTTTTTTTTTATAAACCAGTCATGACTGGTCTAGTAGCCGTGCACAAATAATGTTTAGTAGGTCTCGGATCTCTCCCAGCTGAGTACTACTGGTGTTGGTTGTGTCTTTCAACACTGCTGCATAGCTACGCTGCTCCTGTTCTGGCCTATGGGGTACCTGTGGGTTGTGATGCCTGCCTGCCTCAGGGCTATCCTCTGCTGCTGCTTGCCTCCTTGGCCTCTGGTAGTTACCCGGGTGACCGGGTGCTGGTGGGTTGTGGTTCTCTGGCAGCTGATGTTGGAGGTGGCTCATGGGATGTTGATGTTGAGGCGGGGGGTTCCTCTGCAGGGGCTCAGGGTGCCTCTGTGGGGGCGGGGGGTTCTGGGGTGCTGGGTATCTCCGTTGGGATGCAGGATTATGGGGTCCTCTTGGCCATGGAGCATGGTGGTGTCTCAAGGACATGGAGTGTTGAGCTGTTGGTCTCCTAGGTGTTGGCTGCTGGCGTGAGGGGTCTCTGGCTGTGGGGTGCTGATTGCCCTCTCCATGAATCCTGGGTGCGTGGTGGTGTTTGTGGCGTGGCGCAGGGGGATACGGTCTGCTGTGGTGATGTGCTGTGGCGTTTTGCCTGTCTGGACTCCGACCAAGGGCGATGTCTTTCAGGGTTTTGGCAAATACTCGGATGGTGTCTTTCCGGAGGTGAACGTGGTCGTGCAAGCTGTGTAGGCCCAGTGTGGGATGATGTGCCAGATGTACATTAGGCATGAGGGCACATCCACGGGAGATGGCTGCATTCACTTTGGCAATGGTGTCTGGATGGAAGTCAGATCGAGGCAAGATGGTAGAAATGACTACTTTAGATGTGGGAAAAGTCTCTGTTGCCTTTGTTGCCATTCTGATGATGGACTCTGACACACGTTGTTGCTGTGCCCGGAGGTCGTTTGTCCCCACATGGATAATTATGTGGCTTGGATTGCCCATTTTCCCTTTGTCCAGACGTTCTAATACATCAGCTGTTCTCGGGCACCAGAGTTTTGCTGATTTTAGGCCAGGAAATAGTTGCTCTTCATTTAAAAATTTTCCATTGGAGTCAATGAGAATGACTACCTCCGCGTCTATAATTGAAGTGGGCTGGGCTTGGCTGATGTGCTGGGTTTCAGGGGTGTCTGTCTGTGTGTTGGATGGTGGTTCTGATGCTGCTAGGGGGAGTTCTGTAGGGGTTGGTGTTGCTGGGGTGGCTGGGGTGTTGGGATGCAGTGTGCTCTCACCTCTGCTCCGCTCTGACCTCAACTCCTCTTTGATGTCCTGAAGCTCCATTTTTAGGGCCTCTCTATCTTGCTGCAGGTCCCTAATATGTCCAGTCAGCTCTTGCACGCATGCTGCAAAGTCCAGTTTTAGGTGGTGGATTTGTTCCTCTAGTTGCTGGTTGGTAAACTGTAGCTGTTTTTTGAGCTGCACTTGTTCAACTTCTTGTAGGGACAGGTTGTTTTTTAAGAGGTTTACATGCTGCTCCAGCTGGGAAATGTAGTCACCATTGTAAGTCTCCCTCCTCCTCCTCCTCCTCTGTGTTCTGTGTGGTGCCTGCGTCGGGCTGTCTGTGTGGCTCTTGCAGGCCTTTCTCTGTCTCTGCCAGTGCTTTTATGGTGGTCATGTCCTGCTGGACAGACCTAAGGCTTGCCTCACTCCCTTGAAACATGATGGTTCCATTTTGGTACAGATTAACAGTGAGGAAGGTGTTCTCAATATCCCCCTCTTTATGAATCCGTAGCTGCCTTCCATTACATATCCCTTGTTTTTTGAAGTGCTTGTAATGCTTGCAAATGGCTTTATGCCATGCTTCACAGTCCTCTGTGTACAGGATCAGGTTGGTGGTAGTAGGCCTGCCTCCTATTTCAGTGGTATCAGACCATACAGTCTCTGGATTTTCCCTGAGAAAGTTGTGTTTAAATGTCTTTTTCTCCTTTGCACTCTTAACTGCAGATGGATACATTAGAGGGTGGGGGAGGGGTGCAACAGTGCAGGAGGCTGCAAACAATGTATCCATTTCTTCAACTGCCACTGACCGTTGGCTATGTGGCTAGTTGTTTAGCTAGGTAGTTAGCCTTAACTTTGCTTACTAGTTGAAAAGGCTGATTTGATTGTTTCTTATGGTAGATTCAAGAGGATGTTGTAGATGCTCACCAATTTTTCTGTTGAATGTTTGGGTGTTGATGATTGTGGTGGTGTAGTCTCCCTCTCTCTGTCTTTTCTCTCATATGCTGTTAGCTGTTGTTGCTCCTGCTCCTGCTGCTCTCCCTCACTCTCCACTCTCTTACTTAAGAAGGTAGTTCGGATCAAGTCAACAAAACATACCAGAAAAAAGAGAAAACATATCCATAGTGGTATTTTCTTGGTCCTCTTCTCTTTGGCTTTGATATTGAGTATTATTTTTTAGATTCGGATCATTTTGGAGGTATGAAACTTGTCAAAAATTGTAAATCTTCTAGGAGCTCAGGCTGAACATGACTGCACGGAACTCTCTCCCGGAACTCTCTCTCTCTCTCTCTCTCTCTCTCTCTCTGTCTGTGTAACTGTGGGTGAAATGTCATGCTTTGGCAGCTGACAGGGGCATGGAGGCTCCTGCCAGGTGTGCTTGAGACCGTGGGAGCAGATGCCACTGGGCACTGCACGCACACACACACACACACACACACACACACACACACACACACACACACACACACACACACACACACACACACACACACACACACACACACACACACGCGCCTCAGTGTGCAGCACACGACCCTCTCGGCCACGCTCTGCAAACGCTGCATGTATGACAGGCTACAGTGCACAGTCATGCACACACACACACACACTTACACAGAGACACACACTGAGACAAACATCACGACCATGGTTAGGTTTCCCACTCCACTGGCTCTGGCCGCCCCTCCTTTGCTACTCTTTGTCACACCTGCTA
>JAODXP020000022.1:25211177-25232075 GCA_027497455.2 Sardinella longiceps | reverse complement strand
TGTCATTCTGAGGGTGTAGTGGTAATAGTATACTGAGGGAAGAGAATACTGGGGTGTGAATGTTGGGAATGTTGGTTGGTCTGAGTACAGTGGTGGGGCTAGAATGTTGAGGCAGTGGTAATAGAATGCTGAGGTAATAGAATGTTGGTTGGTCTGAGTACAGTGGTAATAGAATGCTGAGGTGAGGGAATGTTGGTAAATATGTTCAGTGTTTCAATGGTAAATATGCTGTGGTAATAGATTGTTGGAGTAAGATAATGGTGGTAATAAAATAATGAGGCGAGAGAATGTTGGACTGAGTGCAGAATGGTGGGATTATGGTGGGATATGTAGTGGTAATAGAACGCTGGTATGAGGGAATGTTGGTTGGTCTGAGTGCAGTGGTAATAGAATGTTGGTTGGTCTGAGTACAGTGGTAATAGAATACTAAGATGAGGGAATGATGAGGGTAATAGAATGCTGAGATGAGGGAATGTTGGTTGGTCTGAGTGCAGTGGTAATAGAATGCTGGTATGAGGGAATGTTGGTTGGTCTGTATGTAGTGGTAATAGAATACTGGTGTGAGGGCAGGCAGTGGGGTGAGAGGGGTGGGGCGGGGGGTGAGGCTGAGCTGGTCTGAAAGTGCAGGAGGTTGAGAGCACAGGGGCTGTGCGGGTGCTTCCAGCCGTGGCTCCTCTTTGTGAAGGGGCCCTCGGGGGCCTCCGGGGCCACGCTTGTGTGCTAATCTGCCTGCCAAGTGCAGAGAGAGGAGCTCACTGAGCATGGCAGTGATGTCTTTCTTTTCTCTCTCCTCCCTCCCTCCCTCCTTCCCTCTCTCTCTGTCTGTCTCTCCTCCCTTCTCTTCCCTTCCTTACTTTTTGTTTCTTTCAATCTCTCTCTTTCACACCCCTCTCTTCCCCTTCCTCACCCATGTCTGTTTTCCCTCCCTCTCCCTCATCCCTCTATTTTTCTCTCTCCCTTTTCCCTTTTTCACCTTCCATTGCTCCCTCTCTCCCTATCTCTGTCTCACCCGTCTTTCTCCCTCTCCTCCTTCCCTCTCGTCCTCCTCCCTCCCTCTCTCTCTCTCCTTATCTTCTCCACCAGGCGGTACCAGAAGAGGAGCGCTTGGCCATCGCCATTATCCTGGTGATGTGGGTCTCCGCCCTGGCCTCCTCGCTCATCGACAACATCCCCTTCACCGCAACCATGGTAAATGGAGCTAAAGGGGCATTTTCACACACACACACACACACACACACACACACACACACACACACACACACACACCCACACACACACACACACACACTTGCTCTTTCACTCACACACAGACCCACACACACACATTCTCTCTCATTCACACACACACACACACACACACACACACACACACACACACACACACACACACACACACACACACACTCCCAGATATTTGGAAAGACATGTAAAATCATGCCGCGCAGGCAGATCACATACACACACAGGCTCACACAAACACACACACACTCACACTTACACACACAAAGAGTAAAAAGTCACATTTCTTCACTCTGTTAATATTTTATTGCAAGTGTATTTTTATTTTACATTAAAATTCATCATACTTTTCTGTAGCAATGACTATTTTAGTGTCTTTCCTGGCAGTTTTTTTAACACTGACGATAGGGATATTTTTATCCTCATCGTATTTTTCTCCCATTTGTTTTTCTTTTTATCACCACTTATCATTTACATTCAGTACAGCTGAGCTGATTTAACAAAATAGGCCCCCAGTGGACTTGGGACTCATGTAAAACTCATATTATTTTCTTCAACTTTCCCAGCAGCAGCAGCAGCAGGAACGCTTGATTTCTCTCCCCAAAACTAATTGTTTTCCTGCAGCCTCTCGTGTTGTTGACATTTCCCGCGTCTTTGTCCTGGAATAATGGATGGGTAATTTTGTGTTTAAGCTGGATCAAGTGCAAGGATGAATGATGAACTCTTATCTGAGGGCCTGGGTGCAGCGAAGAACATTAATTAGAGTGAATTATGAAGCTTCATGGATGGCGAGCCGCGGTGATGGGAACAACATCAAACAGACGCCGAAAAAGTCGCTCCCGCCGCCAACACGACACACACACAGTCGAACCAGCAAGATGAACAGGGGGAGAGAAGCAATGCGATGCGTGAGAAATGAGAGAAAGCGATGAAAACACAACAGTGAGAAAGACAGGAGGAAGGAGAGAGACAGAGAGGGAGGAATAGATGAATAAGAACAGTGCAATTAAGAGAGAGAGAGAGAGAGAGAGAGAATGAGAGAACATTGAACAGTGTGGAAGAGAGAAGAGATATAGAGAGAGTGACAGATTACAACGGTGAGACAAAGATAAAAACATTGAATTGAGATGGAGGGAATATGAAAGATAGAGAGAGAGATGATGGGATAGAAGAATCATGAATGAAGAGTAGCTACTCCAGACATCACTTAACGTTTGGGCACCAGCCCTGTGTCGCTCCCTTGCCCTCTCTCTCTCTCTCTCTCTCTCTCTCTCTCTCTCTCTCTCTCTCTCTCTCTCTCTCTCTCTCTCTCTCTCTCTCTCTCTCTCTCTCTCTCTCTCTCCACCAGAAGCAGAGAGGCAGAAATATGAGTGCAGTTATCCTTTAGTATTCAGCAGTGGGCTCTCTCTCCACCCTGGGCCTAATGGAGCCCATTGATTTTGGGAGCCTGGCTCTCGCCCCTGTGCATAAAGAGCACACCTGCTCATACACACACACACACACACACACACACACACACACACACACACACACACACACACTCCCTGTGTGTCTCCAGACGGCCGCCATTCTCCGGCAGAGCGCACCCAGTGCTCCGTGCAGTGTGTTTGTGTGTGTGTGTGTGTGTGTGTGTGTGTGTGTGTGTGTGTGTGTGTGTGTGTGTGTGTGTGTGTAAGTGTGCGTGTGTGTGTGTGTGATTCTGTGTGTGAGTGGCTCTTGTATGCATTCGGAAGAAAACAGATGGAGTTTAGCCGAACAAATAACTCTAGCTTCTGTTATTGTTGCTATTATCTTGTCAGCCATGTTCATTTTTCATCCCGGAAGGCTCAGGGTCTTACAGGAAAAGCTAGAGAGAGTGAGAGAGAGAGAGAGAGAGAGAGAGAGAGAGAGAGAGAGAGAGAGAGAGAGAGAGAGAGAGAGAGAGTGTGTGTGTGTGTATGAGTGTGTATGTTTGTGTGTTTGTCAGGTCACACCCGCCCAGGGTGCTAAACAGCAGGGCTAATTTTATGATTGATACTTTGGCCATAAAGTGTCCAAATCCATCTCAGACGTTATCTATTAGGATTTTGCCCAGTCTATGTGAGAGCCTCTCTCTCCCTGTGCACTCTCCAGCCCAAAGTCCTCTTACAGTAGAAATGGAACAGCTGTGCAATGTTACAATCTAGCTGACCTGTCCTAACACCCTCAATTGAATGCCTCACTTTTGTATTATATTTTAAGTGTAGGTTTTGAGACTTGATAAGATGCAGATAAGATATAAGCAGGTGAGATTGACAGGAAATGAATCGGGCAGACAAGCGGAAGCTTGTGGAAATGACTGCCGATTGAAAATAACTCAGCACTTGGATGTGTATTTGCTTGGTGTTCGACATTACATTTGCATTAATGCATTTAGCAGACCCTTTTACCCCAAAGCGACTTACAAAAAGATGGGTAACAATCAAGCTACAACACAGTAAGAGTAAATACCTACTGGGGCAAGTAAATACCGACTGCTCTTGTGTTTGCTGTTGTAAATTGGTGTGGCCTAAATGAAGTCCACACAGAGTGGTCTAAGAAACCATCCGATAAGTGCTCAAGGGAGAGGGGGAGATGGTGAAGGCTGGAACCATGTGTTCTTCTATTGCTGTATTTTTTCCAGTCCATTTGGGTTTTCATTTCCTGCGAAGGCTACACCCCACTATCTGAGAGAAAGAAAAACAAGGCTTTTCTCCGTCTGTTCCTCCCTCTCTCTCCTTCATTCTCTCCCCCTTCTCTCCTTCTCTCCCTCTCTCTCTTTCTCTCTCTCCCCCTCTCTCTCTCTCTCAGTGCCAGGGTGAATGAAGGCAGCTAATGGTGGTGATGGAGGTGGTGATGGTGGGGGTGGTGGTGTTGTGTTGCCGCTGGAGGTAGCGCGGTACAGAGTGTAATCACCGAACTGCGCTGTAATTTATTCAAGCACGCCTGCTGCTGCCGGGACAGCTCAGCGGATTGCCACCAACACGGCGACGCTAAGCAGCGACATATTGGATTGGGAGGAGGAGGAGGAGGAGGCATAGGGGCTTATTCTTAAAGTGGTCGCGTTGGGCGCACGGCCGCCACAGGGGGCGCCGAATGCTGAGTCTAATGCCGCCGGCCCTGTGTGTGTGTGTGTGCGCACGCCTGTTTGTATTTGTGTGTGCGTGTGTGTGTATGAAAACAGTGACAGATGAGATGGGCACAAGCAGCTCACAATCAGCTCTTTCTCTCTCTCTCTCTGTCTCTGTGTTTGTGTGTGTGTGTGTGTGGTTGTGCATGCGTGTGTGCATGTATTTGTGTCTGTAAACACAACTGGGGACGCTGGGCTCAAACAGCTCACAGCCATTCTGTCTTTCTCATTCTCTCTCTGTCTCTCTCTCTTTCTCTCTCCTATTCTCTCTCATTCTCTCTCTCTCTCTCTCTCTGTCTCTCTCTCTCTCTCTCTCTCTCCTATTCTCTCTCTTTTTCTTCTTGTCTCTTGGACATGATGGTCTTGTCATTGTCTTCCTCATGGGTCTTGCTGCCGCTGGCTTTAACTGCTGTGCCATTATCCTGCTAAGAAGATTCCAGTCGAGGTGGAGCTAAGCCCATTTACTGTGCCTGTGTGCTGTGTGTGTGTGTGTGTGTGTGTGTGTGTGTGTGTGTGTGTGTGTGTGTGTGTGTGTGTGTGTGTGTGTGTGTGTGTGCACTTGGTTGCTAACAGAAAGCGAAAAAAAAAATCTATTAAGCATGCAAAGTTGCTAAGTGACCTTGTGAGTTGTTAGGAGGAACCTGGGGGAGATGAATGTATTATTTAGTTGCAGATCCAGAGAGGCACAGGCAGGGGGAGAAAGGAAGACTTTTTTCCCTGCTAATGGTGGAATTGAAACACCTTTTTTGGCCCCCAACATACAGTATTTGTCATGAATTACCACCACAGGCAGAAATAGAGAGCCCATACACACACACACACACACACACACACACACACACACACACACACACACACACACACACACACACACACTAATACCACCTCCTACCCCACAGGCCATCTGAATGTTTTGTCCATTCAGTGTTGTGCGTTGTGTGAGTGACTTTGTTTCTGTCATTGAGAGGGAGAGAGAGAGAGAGAGAGAGAGAGAGAGAGAGATGCTGGGCTTTGATGTAATTGAGTCATCATCTTCAGCAGGTTATTTTATTATATGATACAAAACATGTGCTTTGTGCTCAACAATTCATTCTCACTTCCTCTATGCACTGCACCCCCCCCCCACACACACACACACACCCACACCCTTCCTCATTACGAAAACATGACCATAGTTTAGTCCCGATGGTTCATAGAGCACAGTTCACATGGTGCACTTCCTCTAACGTCAAAGGATGCAGGAGCACAAACAAAATCAGGGGTTGGGAAGGAGGACTAGAGCATGGAGCCAGGGAGAAAGGTGTGAATAGAGATAGAGAGGGATAGAGAGAATTTCAGAGAGAGGGAGAGAGAGAGGGAGCGAGAACAAAAAATGGAAAGTGTATTGATGTTTGAAGCATAGAGTACGCTGGCGGCTTCAGTATGCTTTTATCTTTAGTTCCATGTTGCAGACATGAGCGATTTTGGGTCTTGAAACTGAAAGATGGTGATGGGGGGGGGAAAGAGCGTGGATGTGTATTGATTTTAGGGTGTAGTTTGAACACAGCCACAAAAATGATGGCTCAATCCTCTAGAAGGCTCTGTGTAGCTCCTCTCTCAAACGACACAAACTGGAGACCAGAGAGAGAACAAAGAGTGCACTTGGAGTGGAAAGCTCATTTGAGCTGTCTCTCTCACACACCATAGATCCCTGTAAGGAATCTACTAAGAGTCTCTCTCACACACCATAGATCCCTGTAAGGAATCTACTAAGACATGTTCTTAGCCATTCTTAGCCACATGATCTTAGATAAAAGTATTAGATACTGCTACAGACAGTACATATATGTTGTGTGACTACACGTGTGTGATGGATGTCAGGCAGTTCTAACTCTGTTTGCTTGTGTACCAGAAATAGTTGTGCACAGTCACCCTTCATCCCCATCAAACAGGGCCTAACCTACAGTGCTCCTGTTCAGCTGATTTATCAATGTTGTTATATGTTGTAGCGGTAACACTTTATATTAAGACACACATATTCACCATTAATTAGCTGTTTACTAACATGTATATTAGTAGCAAACTAGCTATTTATTACTCATTATAAAACACTAATTAATACTTTATTATGCAAGACTTCTTCTACCCAAAATAGACCATTAACTAAGAATTTCCCCTGTGTAACCTCCTAATTACCCCTTATTAATAGCTAGTAAGTAAGTTGTTGCATATGAATTATGATCTAAATAAGCATGGGTCAGTACAGAGCTTGTAAAGGGATGGTAACACAAGAGCAGTTATTCACCCCTATAATACTGGTCTACTCGTATGGAATTAGATACAAAACCACAAAGTATAATACTGTACAAATTACTCATAATTAAGTCTTTGTAATGCAGAATATGTTCCCTATTCTAAAGTTATGTCTGTTCACATTTAATGCACAATTAATTTGGTGTTTGTTTTTTTAGTTGAGATTTTATTTTTCCAAGAGCCAAGAAAGATTTGCAATGTCATATTCACCAATAAAAAATGATATTTGTAGCATATTTGTGCTAAATTGGATGTGTGTTTGCTGTGTACTCTGTGCTATAATGCACTTACTAAGTGTGAATAGGAGGTTACTTTAGATTAGGGAACACATGAGGCTTATTAAGTGCCAAATTAATTGTGAATTAAATGTGAACAGACACAACTTTAGAATAGGGAACATATTCTGCATTACAAAGACTTAATTATGAGTAATTTGTACAGTATTATCCCTTGTGGTTTTGTATCCAATTCCATACGAGTAGACCAGTATTATAGGGGTGAATAACTACTCTTGTGTTACCATCCCTTTACAAGCTCTGTACTGACCCATGCTTATTTAGATCATAATTCATATGCAACAACTTACTTACTAGCTATTAATAAGGGGTAATTAGGAGGTTACACAGGGGAAAATCTTAGTTAATGGTCTATTATGGGTAGAAGAAGTCTTGCATAATAAAGTATTAATTAGTGTTTTATAATGAGTAATAAATAGCTAGTTTGCTACTAATATACATGTTAGTAAACAGCTAATTAATGGTGAATATGTGTGCCTTAATATAAAGTGTTACCGTTGTAGCACTTCCAGTTCATACCGCCTCGTTTTCTGATAAAAGAGGGATTTCAAGCATGTGATTACACTCTCTCTCTCTCTCTCTCTCTCTCTCTCTCTCTCTCTCTCTCTCTCTCTCTCTCTCTCTGGTTTGTCTGACAGATTCCTGTTCTCATTAACCTGAGTCAAGATGAGGACGTCAACCTTCCCGTGAAGCCTCTCATCTTTGCACTGGCGATGGGAGCCTGTCTGGGAGGTCAGTCCATTAAACCAAATCCTCATTTGTGAGAACAGACGGAGAAAAAAAAACAAAAACACAATACAAGGGAAAACCCTCACTCAAATTAATTTCTGTTTTGTTGTGTTGTTTTATTCTCTTTTGCTATTAGCACTGGGGAGATTGCAGTCGGTCTCGCAAGGCTTATGCCAAATCTCCACCCCTTCCCACGCGCGTACACACACACACACACACACACACACACACACACACACACACACACCCCATGGTTACTGCAGCATGTAAACAAATGAATTCATGAGAGTACATGTTGTTTTTTTAATAGGGCTCAATAAATCAGCGCCGTAAGCCAAGTGATCTACTAAAGATAGTAGCATGGATGCCGTGCACACAATAGTGCACAAAACAACTCCCCCCTCGCAAATGGTGTCATGAAAATCTGGCCCAGAGCACCTCATGTGAAATTAGATAGGCAAACACTTGCTGTGTGTGTGTTTTCCTCTGTCTCTCTGTTGGAGTGTGTGTGTGCATCAGTGTTTGTATGTGTGTATCTATCTGTGTGTATTAGTGTGTGTGTGTGCATCTGTATGTGTGTGTGTGTGTGTGTGTGTGTGTGTGTGTGTGTGTGTGTGTGTGCATCTCTCTCTCTCTCTCTCTCTCTCTCTCTCTCTCTCTCTCTCTCTCTGTGTGTGTGTGTGTGTGTGTGTGTGTGTGTGTGTGTGTGTGTGTGTGTGTGTGTGTGTGTATAGTATGAGTCAGCCTGCAGTCTGAGTGAATTAGCGAGTGCCATAGCTCCTCTCCTCTCTGACACAGACCTGAGGACATGTGAGCTGCTGTGGGCGCCCAGGCCTTGGAAGTTCACCAGATAAAGGCTTTGGGTTGTAGTCTGAAAAGGCCCACAACTCTCCTTTGAGGCCTCTTTAAAGTACTGAAGGGAGGAAGAGAGAGAGAGAGAGAGAGAGAGAGAGAGAGAGAGAGAGAGAGAGAATGAGAAGAGTGAAACCAGGAGAAAGAGAGAGAGAGAGAGAGAGAGAGAGAGAGAGAGAGAGAGAAACAATGTGAAGAATGAAAGAGAGGGGAGAGAAAAAGTTACAGAAAAGGCAAAAAGGAGTGAAGAACAGGTGCCTAAAACAGGTGCCTAAAAGATGAAAAGAGTGGAAGAAAGAAAGAAAGAAAGAAAGAGAAGAAGAGATTGACAGAATGAGCTATAAAAAAGAGTGTGAAAGAAAGTGTGTGTGAGAGAGAGAGAGAGAGAGAGAGAGTGAGGATAAAAAAGGAGAGTGGCAGTACTAGCAGCAGCAGAGGCAGCGCTAGCACTCGGAGTCTAATAAGCTCAGATGTGATGGGCATCTGGCGGAGTGATGGGGGCCCGGCGACATGCCCCTGCTTCACCACCACAATGACACCTTTTAAGATGTGAGCAAGGCATATTGAGCCATCCTGTCCCTGCCAAATAGATTAAGGCACACAGCCAAGGACAGAAAGCGCAACCACCACGCCAAGAAAGACTGAGATAAACCAAGCGGAGAGGCAGAAAAAATAATAAAAAAATAATATATATGTATATATGTATATATATATATATTTACATGGCTCTTTATAATGCTGTAGAATGCTCCATTCACTTCAATGGGACTTCAATATATATATATATCGATAGAATTGACTCCGAGCATGGAAGCGGGAGAGAGAAATATACAAGGCACTTGGGTGTTTATGATTCGCAGGCAGTACTGAGTGCATGGAGATGGATGATCACCCTCAGTGACATTTTAAAAGTAGGTTGATGGCAGTGAGAGAGAGGTGATGGATAAGAAGTGGAGCGACTTGCGGCCTTTTTGGAAAAAAAAAAAAATGCACTTTGAAATATGGGTATTGATTTTGCATGGACACATCCTCCAGTCCCTTGGCCAGAAAGCATCACACCCACACCCGCACCCGCAGGTTGATTTGAGTTGGACTGAGTTGAGGCAAGTTGAATGAAGGGTGTATGATGCATCCTCCTCCAGTGGAGACAAAAGCGAATGAATCACCAACCGAACGTCCCCGTTCATTAAAGACGCTGGGGTCATTTTCTGTCAGACTGACTGCCAAATCAAAAGCCTGCAGTGTTGGGAGATTGCAATCAGCCTGACAAATTTAACAAATCATGTATGTGGTGTTTTTCCTTTCTTTTTTTCTCTGTTCTTTTTTTGTGTTAAAACAAGCAATTTGAGGCACTTCTGCCAGTGACAGTCAACATAAAGACCTTTTTGTTTCTACATGAATTATGTTTTAATTGTGATATCGTCATTAGACTGTAGATTTTTGCCTGCTTGAAAAATGTGGTGGAGAGCCATTAGACGAGGGCCTATTAGGTGTCACATGAATAATGAGTGTAGTGCTAAGCCTGCCATTACTCATCTTTCTTTCTTTCTTTCTTTCTTTCTTTCTTTTTTCTTTCGTTCATGTCTTTCTGGGTAAAGGGAACGGGACGTTGATTGGAGCGTCGGCCAATGTGGTGTGTGCAGGAATTGCAGAGCAGCACGGCTATGGCTTCTCATTCATGGAGTTCTTCAGGTATGTGTCTGCTCATGTTAGAGCTATTATATAGCAGCACAGTTAGTCCAACACAATGAAATGTTCAGTCACCTTTAGAATTATTTAAAAATGTTTTGAATAGTTATTACCAGGAATTATAATATATTTTACATTATACTCACATAAAGTGACGTCTGACTATTTCAACCTTATTACATTATAAGTGCACTAAAGCCATTGCTTTCCAGGTAAGTAAACTCCATTTATGTGGATACTGGTTGCTATGGTATGATCAGGATGTGAGGAGTGTTTTGATTTGGTTGATGTTGCCACAGCAGGAATGGACTTGAGTTGTGCAAT
This sequence comes from Sardinella longiceps, assembly GCA_027497455.2. Classification (NCBI taxonomy): domain Eukaryota; kingdom Metazoa; phylum Chordata; class Actinopteri; order Clupeiformes; family Clupeidae; genus Sardinella; species Sardinella longiceps. Next base: position 25,221,527 of record JAODXP020000022.1, on the reverse strand, counting down.
GAAAAGGATTGTCTCACACGCAGGTGTGAGGAGAGAAATCAGTGAGCGCATCCTTTCAAGAGTCTTCTATTCAGCGTATCCCAGCATCCTTTGCCAGGCAGCAATTTGGATTTTCTGACACTGCAGTGTTGCCTGGTCAATGTACCTCTCATGGGTCCTTTGAAAACGTGGAGCCCCCCTTTTCACTAGGAATAAAAGTAATAATGCTACATCAATCTGCAGCACATCAGCCGGGAAACGGGTGCGATTGCTTGTGTAGCCGAAACTGCACATGACAGCTTTACCCGAGGGGCCTCTTGCTCATTGTCAACAGCATCTTCCTTTGAAACCAGGTGCCAAGAGCCCACTGTTTTTATATAGTCCCTCTGTGGGTAAATGTTTTTTTTTCTCTCCCTTTTCACTATAAGAATACCTTTCAATGCCTGAGCCCTCTTTTTAAAGTTACACATCCCATCTGACCCCCCCTTACCCTCCGCCATGGGGAACATGAAATCCCAGACCACAAACAGATGAGTTCACCTGAAACTCCTTGACTGGTGCTTATCCATCCAAATTGAAAGTGGCCTCCAAAGGAAACTGTTACTTTTGCTGCGAGGGCCTCCGCTGAAATGATTACCATCAACACATCTTCAGCACAAAGGCAGAAAAGACTGGTGATAAACAAATAAAATATTGATCCTGACGTGTATTGAAACACTGACCTTTTAAGAATAATTTCAGAGCAATTCCCTGCCGAGCGGCTGTCAGTACCACCACATGTAGACCCATAAGTGTGCCAATCTCCAGGGTAACCCCAAAAATATCTTGTAAGCTGCCACCTATGTACATCTAGCCTGCCTGGTCTCATTTAAAGGGACAGTAGGCAACCTTTGCCACTGTTTGAGTTATCTTTTTTATCATCTCCAAATTAATTTGGATGACATATAGTCATATAGAGGGTGGAAATGCAAGTTTTATTCTCACCAGCCGTCCAGGATATGCACTGTTTAGTTTTAGGTGGGGTGGAGGATACCATCTCAAATTATAAGAACACCTAGTTACAGCTTGATATTTTTTGTTATCAGACATCATGTTCTAGTAGTGCAAGAAAGACTCTTGCCTTCTAGGTAGCCAATTCACTAGTTGTACGGCAAAAACTGCATGGTGTCACTTTAAAATCAAGCACTCTTAAGACTGCATGATTTGAAGAGGCTTTGGCGTGGTACTGTATGTAGACCTATTTCAAGCACTCAAGGAAAGGATGTTATGGGATGTTCTCTCTCTCTCTCTCTCTCTCTCTCTCTCTCTCTCTCTCTCTCTCTCTCTCTCTCTCTCTCTCTCTCTCTCTCTTAGTTCCTCTTGCTTGAATATAGCGATGTTTTCAAGAGACGCCCGCACTCAGACAACCTCCTGTCTTTGGCCCTGATTTGGCACAGCCGTTGTGTGGCCACCTGTGCAATGTGAGGAGCTGCCATGTTAATGGCGGCCCCCGGAGTTCTCTGGCGGCATCCCCAGTTGGACGCGCTGGGAGAGAGTGGTCAATGCTGAATAGAGTGCCTTGAATGCAGGTCTGATTAGGCAGCGAGAGCATTGCGGTGGGGACGCGACAAGCTCTTTGATTCTCTCTATGGGGTAAATGGAACGGCAGGCAAGACACACACACACACACACACATCATCATCGATGTGCCAGGGAACCATTTCGCCTTTTATCTCAAATGCACAAAAGATCAGGTCCCGCTCTCACTCTCTCACTGCTGAAGCAAATATAGCATCAAATCATCACATAAAAGAAGCTCCAGGCTAGAGTGTAGGCTATCATCATGATGAAGCATTTGATAGTTGATTTTAGAATGTCAACGTCTGTTGGTTGCATGCTCAAATTTTAAGTGGCCCTAACTGTGAATACTAAGTGTGAATACTTACTACATCCAAGTTTCACACTCTTCCCTTCCAGATGTGGTCACAGAGTATTAGAAACCTACGCTGGGGAAACTTTGCCATTCTGTCTGTCAGCTGTTTCCCTCAGGTTCTTATTCCATCACCACGGAGACCCTGTAGCTAAGCCAATCAGTGGCAGCGATCAGAGGGCAGGGTCTCCCTGTAGAGACGGGCAAGGCTAGACAAAGCCTGTGTCTGAGTGCACATCACAGAGGCAGATAAGGCGTGATCAATGGAGGGAGTCGATCTTGGCACGGAAGTCACATCATCCGGCCTGAGGAAAAAAGCCTATTCCTCTGTCTGCTTCTCCTTTGGAGTGATAGTGAGTCAGGGTATCTGTGTTGGCTGAAGGAATTGTTTACTTGGTGTATGGATACATTGATACTCTGGAATGGCTTTCATTGCACCTACTCTTTTAAGCACCTTTTATTTATTACACTGTAGTAACTATTGCCAGTCTTCCACTGAATGGTTACCATTGTTTTTCACTGTGTAAAAGTACCTACTGCTCATTGAAACTGGTTGCTATAGTGATTTTGGAGTAAACTACCCTAGTGACACCTATGTGGAAATGATTGTAACAGCAATCATGATAGGGAATGAAATCAAAAGGATTTTGTTTCATTTAGGAAAGTGTCTGATTGCCACATGCAGGCATACTTTTGGGGAGATTACGTGAACCTCTCTGTCAGCAGTTCTGTAGTGCTAACACTGACTGCTAACTGCTGAGCTAGCTGTTGTGGGCGTGTTCAGAATGTTAACATAACTCAGTAACCTCCAATATTTACACGTCATTGTTTAGTTTTAGGTCTGCTCGGTCCCCAACAAAGGTGTTGGGTACCATATTTTAGAAATAGAAAAGGAGAAACAGCATATAGAGTCGAACCGAGCCAAGCTAGTACCAGTGGAAAGCATTTTTGTGAATAACATCTCAGCAACACGCCTTTGTGGGACCCATGCAGAGTTTTATTTTTTTATTTTTTTTTCTGGTAGTGTTTGCTAGGACCAGTTCAAACCAAACCCACCATGGGCTTGCCTAGGTAAGGCCCAAGCCTTTGGGCTCTCTGCGGGCAGCTCACAATTAGCCGATAGCCCCCAGAAAATCCCTGTGTGGGCCTACAGAGGGCTTAGGGCTATAAGAGGGAAACCCTACAATAATAATTAGGGTTATGAGGGCAAAGTGAGGGATGCCTGTGCGTACTGCGGGGCCAACGCTTTACTTATGAGACAACTCTCATGACCCCACCGCAGGCCCAAAAGGAGCTTGCGGGGATTTTAACAACTGTATCACCAATTTGTGACTTTAAATATTTCTTCTTAGATAAACCATTATGAGGTTAATAATAAGAATAAAATTACTGACTGATTTTGAATGTACCGTTCAATTGAATATTATTCAGCAACAATATACAGTAGCTCTGCTGTGTTCTAATACTACAATGTTGCCATGACTTCTATGGGAAGTTTTCAGTGTGCGGCTACACTTTGGTGTACAGTGAATTGTGTTTTGTGGACCAAATATAAAAAGTTTTTAGGTTATTCATAGTTTCACTCCTACAGTACCTTTCTCCCTGTTGTCAGTGCTCAAACAAGTGAGCTTGCAGCATGATATCAAGTGGCTTGAATATAGTGTTTATCTTTTTGGGTTGCCTGGAATCCCCTTCCTGTTGTGTTGCTTGAGGGACTTTGCCGGAACCTTCTAGGAGTGGGCTCCAAGCAGCTGGGCATTTCGGAGCTGTCCTTGGAGGGACTGGTATCAGCCAGGGGAGTGGAATCGCTCATGGCAGTTTTCTCCCCTCTGTTTTTTTATTTTTATTTTTTTGTTTGTTTGTTTTTTGAATTTTTCTTTTTTTTTTGGCAGTGGTTGGGAAAACAAACAGGGGATGCAGCAGATGTTAGCGTAATTGCTCATCTATCATTAACCTTCCTCGTTCTCCCAATTACCCCTGATAGAGAGACAGAGAGAGAGAGAGAGAGAGAGAGAGAGAGAGAGAGAGATCCTTATTAGCTGTACTCCCTGGCCAGGGGAACACACAGACCAGGCCAACATAACAAATGCCCTGTGTAGGACCCCTTTTGGTATCTCTCTGTCTGCTCGACCCCTCCCTCCCTCCCTCACACACACACACACACACACACACACACACACACACACACACACACACACACACACACACACACAGAGATGACTGTTCTGCATGCCCCAAGGTCCACACTCCATGTTCCTGTTCTCCTTATGTTTGTAGGCCTACTTGCCACTGTTGGCATGATGAATTGCTTGAGTGTCACAGTGGTTTCAGATATGGAGGCACAGATAGTCTCTCTGCACACCTTTGGCCCTTGAGGGTAACATGCACATGTGTGTGTGTGTGTGTGTGTGTGTGTGTGTGTGTGTGTGTGTGTGTGTGTGTGTGTGTGTGTGTGTGTGAGTGTGAATAATGTCCCCTGTCTGTAATGCAACTTAGGAAAATTTGTACTTATCATTCTGATGCTTTTAACAAGTCCCAGAGTACCACTGCACCCATATTGTGCCTATGCCCATTTAGCAGTTTTCTGTTTATTCCTGGAAAAGTGGCGTTATACCTACGTCAGAGCCCTTTTCCCACCTTCTCCGATATTTGTGTGTGTGTGTGTGTGTGTGTGTGTGTGTGTGTGTGTGTGTGTGTGTGTGTGTGTGTGTGTGTGTATATTGCCAGTATGAACCAGGCCAGCCGAGGCCACAGCCGTGGTGTAAACAGATTTAATACGCTAAAGAAATAAAAGAGCAACTAATGACCCTCACGGCTAAATGAGCCCCAGGCTTTTAAAAAGGTTGATTATGTTGAGGCCATGCCATGCTTTCAGCGCTCACACACACACACACACACAGACACACACATACACACACACTCACACACAGCCAAATGCTCAGAGCCAAGAGTGAGAGGCTGCGATGACAGTGGTGGCAGAGGTGATGGCAGAGACCATCATCAGCAGTGTATGTGTGAGTGTAAGTGTGTGTGTGTGTGTGTGTGTGTGTGCGTATATATTGTGTGTGAGTGTGGGGGAGGAGACAGAGAGAGAGAGAGGAGAGAGAATGATGTATATGTGTGTGTGTGTGTGTGTGTGTGTGTGTGTGTGTGTGTGTGTGTGTGTGTGTGAGTGTGTGTGCGCACGCATGTATGTGTGTGCTTACGCGCGTGTGTATGTATGTGCGTGTTTGAGAGATTGTATGTGTGTGTGTTTGAGGATGGATTTTGATGTCTTGGGCTCAGCTGAGATCTTTTCCACGAACTGGGGTCCATTAATCACCCCCCCGCTCCTCTCTCCGTGGTCAGTCAGCCTGTCTGTCTGTCTGTCTGTCTGTCTGTCTGTCTGTTTTTCACCTCTGGCTCTCGCACCCTCACTGCCCCCCACTATCACCTCCACCCCTCAGCCGCCCAATCACTCCACCACCACCTACCCTCCCTCCCTCCACCCCTCTGTCATTGCCATGGTGACAGATGAAAGGCTCGGCTGAGTGAGTCCAGTGTGGTGTTGGGGGGTTGGGGGGGTTCTGCCACCTCTGACCTCAGTCAAACTCTCCCTTCCACTCCATGAGCTCCACCGCTGATGCTCATGGGTGATGGAAGGAGAGGGGATGGTGTGTGTGTGTGTGTGTGTGTGTGTGTGTGTGTGTGTGTGTGTGTGTAGTGTAAGTGTGTGCACATGCATGTATGTGTGTGTCTATGTGTTGTTTTTTCCCCACCACCTCGGGTCATGTTAACACCTTTCCTATCGACTCAGAAGCCAACCCACATCTGTGTTTTTTTTTCCCGAGGAACATTTTTGTCAGCCTTTGAAGCCAGTGGCCAGGTCTGCACAGAGTGGCCGAGGGGTAGTGATCAACCCCATTACGAAAACTCTATCGACTGGTCCTCCTCCTTGCTACACGCGGGCCCTACAACCTGCTCGGAGAGTGTAAATGATCATGGGAGGGGCACGTTTATGGAAGGTGGAGGGCGTGAGGGTTTGGTAGCTGTCAAGTGCAGTGGCTGGAATGATATATATCAGAGGGATTCAAGTAATGATGAGTTTACCCTCTTGGTGCTTTTCAATGCCCTTGTGTCTGCCGCCAAACGCTATAAAACTCAATTTACGGTCTCTTGTAAATTTTTCAAAGTGTTTCTGAGACAGAGAGCACGCCCTTTTTAGCTATTCACCCAATTGCTGTTCGCTGCTAATGGACATTTTTTTATGCCTCCTATAACCTATAGGACACTTATGAATGATTCATATGTTAGTATGGAACAGGCAGGGCAGACGCAGTCAGTTGTGAAGCATCCCCTCTTTACCCCTCAGGCCTACAGCACGCCCTATATAAAAAAGATAATGACATTGGCATGCTGTTTACTTCCATGTTCTTGCGCTCAAGGTGTTCAGTTATGTCTTTGTGGGTTGGTTTTACACAGGCAATAAGATTCTATTTATCTATCGTTAGCCGAAATGATTTAAAACTGTCTGAGAATTCCAGTGCTAATTAATTCTGTGGATTGAGTGCTGTTTTGTGTTGAGTAATGTAAAGGCACACTCCATGCGTATGGATTTGATCTTTTGCCTTTTGCCTGTAAATGCACTCAAGTGGCATAAGCTTGAGCTCAATTCTGTTCCAATTCCCTCTTTGTTGTTTTTATCCCAAGGGCAACTCAATGAGAGTTGAATGATGTAAATATCAACTGCGTGCTTGTGATGGAAATTGAGAGGCAGGTGTGAAGTACAACTGGAACTGTAATCTACGGTATCAATTCCTGCCCATGTTTAGGGACAATTTGTCTTTTTGAAAGTAGAATTGATAGACAACACAGGTGTACATGGTTTACCTCATTCAAATAAACCATTATGGTCATTATAGTAGCCTAATATAGGCTAAATGTGAATATACTGAAAAGTTCATGTGAATACTGAAAAGTTTGGTAGACTCTGTGCTGTAAGTAATTTTTAGGAGAATTGATGAAGAATCAGGCCGATCTATAATCTGTTCCAACTCCTCGTGAATGTTTACAATGTTTACAATGAAATCAGTAGCATAACTAAGAAAAAAGAAAACAAATTTGTGAGCTGATTTCAAAATAGTTGAAGTGTTAGGCTTTTGTAGGAGGCTCTGGCCATTTTTAAGGGGGCTAAGTTGGGCTGTTGGTGCTGCACTGGCACCTGAAAATAGGGCAGTGCTTATGAAAGAGCCACAAGCAATGCCCTCCCTTTTTGGCAGCACAGAGGTTCATTGTGGAAATTGCTGAATGAAAAATGCATAGAGGGCTGCAGTTTTTGCTAATCTGCTCTCAACAAATCCCGTCGAGCATCAGTTGAAAAGGCAACACTTAAACGGCTTGGTTGAATCATTTCTGTGAATATTTCATTGTGTGCAAAAGTTGGTTAAACTGGGGTCTCCGGTGGCATTTGCCCTTGCTCTCGCATGCACGCACACACACACACACACACACACACACACACACACACACACACACACACACACACACACACATACTTAAGTCATTTATGCAAAGCTGCACTCCAAACATAGTGGCCCTCAAGGAATGGCTGCCTGCACTTAGGCTGAACTCAGAAGGGGGGCCACACAGTCTGCTGTCTATTGTTTACGCTGTAAACAAACGCAACTGAGAATAAATGGCATTAAGGGGAAAACAATGTTGAGTGATTGAGGTGAAAAGCACCGCATCCTTCCTTCCTGTGTGTGTGTGTGTGTGTGTGTGTGTGTGTGTGTGTGTGTGTGTGTGTGTGTGTAAATGTGTGTGTGTATGATGTGTGTGTGAGGGAGAGAGTGTGCCAGATTTGCATTTGGGCGTATGTGTGTGTGTACAGTATGTGTGTAAAATAGAGAGAAAGAGCAAAGGAGAGAGAAAGGGCGCTTTATTTGTCATTGCACTGGGTGTTTCATCTGCTTGTGCATTTGCATGTGTGTGTGTGTGTGTGTGTGTGTGTGTGTGTGTGTGTGTGTGTGTGTGTGTGTGTGTGCGTGTGTGTGCGTGTGTGTCTGTCCCCTGTCACGTGAGGTAATTAGTATTCCTGTTTAGCCCGCTGCTCCTCTGAGTCGCCTGTGCCCTGCACAATAGGCCAGAGCGTAATGACACTGCAGGTGCTCACAGTCTCTCCGCTTGGCAACCACTTACACACACACACACACACACACACACACACACATGCTGAACTGTGCCACACTGCACCGCAACACGCTGAACTGTGCCACACTGCATCAGAACACCACACATCGCACCATATAGTGGTGCTGCATGCTGCAGCCACTGACAATAATAGTGACTGTGCCACTTAGGGCACCTGCCCTGTGGCTTTTTAAAACAGGGGCTGAGAACTCAGGGGTTGGCAAGACTAGGGCATGGAACCAGGGAAGAATTTGAACAGAGATAGAAAGCAATAAGGAGAGGAGAGAGAGAAAAAGAGGCAGCGACAGTGAAAGAAGGACAGAGAGAGAGAGATGGGGGGGTTATCATTGACCAATGACCTATAAACTCAATCATTCATTCCTTCATTCATTCATTCGAGAGAGAGAGGGAGAGGGAGATGGAGAGGTGTGTGGTAAACCTGACCGGTCACAGCGAGCATCATGGCAGTAGTTATAAGCGTGTGTACACCCACCTACCTTACCAAAAATAAATCCCTGGAAATTGAATTGATTGTTGGACACTGATAGATGTGAAGCCTGGTTGTGGTGCTCTGTTCTCGGTGGTGGCTCTAGAGGTTGTGTGCCTCTCAAATGGAGAAGGTTCCCTTGGACCCGCCTGCATCAGCCTCACCTGTGTTCACCGATAATATCAGGGAATTTCAGGCAGGCGAGAACTGGGTGTAATTAAATTGCAGCTCCAATGAAGGAGAGTAGACCCAGGGCAGAGGAAGACGTCCTGCCAAGGTGAATTCCTTGGAAACACAGTGTGTGTGTGTGTGTGGAGTCCATGTGTGTATACTTCTGTGTGCATGTGTCTGTGTATATACGTGCGTAGGTGTGTGTGTGTGTGTGTGTGTATGTGTGGAGTCCATGTGTGTATACTTCTGTGTGCGTGTGTCTGTGTGTATATGTGTGTAGATGTGTGTGTGTGTGTGTGTGTGTGTGTGTGTGTGTGTGTGTGTGTGTGTGTTAAAGTCCATGTGTGTAAATTTGTGTGTGTGGTGTTTGTGTATGGATGCGCTTGTGCATGTGTGTGTGTGTGTGTGTATTACTTTGTCCAACCTTCCCCATCACCTGGCAGTGCATGCTGGGTAAAGTGTGACACCCCCCCTCAGGAATAGTGTGTGACGGCGCAGGCGTTGTGATGTCTGGAGGTCACCCCCTGGTTCTGTGTATGCTCGCGGCGTTACTGAAAATGCCCGAAAGTCAACTCTCCCTTGGCGTCCAGGGGCTCCAGCATTTGCATTTGTCTGGAATGAGTTTGTACTGCAGAATTACAATGAGCCAAAGGGACATTTGTGGGCCCTAATGGTACATTTTGTACCCAAGATGGGAGAGACAGTTCACTGAAATTAATCCCACCCAAGGTGATAGGAGTGGGATTCCATAAATTCATTACTTTTAGATCATTGAACACTCTGCACTCTTGCCAATTGATATCAAAATTTAGATTTTTTTTTTTTTTTTTTTTTTTTGGTGGAGGTGGTTGTGGTGTGAGGGGGGTCTCCATAACTACCATTCAAATGTATCTCCTTCAGTGTAGGGTGGCAATATCCCTTTATTGGGACATTATCAAATTGTTCAAAGGACTAAGTATTTTGAGGAGTAAAATGATGTGCAATTATAGATCTGACCACCACCTCAACGTCACCTTTTCTCAGCCCAAAACATATGGCACATTTGTTTTCATTTACTGATTTTAATTTACAATCATTAGTGGGTTGTTTACCATTGTTACTGGGCAACCCAGATATATTAAGATTTCAGCGTCATTTCCCGGCTTGGAAAATACATAATGTAGCTGTTTCCATTTTAACTTGCAATAGCCCATGTGATTTAAATGTAGTCGAATAGAATGTTCCGGCACTGTTTTTGTGAAACGGGTCTATTAGACCTTAATGGGTGACTAACACCGTGTGTGTGGAAGAGTTGGAGGGAGGGTGGGGGCATCTAGTGTTGTTGATTAGGAGCCCACTGTAGCATAATGAGAATGACCCCCTTTACTCTGTTGGAGTGTCTGTGACTTCATCCTCCTCGCCAACCCTGACCGCTTAGTCACATGGAACAACTGCTGCACACAAGAGCCCCCTTCCCTCCATTTCTCCCTTCCTCCCTTTCCACATACCTCTCTTCTGCTTCCATCTCTTTTTCCTATCCCTCACTCTCTCTATCCCTCTTCCCCCCTCTCTTTTGCTCTCTCATTCTGTTCCTCCATCTCTTCTCTGTCTTTTCCCCTCCCTTCCTTTCTCTCTCCTTCATTTCTCTGTTTTAATC
>JAODXP020000022.1:25108677-25203677 GCA_027497455.2 Sardinella longiceps | reverse complement strand
ATCAGAGTAGGGTTGTATTGAAAACTGTGGAATAGAATGTCGGAGGCCCAGTGCCCAGCACTTTGTTGTAACTGGTATGCAGAAGCTTACTTGTGCAGCCCATCTCTTATCCGGCATTAATCACCTTTTTTTGGATAATTAGACATTAGAGGGTGGCGTTAAACAGGAATATAAACCTCCAGACACATCATGGGGCTTTCAGAGGAGCTTAGGGGTCAAGGGTACACTATAGGTGATTTACCAAACAACCCTGTTGTCCGAGGGCAGCCTCAGAAATGTCCCTGATTTTTAAAGCTAAACATGACTTATTTTAATGATATTGACTATGAAAATGGGAATATTCCGGGTTTCCAAGCAAAATTCAGGGAAATGTCTCCAAATTTTGATCTCAGAGGTCTGGTCACCTCAGTCAAGGGCCTACATTTCAGTATGCTTTGCTTTGCAGTGATAAACAGCAGAGATTATACCAGCATACACTGTAATTATATCCATAAAGCTTACTCTCTCTTCCTCTCTCTGCCTCCATCTCTCTCTCTCTCTCTCTCTCTCTCTCTCTCTCTCTCTCTCTCTCTCTCGCTCCCTTGCTTTTTTTCTCTATCTCTATCTAGAGATGGGTCTTTTACCATCAGAGATTAGCAGATTAGCATCTGGGTGTGGAGGACCCACAGCTGAGTACAGTGTGTAAGAGCAGCTTAGAGCGAGGAGGGAATGGGGAAAAAGCAGAAAGGGTGACAGAAAGAGAGACAGAGAGAGAGAGAGAGAGAGAGAGAGGGGGGAGAGATAGAGATAGAGATAGATACAGATGTGTACTTGTCTGCTCGTAGCATTGAGATTCAGTGTTAATGGCATCTGCAAGCCTGGACTCAGCCATAATACTCTTCCTTCCTTCCGTCCATCCGTCCGTCCGTCCGTCCTGCTATTTGCACTCTCTTGTGTACCCAGACCTCCAGGGAGGAACGTCCTATTCCTGACAATGCTGTGATGGAGTGCTTATGTGTCCGCTGCCCATATTCAGACACACACATGAATGAAGTCTGGAAGTCTAGACTCAGAGAGGGACTCAAGCTATGTGCAGGCATCAGCAGGTGATCTCCTGGTTGCTGTGGGAACGGTATTGAGGGCTGAGTTGTCCTAATCAATAGCGCACAGATTCAGTCAGACACACACACACACACACACACACACACACACACACACACACACACACATACACACACAGGCAGTGGTGATCATGGCTGGTGGACAGAGTCTGCTTCCTTTGAACACTTGTGATTGATTTGAGGCTTTTTTGGATAAATTAGTGTTTGTTTTCAAGCAGGAGTATGGCATTTTGGTCTGAAACGGCATTGCTAAGTACTTCGTGATGACTCAAGTCCTGTTCTATGTTGGATGCATTGAAAGTACTTAAGTCTTAATCTTATCTTATCTTATCTTATATACCATCAAAATGAATACCATTGGCTTTGGATTGTTGCATAGTGGGACTTGTCCCTTCATGACATGTTTTTGTGTTTCCATATTGCAAACACTGATGATGTTTTGCATCCAGTTGCTTTTTCTTCTCCTCTGACGGCATGTGTTTGTTTGTCCTTCATTGCAGGCTCGGGTTTCCCATGATGCTCATGACCTGTACCATCGGCATGTGCTACTTGCTGGCCACTCACATCGGACTGGGCTGGAACACCTAAAAAACCTCAACCACACATGGGACCAACAACAAAAAAACCCAACAGACTTTGTATATGTGAAATAGAGAGTGTGTGGGTGTGTAGATGTGTGTGTGTGTGTGTGTGTGTGTGTGTGTGTGTGTGTGTGTGTGTGTGTGTGTGTGTGTGTGTGTGTGTGTGTGTGTGTGTGACAGTCTGTGTATGTGTGTTTTGTGTGTGTGAAAGAATGTGTGCTTTGAATGATCACACTCTGGGGAGAGGTGGGGGAGCCCTGCTGTGCTAGAGATGGACAGGTCCCTTGTTGACTGGGAGACACAGTTCACTGGCAGAGCGGTGAGCCGCTTGCATCTGTGTGTGTGTGTGTGTGTGTGTGAGAGAGAGAGAGAGATTGTGTGTGTGTGTGTGTGTGTGTGTGAGAGAGAGAAAGAAAGAGACAGAGAGAGAGTGTGTGTGTGCCCGCCGTCTCATTAAAGCGTGGCAGACAGCTCTTGCTTGCCAGCCACACGCCTGGCCCCAAACACACACGGGGAGAGAGGAGAGGAGAGGAGAGGAGAGGAGCCGAGAGGAGAGGATCGACAAAGAGCCAAAACCAAGGGAATGAATCATCTGCTCGCAGTGCCCGGCCTTACCCTGGCATTCGCCAGCACTCTCTGGTGCTACCGCTGCCATGGCCACTTGGAATACCATGACGACAGCCAAGGGGAGGGAGGGGGGTCAGGGATAGTCAAGGGGGGCAGTGGCGGGGGTGGGGGGAATTGGAGGAGGGCGGGGGGGCATTCCCTTGGGAGTTCAGCAGGCTTGTTTACATTTCCGGAAGTAAGCTCACCCAAGGATTCCTCTTATGTAAATGTTGGGGATATTAATTTCATTGATTTGTGTATTATATACGATGAGGTACTGTTATGATCCATTTGTCTTTTATTTTTATGAAATTAAAGGCAACATACCACCTATTTAAAGGGATTTCCATGTGCCTTACCAAAAACTATGCCCAAGGTGGTCATCAGTCTTGGTTAAATGATTTTTTCTGCCTGTTTTAGATGATCAACTAGATGTAACAGGACATCTGTAAAACTAAACTGTCATCACTTAATCGCAACCAAATCAAAAGAAATATATTGTATATTTTAACCAAAAAAGAGAAAACTATTTCATTTTTTTATGTATTATGATTGAACACAATTAACCCTTAATATAATGTAAACTCTTAATGTAATATAATTGAACTTGAACATTGGTAGATAATGTACATTTATATCGAAAATGGATGTATTTATGCAGTACATTTAATATAAAACATTTAAGAGTAACTGTAACAGTCCATTTCTCTTGCCAGTATTGTAAGTACTTTTAACTTTGATTAGGCTCTTTGTGAACAGTCGAAGCAAAAGTAAAACCTCAATTGCCAGTGTTGGAACTGTGGTCATGTGAATATAACAAAGCAAATAAAACATTTATTTCATTTTAATTTAATAGCTGTCACTTTCTGTGCCGTACACATCTAGATGAACATGCTGTACTAGCATAGGCCTACTGCACACATTTTACATTATACCACATATGCACACACATGCAGACACACTATACGACATACGCACACACACACACACACACACACACACACATGCACACTCAATCCCAGCTGTGTGTACATAATGTTTGCCATATTAAGCTCATAAGCATACGTAGACCTACACTCCCTACACTATACTACACACACACACACTCAATCCCAGTTCCATGTGTGTGTATGTATACATAATGTTGCCATACTTTACTCTCATAAGCATACGTAGACCTACACACGCACGCACACACACACACACACACACAACACTCACACTCAATCCCAGCTCCATGTGTCTGTACATAATGTTCGCCATACTTTAAGCTCATAAGCATACGTAGACCTACACTCCCTACACTATACTACTCACACACGCACACACACACTCAATCCCAGTTTCATGTGTGTGTGTGCATGTTTGTAATGTTTGCCATACTTAATCTTTAGGTCAACCATGTCACAGATCGCCTTAGAATCTCCAACCAGACTGCACATGCTCAGAAGTCTGGAGCAGTCCATGGCCACCGTGGCACAGATGGCGTGGCGTGTACTCAGGTCTTTTGGCGGAGCCCGCAGGGGGTGATGGGGCACCGGGCTCTGCGCCAGGGCTGCCCCGTGTCATGGGCTCCTGTAATGAGCCTGCCCAGCCGAGCCGAGCCGAGCCCACCGCCTGCTGGGCCTGTGGGGTCTGAGGTGAATCAGCAGGATCCTGGAGCAGATCCATCTCCAAATGTCAGCAGTAATCAACGGGGAGAGTCATAATGAGCACGCCGCACAGCACAGCGCAGAGTGGAGCAGAGCGAGACGGAGCTAGCGAACGCTAATATCACTCCTTCAGTCGTCTCCATCTCCAGGAGATGTTTAATGACTATATCATCAAATGTTAGCCGAGTTAGCCTCCTAATTGTGTCTTCCTTGTGTCAGATGCAATACATTAGTGTACTGTAATGGTGCGTCACCTTTTACAAAATATAAATACATATAGAAATCCTAGAATGTTAGGATTTGTATCTATTGTGAGAAAACATTAAACACTAAATCTATTCTTTGTGTTTACTGACAGGCTTTAGCTACACAGCTGATCACTTGAGTGTTTAGAGTTGGGTGTTTATGCTCTAAGTTGTGTTGACTGCCATGTTGCCTTACCTTCAGGCAGGAGGTTGTGTGGGTCTGGCGAGGTGTTGACACGGAGGACCTGCTCTCTGGAGGCCCTGGATGCCGGCGCTTAAGAAAGTGAACACAAAGAGGTAAGTCACTTTCCATCGGTGTCAGTGTCAGGTTGGGGGCCACTGGCGGGTGGCAGAGGTCACTGCGTGGGAGAGAGAGATGAAAACAGTGCCGAGGCGTGAAGAATGGGCTGCTTCTCACTGTTGAGCTGAAGCCTCCCAAAAACAACAACAACAACAAAAGCTATAATAAGAATGAAATATAGCAACTGAGTTGTGACTAACTATGGGGATTATTTAATTACAGCCTCATTAAACACACAACTGTGATAATATATAATATAAGATTTATTTATTACAATTTTGCTGTTTACAAGGTATGAACTTTATATTCAAAGAATTTAAATGATACTTGCAGTTTATTACTTGCAATGAAATTATGTGTTAACATTTGCAAGATACACTTTTTTTCTATCTTGAAATATGGTAGGGCCATAATGTCTGTAAACATTGCAATAATACAGCATACTTCATATAAACACGTTTCTTATGAAAGTTATGGGAAGAGCTCTGCAGAATTTTGAGTTTTCTCTAGTTTCCCCTCGAGCCACCATCCCTTGTCTGCTTCCTTTAAGTGACATGATTTCTTGGCAGAGTTACTCATTTTCAGTGATCCTATCCTCTTCTGAATTCTACTTTGAAGCTTCAGACAAAAGGCAAAAGACCTTTAACACTAATCTAATAGATGACAGGCAGTCCTGTGTAATGACCTTTATTTGAAGCACACACACATACTCTAAGTTACGAGGCGATAGTTGCTGATTACAGCTAAAGTGTAAACATAAAGTGTGACATCTATAAAATCTGTGGGAGTCTATTGGAGAGATTTATGAGGGAAGAATCTCTGTGCAAGCCCAGGGGGAGTGGAGGTGCACTGGACATCTGCCAGAGGCCTCAGAGAGGAGCAGCTGTTGCCTTCGGAGGGGATGAACCACATTACATAAATAAGATGTTCCTGAGTAAATTAGGCTTTCGGCTTCTTACGGGCTAATTTATGTGTTTCTCTCTCCTTTTCAATGTCAGCTACAGGGCAGGAGACGAGTCCATTTGGTCTGATGCTGCAAATGGAGCTAGCCAGGGAACTCCTCAATTTTCCTTTGGGGATCAATAAAGTACTCTATCTCTCTATCAAGCGAGCGTGTGCAGGAATAATAAATAGAGCTGTCAGTGGTGATGGTATAGAGTAGACAAAATACATAGTCCTGTGACAAACTGAGGCCACAGGGAATGAGCACAGCAACCTTGAATTTCATCATGAAACGATGTGCAGTAGGCAAAAAAAAAAAAAAAACTATAAAAGAGTGATTTACACATTGTACTTCCTGGAAGTAATACAATTTCTTGCACAGTACACAGGAATTTACACAAACAGACAGTTTCAAGTAATGTTCTATAATGTGCAGAGATTCTAAACACAAAACTTGATATGAAGACAATGGCAAATGTTTCACTGTCCTTGGATTTAAAACTTCTCTGTAAGAGATTTCCAGAACAAACTGCAGAACACATGCCCTTGAGTGACTGCTTGAGTGCTGCTCAAGTGCTGTCTTGTACCAACTGCCCACACCACCCAACAGTAACTTTACTCTGGAAAAAAAACAACAAAATGACTTATCTGCTCACTGAATAGTATAAAAGCGTTTTTTTTTTTTTTTTTTTAAGTGTGTGTGTGTGTGTGTGTGTGTGTGTGTGTGTGTGTGTGTGTGTGTGTGTGTGTGTGTGCGTGTGTGTTTTTATTCAGAGCAACCTCCTGTCTGAGAGCTGTGTCCTCACTCACAAGTTGGACATAAATATTTAAAACTTTTGCCGGGTGTGTCCGAGTTTGTCAAAATTCAAAATGGAGATTTTCACAGAATTGACTATCCTCAAAGCACAAAAGTAAAAGAAATAAAGTTTGAAAAAAAAGACAAAATAGCGTAGACTTTTTCGTTTGATCAGAAAATTAAGCAAACATTTTTCAGTGTAAAGCACAAGCCATTGCTGCTCCATGTTGTTAGTGTAGAGAGAAGCTCAGTGGGAATCCTCTTCACCTTGCCCGGGATTATGCAGCTCCACCTTGCCAGTCACTTCTGATGATGAGCTGGACACAATCCAAGGTAAAGCAACTCGGTGGTGACAGACAGCAGGCCAACATGAACCCCCTGCCCCCCAAGTAAGTGTAGTGGGGCCTCATGCTGTGAGCCAAGGATAGCTCTTGACTTAAGACGTCATACCCATTCAGGGGCCGCTCTTACACACACTTTTTATAAGCTCTGAACTTCCAAACCAGGGCTCTCCAACCTTTTATGGCAAAATTTTCAACAATTTTTTTATTGAAAATCCTGGAGATAAATGTATAGCACTGTGCAAAACTGTGCACTAATCTAAAGTATTACATTTATGGGGAGAAATTTTTTGTTACATTATTTATGTAACTAAAAAATGTGACTTTTATTGGCACCTATATATCTTATAGCTAAATGTAGTGTGCACTACTACTCACGGAGTGTGAGTGAGTGGAGGTAAAGATATGTGCGGGATATGTCATTTATGGTGTGTGATAAGGATATCTTATTTATGGCGTTTATATGTAAATAAAATGTAGTAAGTATACACACAGACACTGGCTGCTCTCAGATTGTCCTAATGAACTGACCAGAAATATTTCGAGCTAAGGATGGTTCTTTACAGGAAATGGATGGGAAAGGGGATTCGATTGCTTGCTTATAAACCTCCTTTTAGTGTACACTTCTGCTTCCTGAAGTGAAAGGAGCCATGAAAAGTCCCATAATTCCTTGCGCTTTGAAAAAAGAGCCAAACAACTCTGCACAGATCAATAACACCCACCTTAAAGTTTTATTCTATTCTGTTCTATTCTTCTTGTGAATGTAAGTGGATTTGGATTCTTTTTATATTGTTGTCATTTCCTTGGTAAATGAATGAATCTTTTTTTTTTATCTTATCTTGAACCCATGACAATTTTTAACAAGACACAACTATTAAAGGCCCTCTAACTTCAATAGATTACGGAATTAACCTATGTAGCATGTAAGCTATGAACGTTAACCTCACATTAATGTGTTTCTTGGTTTCTTGAGTGTGCCATTATCACAATCTAAGACAAAAGTGTTGGGCTGCATTGTGGCTGAATCATGTTGACTGTTCTCAACACTAGAGAAAAAAAGTCCTAAGTGTACGTGTCAGCCTTTAAGCTTTCATTGTCTGTCCTTGGGGGAGTGGGGCATGATTGCTGAAATGCCTCTAAAGTATTAATGCTCTTGCTGGAAAAAACATGCCATTGCTCTTCCTATTCCTCCCCCTCCCCCTTCTTACCGTGTTCCTCTCCAAAAATGACTTTTCTCAAGGGTAACTAGGTTACCAGAAAATTGCATTAGGACGAGTTTAAACTGGCTTTTTGGGCCACGGCGACTATGCGGGCGAGCGCCGACGATGCAATTTCATTACGGATAAACTGATTTCATTTCTCTTTGTCAAGTCGTTGACTTTTCTTTCTTTATTTATTTATTTATTTTGGGCTCTGAGGGGTTGAACAGACACAGCCTCCATGCAGAGCAAATCATATATACACGCCCATGCTGTGTCTGCTACATGCTGCTAGACCTCAATTAGCATTCATCAGGAATGGCAACATCGTGTTGCTAAATGCTTCATTGCGGCAGATTTGCGGTCATTATCTGTGCCATTCTTGTAAGTCACGGTGTGGTACGGATCCCGTAGTAGTGGGATGCATCTTCCCAGTGCACAAGAGGTCAGAGTGTCTCATAATCAAATTCACCTCACAATAATTGACATATCATAGTGTCTTCCAGTGTCTTCTGGGAAGGCCGTCAGAACATGGCAAAAATGCTCCTATTGGCAGTTTCAAATCTAGACTAAAGTTGCTCTCAATTACTTTCTGAGCTAACTGATAAATGCCATTACCTGCTGTATCTTTATTTTAAACTTTTTTTCTTTAAAAAAACTTTATTTTTGTCATTTATTTATTTATTTTTCATTTCATCATTTTAAAGTTTTTATTTCATTTAAGATATGATAGGCTAGTACTATGGTTAATGGTTTACACTTTTAAAGTCTTGTCTTTCACTATCCCATTAAAGGAGAAATCCAGAGTTAATCAATCCGCAACCATGAACCAGGAGCTACTCACTTTCAGATTGATTTTGGGTTATTTCCTATTCCTTCTTTTCCCAACAAACAGCACATACAGTAGTCACCTAAAACAGGGCAATAGGCAAATTGTTTAAGGTTGTTTAATGTCATCGAAGATACCCCTTTAGCTGACTGTGTGGACTCCGTTGGAAAGGTTCTGTGTGACGGCCTTGCACTCCACCAGTGAGAAGACAGACAGGCAGCAGCGCTGAACTCCAGCCCAAGTTCAGGAGTCTTTGTTGTCCAAGGCTCTGAGGCCCTGAAAAGAAGCTAATGCCTGGCTGGCAAAGAGAAGGATGAAGGGGGCGTCTGAAAAATGTGACATGAAAGAAGTCTCCCCTGAGAGCCATCTACAGTCAGTCAGTCACTCAGTCAGCTAGATGGGGGGGTGGGAGGGAGGGAGAGATAGAAGGAGGGAGAGAAAGAGAGAGGGAGGGAAGGAGCCTCCTTCCAGTCCTCTCCTTTCGCTTCCACGGAGCGGAATATCTCTGTGTTCATGTCAAACAGACTGCTTTTAGTGAGAGAGGGGCAAAGAAAAAAAAGTGATGAAGAGGAGGAACTTTCTCTCAAATTTTCTTTCGTTTTGTACAGCGCTGGTTTACCTACCTTGTCGAGGGTTGTCACCATAGCAACCAGAAGCTGATAAAAAAAAGTGGTGTCAAATTTTTCAACAACAGACAGAGGATAAAAAATGTAGGCTGTGTGCTTCTGCAACACCTGGGTGTGCTTCATCACTAGCAAAAGAATAATCAACCCCTTAAACCTACTATCTAGTATAATGATTTAACCCCCCCCACCCACCCTGACAAGCATGCCACTTGGACACACGCATGCGCACACACACACACACACACACACACACACACACACACACACACACACACACACACACACACACACACGCTGATTTCTCTCATTGTGTTAGCACCACTCCAAGTCTGCTGTCATGGATAAATTGTCCATTGCCTCTCTCTTTCTCTCTGTGATACATCCACAGTTACTAAGCCTTTTATTAATTAGAATGGGATTAAATGGCCTACGTCACTAGTAATTAAGAAGTTGGGTAGGAAGCTTAGGAGGGACTTGCTGGGAAGCTGATGAATAAGCTGTGTGTGAGTGTGTGTGTATGTGTGTGTGTGTGTGTTTATATTTGTGAATGCATGTGTCTATCTGAATGTTTGAATATGCTTGCACAGTTTGTGTGTGTGTGTGTGTGTGTGTGTGTGTGTGTGTGTGTGTGTGTGTGTGTGTGAGGTCATGCAATGAGACACAGAATGATGGATCAACTCTGAAGCAACCAGTCTTCCATCAATTACATGCCACTATCTGACCTTTCGAAATGAAACTTGCATTGGACACCATTTCCTACTCGTAATACCCGGTAATAAAGCTGTGCTATTTGGATCCATGTCTTACAAAATAAATCTTTTGAGATTATGTAGCAAATCCCGTCGGCAGTGTTCATGTGTTTTTTTGTCTGGACAAATAGGTGCAATCACACTCATTACAAAGATGAACATTCTACTGTACTGCATTACACAAAGCATGCATTTAAGTACCTTTGGAATTTGGAAAAATAGAATTCTGTGAGGGGGAAAAAAAGACAGGTACGGACTTTGCCATCAGCCATGCCTCCAGCTGCAGTCGTGGAGAAATGCTCATGTTTACAGGTGTTTTTTCTCTCCCCTGCTGCAAAAACAAGAGGTACGCTCCTTATCTCCATGGCAACCATGTATGAGAGATGCTGTTGTTGTTTGGATGTGAGATGTTTTTTTTTTTTTTTGGGGGGGGGGGGGGGGGGGGGGAGGAGGTCGACGATGACTGGTTACTCAATCTCAGTGGCAACGGCGGTACCAGCGGCAGCAGTGTGGGAGTCAGAGCAGCACACTATCTGAGGGTGGGGCTGTCACTCATGACACCTAGCGCTGTCCTCATTAGTGCTTTTCTAAGCTGAGGGAAAAAAAGAGGGGGGGGGGTGGGTTTGGGGGAGAGATGGAGAAGGGACAGCGGCAGGGAGAACAGAGCTGCTCTGGTGGTGAAGCAACACATGGCTGCTGCATTTTAAGTTGCTGTCTTTGAACCCCCATGTGTTACGCTGTGTGTGTGTGTGTGTGTGTGTGTGTGTGTGTGTGTGTGTGTGTGTGTGTGTGTGTGTGTGTGTGTGTGTGTGTGTGTGTGTGTGCCAACTTTTGCCTTACTTATACTCATGGACTCTGAATTATGTCACAAAACTGTCAGAATTCATATAAGCATCATTCAGTTAGGTCTCATGTAGGAGCTGTGTTAGCTTTGTTGACATATTTTGTTATCTCGCATACCATGTAGCCTTTTTGCAGCATATACCCAAGGATTGTGTGATGTTGGCATGAAAAGATCTCACCCAATTATGTGAACCACCAGTCCTACACATATGACTTACTCACAGTCCTACACATATGACTTACTCACAGTCCTACACATATGACTTACTCACAGTCCTACACATATGACTTACTCACAGTCCTACACATATGACTTACTCACAGTCCTACACATATGACTTACTCACAGTCCTACACATATGACTTACTCACAGTCCTACACATATGACTTACTCACAGTCCTACACATATGACTTACTCACAGTCCTACACATATGACTTACTCACAGTCCTACACATATGACTTACTCACAGTCCTACACATATGACTTACTCACAGTCCTACACATATGACTTACTCACAGGCGCTCATCTAACATATACTGTATATATATATATACAGTACAGTATATTAAAAGACTCTGCTGTTCCAGCCAAGTGCAGAATGTCTTTGACAAAGTCAACTTGAATTGAATTGAATTGAATTCAATTCAATTCAATTCAGTTTGTAAAGCAGAACCTTGCAGCGTACATAGACAATATGAGAAACACCCATGAGTTAACCACACTCACGTCAGATACAGTGGAGCGCAACAGGTAGGTTTCGACGTAAGTGGTTAAAGTAAGATGACAGCCACGTGGTTTCTCCAATTACAGTATATGTAAGAATATTTGATGACACCCTCTCTTATGGACTGATTTCAGATGGAGTAGGCTGCTTGCAGCGTAACGAATCATCTGATGTGAGTAACAGGAGCAAGGAAAACTCCCTTCTCTATATAGTATGTCATTTTAGGAAGAAACCTTGGGCAGATCCACATCTCATGGGCTCAACCTAACTGCCTGGGGCCCTGTGAAGTACCCGTACAGTCATTGGTCCAGTGATGGATCACAAATTGTTCATGGTTTTGACTTAGCATGTAGTAGCATGAGCACGAGTTCAGGGTTCATCATCATTTAGACAGAGGTGTGACAAACCCAAACTCCTATATGAAAAACATCATTGGCTAGAGAGTTTGAGGAATCTTACAACACAATACCAACACCCCCCAAAAAGAAAAAGCCTAAAAAAGAGAGAGAGAAGACAAGTCTGAAAAGCCCATTGGCTTCCTTGTCTGTGACATCTGCATTTGCCCTGTGCAAACAGTGATTTCCAAGCGAGTGCAGACAAGGCTGGCCGTGACCTCTTTCTCCCCCCCTCCTGACACATTTCTCCCTCCGAGGAAGCCGGCGTGTCATTTCCTGCCTGCAGATACCTCCGCCGGAGCCTGTGGTTTATGAAACGCGTGACATTTAAGTAATGAGGATAGGGGAGAGATGACAAATCCATTCTTCTTTTGAAAAAAAGAGAAAATTATGCATATTTCTTTTTTTTTTCAATATGCATATTTCACTCCTCTCTATCAATCTCAGCTATGGGGAGAGGCTTTGCACACTCCAGGGTCTCTGTCTTCCTCCCCTTTGGACAGAAATAGATGGATTATCTTCCTTCACTTGCAGATTTTCTCTCTCTCTCTTTCTATTTTTCTCTATTTCACTTTTTTTTATCTCTCAGCTCATGACTGGCGGCTTTCGCGGGAACATATTCACCCCTTTTTCACCTCGCTGACTCGTGGTGATGATGTGGCACTCCACTGCGCCCAGGTCAGGGTCACCTCATTATGTGCCTACAGTCACTGAACAGCAGTTGATTTTTTCCCCTTAAAAAAGCCACAATTTTTCCAAAGTATTTTTCTTAATGCAATCATATGGGTCTGATCAGTGAAGCAAAAGCACCAGCTGTTGCCCTATTTGACATACAGGGGGAGCACGGAACATTACCTCCCCCTCCCCCAAAGCATTTAACAGTTACAGCAACAAATATCTACCCTCATTCCCACCTCAGAGCTCTGGAATGGTGAATTATAACTGAACAGATTTAATACATCAGTGGGGTGATTGTAAAGAAAGATGACACTTCACATGGAGTCTAGACCTTAAGTGTGTCCGTGACAACTAATCCTGTTCGGTGGTGGAGAAAGGGAAGTGATTTCCCCTGGTATGGGCAGGGAGCGTCCAGACTGTGTCCTCTCTCTCTCTCTCACCTCCTCTCTGTAGGGCGTGATCTCATGGGGAGAGCGGCACAGCAAGGTGACAACACACCCGCCTGCATGGGCCATCACTGACATGTCTTGGCTGCTGGGAATGAACTTTTATGCAGAATCAGCATGAAGCCATCTGTGACAGGGCAAAAAAGAGAGGGAGAGAGAAAGAGAGAAAAGGGAGAGAAAGAGGGAGAGAGGTTAGGGCCAATGGGAAAAGGAAAGAGAGAGAGAGAGAGAGAGAGTGTGTGTGTGTGTGTGTGTGTGTGTGTGTGTGTGTGTGTGTGTGTGTGTGTGAAAGAGGCCGAAGGCATTTGTATACATTGGTGTGAAGGCATATCCCTGGTCAGCAGAGAGATGGGCATAAGAGATAGGGAGAGACCAGGTGGTTAGGGAGAATGGGGAAAAAAAGAAGTTGAATTCAAATAGAGAGAGGTAGGTAAGGAGTGAATCGTGAGAGAGAGGTAAGGAGGGGGGGGGATTGGAATTTGTATTCATCTGTGTGAAGGTGCCTTTGAATTAAGATATCAGCAAGCATATCCCTTTGCCTAGAAAGACGCCCCCAGTGGCAGCTATAATTTGCAGCCTGGGATGGTCTGGCTACTCTCAGTGCTGCTAACGTGCTGGAAACTCCAAACTGACTGGACCAATCACATTGTAGAGAGGAGACGCCTGCCTCCCTCTCCGCCAGTGCTTTGTTCCCAGACCCAACATATTGATGTGGGTTTGCCTTGTCAGGCTACATGTCTGGTCACCAGAGAGAATGGGCAGAAGAGATAAGGGAGAGATAATGTGTGTGTGTGTGTGTGTGTGTGTGTGTGTGTGTGTGTGTGTGTGTGTGTGTGTGTGTGTGTGTGTGTGAGAGAGAGAGAGAGAGAGAGAGAGAGAGAGAGAGAGAGAGAGAGAGAGAGAGAGAGAGAGGATATGACTGTTAAGACATTTAGAACATTGTTCTCCAGGTGTGCATACCCTGTTTACCAGGTGTGTGTGTCTTTTTCCTTTGGTAGTTGTCATGCTGTTGATGGAATAGGGCAGAGTCATTTAATGTGTCAGCTGATGCCTCTGGGGAGGATGAGCTTTTCATTTCATTTGCAAAGAAGAAACTTTTCTGTTTTTAAAGCTAAATGTACAACTCTTGGGCTGTGTGTAATTACTGCAAGGCTAAGGCTAATTAAGGTTCCTAAATGTATCACTCAAAACCCAGTAACCATAAGCACATACTACAGTACTTGCTCAAAAATTATATTGCACAACACATGCATATTGTCCTCAGAGAAGGTCAGCATTGCTCTGTCTGACCTAAACTGCAATGCCAAAATGGATCTGATTACAGTAACATCTGAATGCCAGCTTAACCATTTGAGACCCACATCATGCCCTCTGATAGCCACACCTATTCTCCTCCATTTGAGTTTTTGTCACATATATACGTACATCACACGCATATCACTTGAAATTGCACAACCTGACCTTTCCAATAGTACTAGTAACTAGTTTCACAGCTTGCAAGCTCTGTGTCCATGTCATTTCTTATCTCACAATATCTTAGCTTCACTATGGCAAACCACATACCAACAGGAAATCCTAGTGTTCCAATGGCTTATAACATTGTATGATGAGCGGTTCAGAGAGGAATATTGTGCTGTCCTGTCTTTTTTTCCCCCCGTTATGCTATCAGTGGTGAGATATCTATGAAAATGTGTATACAATATCATACCATAAGACTAATGTTAAGGCTGATGTAAGCCGCATGCAAAAAAGTACATCAAACATATAGAATGTGCTGATGGGCCTTACAGTATGCTGACATAAGAGCTTAAAAGGTAGTGAAATGACCTGAAAATAGCCTAGAGGGCTCAAAAGGTCATCATTTTTGCCTGATGGCAGAAGCTGATTTGGTCATGGTGATCATGTACTCAGAACAGAATTATAATGGTGTGGAAATGTGTGTGGAAAAGCACTTGAACAATAGTAATAGTAAGCCCAAGGAACCCAATCACATGTCTACCAGGTAGCCTATATTTAGGTGTTGTGAAATGTCACTGTTATTATTGAGTAGCGCCTGGGTAGTCGGGATATCTATACTGGAATAGAGATGCAAAGATATAGTGAAAGTGCAAATGACATGGTTACAGGTAACTATTGCGTCATCGGTGCAGAGTGTGTGTAGAAGATCAACTGAATTAGTAATGTATGCCAGCATGCCAACACTTTCTTGTTACGTTATCCTTGAGGGGTCACATACAGGATACATACACCTTTGGAGACAGCAGTCATATAGACACTGTTGACCTTTAGAAATTGAGGTGATTATGTATATTGTTGAAGTCATATATAAGTGATATTCCTTTGAGTGTTGTCTTCTGTATTTTGCATCCACAGTTGTAGCATTTCTCACATGAATGTAGAATGGCTTTTTCTCTGAGGACTGATTCATCTGAAGTTTTATTTAAGCCATTCAAAAGACTGCATGCTAAGCTTGATTTATACAAAGCAAAGCTCACCTCTCCTACACCATCACCCCCCCCCCCCCCCATTTGCAAATTGCCGTTTTTTTCTTTCTCCTGAGCTTTCTGTGGGCATTCTTTGATTGGACTTTGATTAAGGCTGAATCAAAAAGTGGTCATTATTTCTGTTAAAAAAATCACATTATCCTCAACCAACGTCTTTGTACTTCTTTCCACAAAGGTCAGGTGGCTAATGACATTGAAGACAGACTTACAACAGACTTTCTAATGGTACCTCCTGCATGTCCTGCTCCTGGCACGGCCCTGTGCTAAATCCTCAGTGGATCACTCAGACAGCATAAAATGCTAATCCACTGCCCAGCTGAGGGAAACATCAACAGGAACTTGTATTAATACAGCAGACATCCAGCACTCTGGGGCTCCATTAGGAGCTAGGCTACTTTCACCAGGCCATTGAACAGCTTCAGCAAAATGGACCCACTCCAACTGTGTTATGTCAGCAGCCCATTGAGGCCCAACACATTAAAAGTACTTAAACAGTGAGAGATGTACAGAAATGCATGCCTTTGAAATATAATAAACCCTTGTTTATATTTTGTTCATATGCATAATGTCTAAAAACTTTAGATTCGATTCTATGTTAATAATTAAAGTTATAATTAGATAATCATAATATATTTATATATACATGGTTCTTTCAGTGTTGTAACTTGTTTTTATAAAACATCTCTAGTTTTGTGTGCTTTCTCATTTTTTAAATGCTAATCTGGTTCCATGCATTAGTAATGGTGAACACTCATTCTAATAAACCAATTTGTTATTAATCTGGACTAAATCCAACTCACACTACTGAATGTCTACGTCCTTCTATTTTATGCAGTCAAGTTTTGCATTTTTCTGTGTTTCTTTACCCAGAATGCCATTTGAACTAATCTCACAGATTACGAGAGACTTCACTGGGGAAAAGCAGATCACACGGCTCTTTTTCTTGCTTTCTTTTGGGCCACAGAGAGGCTGTCTGTGGATGGACTTACGTGCAGGCAGGGCCGAGTCTTATCTTTACACTAACATGCCGTATTTCTCTGTCTGAAGCAATCCAAACCCAAGGTTCTCTTCACCTCTGCAGGGGAATAAATGGAGCTGATATTGGCTGCCATGGGGGGAGAGTTTATCTTGGTCTGGAGCAAGGAGAAAGGGTTCACCTGGAGAGAAAAAAAGTGTGTTATCTTTTAACAATTCAATAACAATGGACAGCAAACATCATGGTCCTGACAGACCCATGGCTCTGGCCTAATTCAATTTCCTGTCAGACTCTTAGATCTCTGTGATCGCCCCTGCGATTGGCCCGGCCTCCACCCCGGTTTCCCTGGAAAGAAATTTGTCAAGTTGTTTGACCTTTGGGGTAACTGGACCTGTAAACTGATCCTTCTGCATCAACTCACTATTATTGCACTTTATAAAACAGGACCAAACATTATCAGATATCTACATGTGACGGGACTATCCCACAATAAAATCTAATTGATTATGAATCGAACTGTGATTAAAGAACCTGAGGAGCTTTATAAAATAACAGTTTGCTATCTGTACTTTGTTTGTATTGCTTTTTAGCCTACAGTCTTTTTTTTGCAACAGTAGGCTATTTAGTGTATTATGTATTGTGTATAACACATACACAATATATAATGTATAAAATTGATGACACTGATGACTACAGACATTTTATGAATGATAATAATCACGCATGTAATCATATTCCTCATAATTTTCAGTGACTGTTATCAAGAAATATGGAACACCTGATTGTAGGGTAAACATAACATTATTACATGACATGATGGTGATCTCTCCGGTATATATTGCATACTTGTAAGCAGTGTATAGTGTTTTTACATTAAGGGTTCATATTCAGGGGTCATATACACATCAGATTTTTCCAAGAAATGTAGGCGACCTTGCCTATACAGTACGTATACCTCTCCTAGATATGTGGAGTCCATTATGTCCATTTTGTCTCCTGTTAGAGGCTCAAGGGCAATCCAAAGAATGGAGCTAGATATTAGTGTGGATGGGTATTGTGTAATGAAACTTTTATCGACTGTGCTTTTGAAATCACACACTTGCACACAGGGGGAGGATGTACAGTACCATAGCCTGGTTTGCTGGTAGTGGAAGCAGCTTCCTATACAGGTGAGAGGGCTGAATGCCTTAAATATTAACTTCCCCTGAAGAGATTAAGGTAAGTGGGTCGGCGGGCGGGTAAGTGCACTGTACTTTTCCCTCTGAATCCCCTGCAGCCGTCTGCTCAAAGCCTACAGCCTGTATACCATCCTGTGGCGGATCATCAGCAGTATCACTGAGCAACACTGATAGTGAAGCAGGCACTTTAAATTGAAAATGCATGTCTATGGACGTTACACTGGCAGCATATAAAACCCATCTGGTTTCTTAGACTGAAAAAATATGTGTTGGTATACAGTATGTGGTTATTTATCAGCAAAAAAATTAATCAGTTTTCCAAACTGTGATTGGTCTTGTAAATGTTGCTTCCCAATTCCTTTACAACAATTTTACTTCTACAAAGTAAGTAGGGGCCATATCAAGAAAATATTATGTATTGAATGATACATACAGCTCACTTTATATGAAACATTTAACATCAACACTGATTAAAAAGTAATGAAGTTTGGGACTATAAAATATTCTTTTGACAGGATAAAAAAGGTGTATGTTTTTTAGTGCTTCGGTCATAGTAACAAACTGTAGCTAACACTTTTATGGACCAAGCATAACATAGCCAGGCCATTGCCTTCCTATGCCATTTGTTTTATTTTCATCTCACATGAGTACTCTGGGATTCCATCCATTGGCCATGTTAGCTCAGGATGCATCCCATCCTGCCAATCAGCCAACTTTGAGAATACAGTGCGAGAATAGGATAGGGCTATCAGCGAATTTAAACAGCTCCAGCAAGTAATAATTCAATTCAATTTTTCAATTTTATTTGTAGAGCCCTCAAATACAGTGCATTGTCTCATGGCGCTTTACAGACAGTACGGGAAGCATCCATGAGTATCAGGGGCAAGGAAAAACTCCCTTGGCTTTACTAATAATTCATTTTTAGGAAGAAACCTTGGGCAGATCCACGCCTCATGGACTCGGCCTACCTGCCGAGTGTCTGTAAAGTCAGTAGTCTGATGCATAGATTAACCATGGTTTACACAGAACAGTATGAGTACTGAATGTAGTCTGAGTTAATATACACATAGTTTATGTTATAGCAGAGAGGATAGAAGCGGAGCTCAGTATTCCATGATCTTTGGTAATAGTTTCTCAATAGTTGGATTCCCAGACCCTGATATGAAGTGATTGTAGAGTGAGGGGCCGGTTATGACCAGACAAAACATAACTGGGAATTGACAAATAGCCCAAACACACACACACACACACACACACACACACACACACACACACACACACACACACAGAAGTGTGTCAAAGAAAGCGGGATAAATGAAACACTTTAAACGGAAATGTATTTTCAATAGGTGTGCATGACTTTGCTAAACTGGGAGGTAAAGAGGAGGACTTGTGTGTTCATTGAGCGTTCAGTGTCCTCCTCCACAGGACGTCTCATTAAGATAAAACATGGTTAGCGCTGCCGTATCCTACAAAAGCAATTACAGAGCTTTTCAAAGACACCCATGACAAGAAAGACAGACAACACCAATGGGAGAACGAAACTCTCTCTCTCTCTCTCTCTCTCTCTCTCTCTCTCTCTCTCTCTCTCTCTCTCTCTCTCATGTGTCCGCATGTGTCTGATCACGCCAAAGTATTTGATGATCTGAGACCAAAGAGAAAGTGACAGGCTTTTGTCCACACTATACAGGCATGAAATGAGAAAAATAAGTGTAACATGAAAGAGAAAAAAACATTACAATGCATGGTATGCCATGCAACTTTAAAAGCACAATATGCAGTTCATTGTCAGAACAGAAAATTGGCAGCCATGAAGGTGTTTTTGTGGAGGAAGGGAAATTATAGTATTTATGGATTTTCCTTTGAGTTTTCAAAGAAATATGATGAAACATTATTTGTCATGCCTGTAGAATCCCATCAATGTTGTTGTTAAATCTCTGAGAATATTTTGGCAGCAATTGCTCAAATGCTGAGGTGTGAGACGTGTTATGTCATTATTAGCTTAATCTTTCATTGTAAAATGAGATTTATATGTAGGCTATTTTTTACATTTGATGGCACCATACAGTCCAAAAACAAACCCGCACTATGCTACACTGTAGTGATTGATGGAAAAGATCCAGGTCTTCTCTTCAGGTCTTCACGTATGATATGTTTGATCCATTTGAATCCAGCTGTTGTGTTGGTGTGGGATTTTCAAGAGGTCATATCATATGCTGTGTTGATGTACAGTATGAGACTATATAGAGGATGTAGGTTATATATTTTTTTTGGTATGCAAGTTTTGAAGAGATCTATGTATAGAATAGATCTATGGAGAACTATGGGGCTAGGCTAGATGCTGCTGAATATAAGGCTGAGAGAACTTTTTTGTTAGCTGTAGTGTGCACAGACATTACTGTACTCTGCTGAGGGTGCAAAAAAACACTCTGTAGAGAGTTCTTGATATAGCAACTCGCTGGTTTTGCCATTTTGTGTGAAAAATGAGACATTTAAAACTCTTGGGAAAACCCTTTTGGAACCAATCATTTAATGTTCTTGTGAGAGACTTCTACAGTTCTGTTGAGTTATTGCGTCAGTAGCACACAGAAAACTACCACCCTGACACATTAGCTGCAAGCTGACTAGGTTGCAAACACATCTTTCTTTTTTTCCTTTTTTTTTTTGTCTTGAAGTAATCGAGTGTCTAAACGTTAGGTCTGGCCAGGCCATGGTAGTCAAGAAGCATTGCTAATTGATCCAGGTGTATACCCTCCGCGCCCTTTAAATTCTTCCCTGTTCCCCTCATCCATATGATGCTTGGTTTTGTGCTACCCACCCCCTCCCCTGCTCTGCCTTGTCATGTATGACATGTTCTCTTGTCATGTCGCCTGGTTCTGTTCATGGGGGGAATATTGTCTCTCCCTGTTCAGCCGGGGCGAGAATTCCTTAACTGCTGCTGCCCCTTAGCCTGATTGCCATCGACTTCCAAAGCTCTGCGAGACTTTGTCTGACCAAGAGCCCCATATAACAAACTTTCTCAAAGCGCATGGCATTGCTGCTGGTCGATGTTAGAAAATGCTGTGCTGAAGCAAAACCAATCACCACTCTTTCCTCTGACGTATGTGACGCGAAAGGAATTGCTTGAACAGGACTGAGAGTCGTTGGAGCTGCTCAAAGCTGATTGGTTCCCGACCAAGGGGGGAAGTTCCACATTTTTGTGGAACTCAGAAGTCCTGTCCGATCAGCAGCTGGCCAGACCAGCGACAGCAACGTCGAAGGTGTTACATCACTGGGAGGGCGTGCCAGGCTAGCTACCCCCTGACTCTCTCCTTTTTCTTGGTGCTCATGGAAATAGGGGGGCGCCTCGGAACACAGCCATACCGCCAAATGTAATGCATTATTTACAATAAAGAAATTTCATTCAGAATATTCTCTTGTGTTTCTTGACTAAAATGGTTCTGACAGAAGTATATATATGTCGGCTATATCTCACAAGTTTCATGTGAGGGTAGGGTTACGGTTGATTTGTTTGTGAGATGTGTTGAAATACATGTACGTAAGGCTACTCACGGACTGGCCTCTATGTTTTACTGCTTTTGAAATGGTTGCCTGATGTTAATCCATGAATTGGATTAACTTTACAACTTGGAATTAAAAAATGAACAACTAAATAAATAAAAATACAACCTCATTTCTTTTGCTGTGGAGACATAAAAGTCTGCTTAAAGGGATGCACACATTTATAGTGGATCATCATTTCCCATAGTTTCTGACAAAGGTTTCAGATTAAGATCACAGTGCATCAGGTCTAAGTAAGTAAAATTGATTTATATCGATCAATTGATTTATATAATGCTTTTAACAGACAATGCAGTCATGAAGTGCTTCACAGTGGCAGAATAATACACTATACCAGAGAACATTGTATAAAACACGACAACACAATAAAACATTGTCACATAAGTTTAATTTAAAGAAGAGTGTCTGTAACTACTGATGTTATGAGTTGAAGCGAGGCTGCGAGGCGTTCGTCGAGCAAATAGGGGGCGGTCTAGATGAGGCCCTTCATTAAACGTGATTCGAGGCTTAGCGAGCAGTATCGTTACTAAAAAAACAGTTTAGTGGGATGACGTCATGCGCCATGCAATGCATCTTGTGGGCTACGCTGCTCCGTGGCTCCGACAAGTACTTGAATTGCGATGGGTCAAACTCTGTACCATGCAGCAGGCGCTACTCGTGGCTTGTCATGAAGTGGTTGAAGACAAGAATTGTGTTTTTCATCACTAATGTCATAACAAATCTATTCCAAACCCAGAGGTTTCATATTCAATTTAATATCATGACAAAGAATACATAATAGTAACAAAACAAAGTAGTAGGCTAATAACAATATGTTGGATAATTAGGGACTAACCCATCAGATTTCCAAAGGCATGGTGGTCTAACAGGTAGCACGTCTATCTTGTACGTTGGAGACCAGAGTTCAATCCCTGTCTGATGTAATGTCATAAAATGTTCAGTTTAAGTTAAGCATCTGTGTACATATTAATCTGCTGTAACTCCCGTGTGTTTTGTTATCAAGGCAGCATGTAAAGACCCCTTTCAAAACAACATGGCACGTGGATTTCATTATTTTTTTACAAAATAAAAAAAAATCTTGTATTGTGTTGACCACTATGTATGTGCTTGAAGCATGAATCTGAAGAGTCGAGAAAAAAACACTTGGCAACACATTTGGCTGGAAAGCCCCAAAGTGTTATGATGCTTCATATCCACAATATTATCTGTAACTGCCAGGCGGCAAACCTAGGAAGGGTTTTTCTGCATTTTAGAGGCCACAGTCTCAAATGCACATTCTGCAAACAACAATCTGGCTTTCAGGCTTCAGAACCTTGATGAGTTCACTCTAAATTGAGTATATCTTGCATTGTGGGTCTTTGAGCCCTCTTTTGCTGTTTACTCTCTTCTTATAAAATTCTGAAAAGGTCAACAGTCAAAATTCCACATCAAATCTGTCTAAATGTTCAACCCAAACAACTCAATTACAGTATTGACTTTCATAGGTCAGCAGATTACATTATTTTTTTCTGGTTGCTAAACACACAGACAATTAAGAGAACTCTCATTACCAGTGCTGCCTACATGAAATGTCACTGTGCAAAAACAGAATACATGTTCTCATTTATAGACTTGACAGCATCAAGCAAACAAACACACACACACACACACACACACACACACACACACACACACACACACACACACACACACACACACACACAGAGAGAGAGAGAGAATCCTGAGATAATGACCACAATAAGACACCTTTGAGGTTAGAGTGCCACATATTCTAAAATTTCCTTTGGGAATCCCTTGAAATGTCATGCCGAGTTCTAAGCAAATACTGTTGATTTCACATCAGTATAGTTAATTACTGAATCAAATTTGATTGTGCCTGAGTAAAATTACTAGACGCAAATCCCCTGTCGAGTTCTGTATTCCTGATTAATGGGCAAACTGCAGGAAGTTTTGAATGATGACATTTGCTGAATAGTGTTGCATTTCAGCATCTTGATGATGATACATTCATTTTGATTTGGCTCTTCAGACTGTAACCAGGGGAATGTGTGAGATAGAGACCCAGCTGAAGAGGATCAGTGTGTTTTGTATTTGCCTGAGACCAAAGTGTTGATAATCCTGATTGAGCCTGTTGTGAGTGAGGGGGGCATTTCCTTCAGAAGAAAAAGAAGAAGAAGAAGAAGAAGAAGAAGAAGAAGAAGAAGAAGAAGAAGAAGAAGAAAGACTCAAAAAGCCCTGTACCTCAAACAGTGGTAAAGAGTTGCCTAATGTCCCTTTAATGAAGTGTATTCATCACAACACTACTTTACTCTGAAAGATGAGGGGCGGTCTGGGTGACTCAGCGGTAGGAATCATAGTTGGCTGAACTCAGGATGAGAAGTGTAGGTCTACTCTATGTATTTAATATTCAGGCCCTGCCCAAGGTTGCCTAATGCCTTTTGCATTGATCTGTCCAACTTTGACCATTGGACAGTGCATTAGCAGATCATTGCTTCTCAGAGTGCTTCTTAACATGCAAATACTGACCCAGCCTGTGGGCATTGTTTGAAAGAAGGGGAAAAGAGCAGCGATACCCTCACAGAATTATCCCATTACAAATGTGTTAATGTGAAGACCGCACAAGTTGTTTGCTGTCTCATTATTTGTGCATGGCTTAATCAGAAGATTTTCAGTGAAAATTCAGTGAAGTTGACCTTAGGGCTTGATAGAAACTTATAGTGGACATATAGTGTACTTAGATCAATGTACTTCTGCTAGAGTAAAATTTTCATAATAAGTGTCTAAAGCTCAAATAAACATGCAAATGTGTGTTTGAGTGACTTCAGCAGCATGTACTGTACTTCGCTCTTTGGTCTTTTGTGGGTATGGAAACAAAAGGCTAAGAGTCAATCTCTTAAAATCTTTCTGCATCACTGGCCGCTCTGAAATATCTTTCTTGGAGACACTGAACATAAGCTTAATAATTCAGTATTTAAGTGGATACAAATTTTATATTATGAGAGAGGGAGAGAAATGAAGAGGAAAAAAAAACTTGGCTCACACATATGGTAACAGACTGTGCACTGAGGTGATGTCAAATAGATTCTTTTTTTTTAAACCAACTTTGAAAACGCAGGGTATTTTTGCCACCCGAATAGGATTTAATGAACTGAGGTTGTACAATGCGCAAAACCCTGCTTTGCAAATGGAGACAAGGATTTACCAGAAGTGCATTTGCCAGAAGTGCAGCTGAATCCTTTACCCCTTTTTCATGTTTGAGTGTGTGTCCTTGGAATAGTGTCTTTGATTTAAAACTGGCTCGCATTGGCTGTGAATGACCATTTATTGAAAATGGCCGGCTATGGTCATGATAAAGAGATAGCCTACTTGTTATAAGAGGTTCTCTTGCACAGAGAAATGGACAGACTATTTCCACTTGTTTTATCTGCGCTCATGCTCTGACCAGGAAAATTATTTCATTCTCAGTGTTAGTACATTGTCATGAATGGAGGGTTGGATTGCGGAAGGTTGCTAGACTCCAGTATATTGGCCCATTTGGACACAAAACATGTTTCAAGGCAGTTGAGGGGGTAACATGATATATTTCGATATGTGGCTATGCCAATTGGCAAAGAGATAAAAACACTGGAAAGTTGTAATCTTTCTAATTCTTCATCTAAGTAAAGTAATTCTCCTTAAAGAACAGATTTCCATGGGTTCCTAATGGCAAATACTGTAATTACCTCTGCCAAGGAGGTTTTGTTTTCGGTTGCATTGGTTTGTCTGTCTGTCTGTTTGTTTGTTTGTCTGTTTCTGTTCGTTTGTCTGGACAGTACTGCACGGATCTGGATGAAATTTTCTGAAAATGTGTATATTGGGACGATGATTCGATTTTGGTGGCGATCGTTGATCCAGAACATGATCTGGAATTTATATTGTGTCTGTGACCACATTGCCTTGGCGGAGGTCTGCGCTCTCTGAGCGCTTTTCTAGTTACTATCATTGTGAGACTACTTGAAGCAATAGTTCCAAATACTTGTAAAAAAAAGTTTGGACGATAACAGACTCCTCTTTTCCTTGCCTCATCCTACAAACACCAGTAGGCTTGGAATCAATCTTCATTTTGTTAGTCGCTTGAGTCTCATCTGTTAAATGCAAGTGTAAATGCAATGCAGCAAACTACCTCCATTGCACATGGTGCAATTCTGACAGAATAAACAGAATTAGACAAAAGAGGGTGCAGCACCTTCAGGAGAAAGTGGGTCAGACCTGCTGGTTTCAAATCAGTTATTACATCTCAGGTTTCACTTCATTACTGTGCTTGGGTGAACATTGTTCCCATGGCAACCGCAACAATATGAGCAATTGTGCCCAGGCAATTTTGATTACATGGGGCAAGGTGCAGTTAGATTCATCACCTGTGGCTTGTGTGCTGGCCGGTTAAGCTAAGTGAGGGAGGTGCGGATGGGAAGGGGGTGGGGTGGTGTGGTGGTTGGATGTAGTAGAGTCCTGAAGGCAGGGAGACTGAGGGAAAAAGAGAAAGCCTTGATGAGTGTGTTTGTTAGAGGGAGGGTGTGTGTGTGTGTGTGTGTGTGTGTGTGTCTTAATTGAGACAAAAGACCTCAGGCTGGAAAGGTGATGACAGAGAGGAGAGATTTTGAAGGCTGGGGTGTGTGGGGATCAGACCAGAATGACACCCAAATGGCACTACAAGTTGTGACTCATGATTAGTGTGACAGAAGTATAAGGGACAAGTTCGGTTTATTTGACATCAAGCCGTGTTTTCGGATCATTTACGATGAAATACAATGCTTAAGACTGAAATTTTGACAAATGCTTCTGTTCAGAGAATTTTAGGTTGTTACTGGAGCATCCCACCACCTCCAAAACGGGTGCTAGGTGCAGTCAAACAATCCTAAAATGCATTAAACATTAATTTACAAAAGTGTGAATCTCACAGAGTAGTAATTCCATGGGAAGTGGACTTGGACCCTTGGTTATTGATCACATCTCTAACACCAAGAAAATGCATTTTTAGTATTTCTATGATTTGAGTGATTACATGGAATTCTAATTATCTGTTCTGCATCTATTCTTGATGGACACTTGTTCTTATATGCTGTAGAAGTTAGACTACATAAGCATATTTCATATTTCAATAATACCATAATTCTTGCTTTGATTGTTTTGTCACGTCCATGTTGTGCAATAGTGAAAGTCTGAGAGGACATCATTCACTGTGCCTCTATGTCCCATGATACAAAATATTTTCCATAATTTCTCATGTTTTGGAAACAGTTTTTAAAAAAAGACCAGGTCTGAGTCAACAACACCCTACTGAAGAAAAAAGAAAAAGTACAAATTTGTTTTGCCAGTCTAATTTGCACTGTGGAACGCACTGCGCCACACAAAATTATAGGTGAGCCCACACAGTTTGAAACTGTCCTCCTTCAGGAGACTCAGGTTCACTTTTCTAACATTGCAGTGGATTGGAATGTGCTTGCATTAGAGTAGACTATCTTTGCTCTTAGCTGAATATTCAGAAACACACTTAAAAAAGTGAATAAATTGATGCAAGGAAATTCGACAAACCCCATTGTCCCCATGTAGTAGGCTTCACTATGGTCTAACCATTAAAACATCTGATCAGCTAAAAAAAAGATTCTGTTCTCTTCTATTGTTAAAAAAAACGAATTAGCACATTCCAGACTATAACTGCAGTTTTGCTCACCCACAATTTTTTCTTAAAGAGTTGGTGCTGAATGTTCATCCAAAGTCCTCAGGAGTTTTTGGTCTTCCCCCTTTTCACGTCATGTTTGACTAATGACTCGGGGAAACTGAGTTTTATTTCTTTCCATCCCAGAATGAGTGGCATTCAACCTTCTGTGCTTTGGAGGGGTTTCTTCTTAGCTAGCAGTCCCCTAAGTATCCTCTACTGCTCCTGCTAACACAACACTTATCATACTCTCCAGCAAAGAATCCTGCTTGGAGTTGATAATGCATCACAGATATTCCTATATAGCCTACTCACTCTTTTTCATAATTGGATCTGATGATGTACACTGTATGCTCACCATTTCATGACAACAATGAAAAACGTTGAGAAAGCATTGCTCCTACGTATAAAATATTTTAATTTTTTTTTTGTAAATACATATATACCTAAGTCATGTATAAAGTGCAAGATAAGATTGCAATGACCTACAGAAATGAAAAAAAAAAAAAAAAAAAAAACTTTTATTCCACATGGTCTGAATCATCTCTGTACTGTACAGTTCATTTTATAAAAAGAATTACATGTATGAAAATAGCACAGGAAATATAAATGGGCTGTAGACGGTCCTGTAACTCACACACATACACTCTTGACTCACCACTGCAGCACTGGTAAAACATCGGCACTGACAACACAGCACATGGTTGAGAAAAAAGCTCCAACTCAACACCGCCATTTAGTCACAAAGTGTCGAAAAACAGAAGCAATACGT
Source organism: Sardinella longiceps (assembly GCA_027497455.2). NCBI lineage: Eukaryota > Metazoa > Chordata > Actinopteri > Clupeiformes > Clupeidae > Sardinella > Sardinella longiceps. The sequence continues at coordinate 25,175,932 of JAODXP020000022.1, read as the reverse complement.
ACCAAATCATCGAAACATTGTCAAATTGTGTAACACAAAAGCAGGTAGATGAAAAAAAGCGTTGGTCATTGGCATGGAGGATGGGAAGAGAGTCGGTCAGTCATAGGCCAGGCAATATTTTTGCTCGGCGTTGATGAAAAAGTTGACAATGATGAAGATAGCTGTGATGATTTGAAATGGTTGGCCTTTACTCACTACACCCAATAGCACTAAATCATTGACAGAAATCTATCCAACGACTGTCTCTATTCACATCACAGTGATACAGCTGTATCGTTTACACAAACAGTGTCACTTCCAAAGCACTTTCAATGTGAATGCGTACATCATCGAAGTCACCAGACACACAATCCCCAACCACTGTTGGTTTTGCAAAAAAACGTGAAAACTATAAAGGTGAGAGGCTGAATCTACTTAGTGAAATTAGCATAAATGAACATTTCATTTCTTTGGCATTATGTCTTTATGAGTAATGGACATTGTAAATATTTTATTCAATTAAGAAGGTTCAAGAATATGGTTTTGTGTGAGAACATTAATATTGGCATTAATTATTTAACTATTAATGATAGTAGGAAATTGGCAACACTACCACTAAAGGGCTCCACATAAGACAGTTCATGTATATAACTTGTGCTATGTTTGCGTTGAGCAATATGAGGGTATTGTATTGATCTTGTGTGGAACCCTTTCTTGGAACTGCTACTAAAACAAACAAAACAGTACAGACAGACTAATGTGACAATATACTGTATTTAAACAACTCTTGACGGAATTTCTGTAAAATAACAAAATATATTAATTCATAAACCTATTAAATGCTTGCAGTGATGAAAAAAAGGGCTCAAACACTCTCTGCTATGCTCTGTTATATCTATGTATGTATGTGTGTGTGTGTGTGTGTGTGTGTAGGGGTGCTAATGACAGTTCTGTCCAACATAATGTACAGTGAATGCTTTCAGAAGGTCACTTGCATTAGCAGAACCGTCCTATCATACCACATACTTCAGCATTCTCCCCTTTTATTATTCTATTCTTGGCTTGTGTAGAAATCTCTCTACAGTGTGACCTTTCTGAGTCCCTTCCCTCCTTGAGCACACACATCCTTGGCAACCACTAAGGTTTTATTCCAACAGATAGTTCAAAAAGTCTCTCACGATTGTAAAAAATAAAAAACTTGAATGTCTTCCTTTCTTTACTTGGCTCCAGTTAAAATGATGTACATTGCTGAAGAGAGAAACCTCTAATAGTGGGCTGTTATTGTGACAAGTTTTGATCTTGTGTAAGGACAGGTCAGAATTGATGACTTTTACATATTTCATCTCACCAGTAAACAACCTTAAAGGAAAAATCTGGAGTCAATCAGTCCATGGCTGCGTACAAAACGGGAAGTGGCTTGCTGCCTCGCTGCCTTCACTCTCTACAAAGTTACCTGCCGTAGAAGGTATCAAGGCAGCCACTAAAAACTTCGTTTCGGACGACCTAGCAAGTTAGCAATTTAGAACAACGTCTTTTTGTTTATTTAATTGTCCAGGCACCATTGCCAAGAGATCGGTAAATTCTATAGAATGTTGGGCATCGATGCTTCCTTCAAAATTGGCCAAAACGAAGGTACCTTCGAAAGCAGGATTTTATGCGTTTATTCGTTTCGGACATGCCTTGATGCCTCGCTGCCACCAAATGCTTCCTTCAAAGGCAGCATTTTCCCCGTTTCGGACGCAGCCCATATTTCAGCTCTTTGAGGCTACCAAGTACTATCGGTGGGTATCAGATTCAGGACAGAGGCATTTGATACAACGGAGACCAAATATTGAAACTTGCAGCTACAGTTAACAGATGCGGCCATTTTAAAACAAAATTCATGCCCTCATCAGTTAGCGCTCGCTGCTGGTCACTCTCATACCCATCGACAGTGCTTAGCAATGTGAAGCAACCGGTCTAGGGGTTGATTCCCTCCGGATCATTTCTTTAATTTATCACCCCTATGGTCCCTGATGCTTGCAGCTTGCTGCTAAAAGGCATGTAGGAATGAATATGCCTGAGCTCACAGTCCATTTCTCTTTCATCTGGCAGACTTGTGAAAGTTAGAGCCCTCTGCAGCCTCATGCACATATAGATGGGGATAATTTAGTATTTTATATCTATTTTAACATAACATTTTTCTGCCTTTAGTTTTGTCCACCTGTTAATGGTGTTTTCATTCGGTTTTTGAAATTCAGACTTTGGGATGCAGACATTACCAAAACTGAATGAAACTTTATGACAACAGTCATACGCATGAATAAAATCTCATTAATGTTTATGATACAGGTTGTATAATGTTAATAACAGGCTTGTGTCATTCTTCTGTTGACCCCTTCAAATAAAGTGTTCCCATCGATTCATCTTTGAGGGTATGGGGTTTAAGTCACTACCAACATCTATTCCATTGTTTTCAATGCAACCTTGTACACCAAAACTCTTCCGCCGACGATTGTGAATTACGATTGATTTTGTCAGAGCTGTCCGTTGACATCCATTGTTTATTGACATCCATTGTTCTACTGTACTAGGTTCGTTGTGAAATAATCAAATTTGAAAGTGCTTCCCAATGCTGTCGGAACAGAACAATTTGCGGAGGCCTTTAGTGCTTTGGGCTAGTGGGATTCAGCTACAGTATTACCTGTCCTCATAATCGCTCATTTAATGACTGATTGGTTGGATGATGTACTATATATGAACTCAAATCATCTAACTTCACTGCCATAGCCAAAATTTCTATTCATACAAGATGACATTTTTCACACTATTATTTGCTATAGTCCCTTTTTGTCCACCATGAACGGTTTTTGGAACTGGTATCCTTAGGTTAGCACCACTCAAAAGAAGAACAACTAATAGGTTCTAATTTGCATCACAATTCAACAGAATTAACACCCCACTACAGCAGCAATTATATGCTAAAGCACTTATAGACGATAAGCAGATATAAATGCAAAAATTTGCCAATTACAGACTTAAATTCCCAGAAAGCCACAACAGAAATCACTTTAGGATAGTATAAGCTGAAATGTAAAAGTCAGAGTGAGCTTGGCTGCAGATTTCACAATACACTGTCCAGGAACTCGACACGTGAATGACAAATCACAAGACAATTTCAGTTTTACAACCTACACTAGACATCTCTAGACCAAACTCAAACACACGCTTTGTCACATCAGATCCATTGTTGGCACAATGTTGGATGGAAATCATGTATTCTAATATGATTGTAGTAGGGGTTATTGCTTTGTGAATACATGTCAGTCGCTTGTGTTTGTGACCCGATTAGACACCAAAGTGTTATGTATTGAGCAATTCTATTTCAATCCTTTTTGGATTTGCTACAACTGGGCCAACAACTGACAAAACAGCAAAAGTGATTGGTTTCATATTTGTTGTTTTGTGTTTTGCCTTATAACCTTGCAGGGACACACCGTGGTGAATTAGAATCATTTTTAAAAATTACAGAGGCATCAACTGAGCCCTGCGAGAATGGATATATTCAGCTAAAACAATTTTTGTCTCTAACTGGCTTTAGAATTAAATAATTATGGTGCTCTGATACATCCTCTGAATGTGTCTGCATTCATACTCACAACAATAGATACAAAACATTATAAATCCTATTCTCATTTAAAAAAAAAAAAAAAACTGTCCTTGCCCCTACACTGTGTGGCCAGATTACAAAGATTCGGGCAAATATTGATGGCTATCCTCCCAGAGGGGATTTTTTTTACAATAGCTAGGTCACTGTTATTATTTATAAATTATTTATGTACAGCAATAGACTCTACTGCTGTGTTTTTATTATATATTTATATATACTGTTCATCTTCAAAGGAGGGTCAAAGTGTCATCAGCTATCTGCTGTGAGAATACAAATCAAAACTCTGATATGGACACCTCATTAGTGCCGACCATTTCTCTCTCTCTCCCTCCCTCTCTCTCTTTTTCTCTCACGCTGTTTCTCTGTGCTTGCCAAAGCCAAAGCGGGAGACTTTCAGACGAGTTACATCAAGTTACATCAAGACTATGCCAGTCTCGCAGCAAGGGGCGGGTCATTGTGTCACTGTCACTTTTTTCTTAGGGTGCTGGCGAAACGCCAAAGTTATGGCTGGCTGTTTAGGAAAAAAAAGAAAGAAAAAAAGCGAGGTCCTCTGATCGTCTCTGTCTCTCTCTTTTAACGAGAGGCACGGATCCTTTCTCCTATAGGCAATGCTGGCAGACTGTCCTTGAGGAGTTGAGTCAGATGACAGTGTACATGGCTGGGGGTGGGTATGGGGCACTTGTACAACCAATTGAGAGAGGGAGCACTTACACATGCAATTCCTAGCTTCAATAGATTACCTTGGTATACACATCCTCTTTCAGCGTAAAATATATACTCTATTTATATATATAGGTCTATCTTTGATTGAGCTTTTCTTTTATGTAAAATTATGCTAGAAATCTATAAATATAGCAGAAGCTTTGAATACTCACCCCCCTCACCCCAAAAAATAATAAAAAAAATAAATAAATACAAACCCAAATAGTAATTGATATGAACTCTAGGGGTTGTTTTGGATAAATATGGTGACATCACATGCAATAATGTCGACTAGGATTGTGCCCAAAAACAAACTAGTGTTGGCGATGGGGTTGTGCACTGATAGAGGTGTCGTCCTGGAGTCAGAGCTGTGAGGGTCAGAGGGATGAGCTTTTCAGCAGTGATCAGTAAAAAACTAGACACTGCCTCCATTGCTTCCTAGCACACACGTTTCTTCTCTGTATAGACTGTTCTGTACTCCCTCCTGAAGAAGGCACTGAGGATGTTTTGTGTTGTTTGTGTTTTTTTTTTTTTTTTTTAAATCTGAAAGTCCTTTTGCAAGACCTCTCACCTGCCCCTCCACCCCCCTTGGTTTTAACTGATGGCCGGATGAGATTTTCCCATTTCAGTAGGGACAACACTCTGAGATTTCACTGATGCACAAAAGGGTCAGAGAAAAATACTGCATGAAAAAAAAGAAAAAAAAAAAGAAAATTATAATCATCTAAACCCTCATCCATATGGTATGTTTGAACATCATTTTCTTCCCACTCTAAACAAATAAACAAACAAACAAACAAAAACATCAACAAAAGAACAGCTTGCATGTTTGTGTAAAGAAAAAAAGATGTGTACATATGTGTGTTTGTTTCCAGGTACCTGAAGAACAAAGGCAGAGATTTCTGGCAGACAGACAGACAATTCCGCCAGGCAATAGCCAGTGGTCAGCACAGTCTCTGACCACCCATGAGCAGCCTCGTTGTCTCGGCTTCTTAAGGGCTCTGAGGAAACTCAAACAGTAAATTCATTATGGCACTGCTTTGTTTGTCAAGGTCGCCACATCCTCCCACAGGATGGCTGCCGAGTCTGGTGGAGTGGACCTTGTCTGCCTTGGGACACAGGTTCTCCTCCAGCCTCAGCTTGCTGTGTGGTTCAGCAACATCTACTGTAGGGTTTAGGTTAACACACTTCCAACATGGAACCAACATGGCTTGGTTTGTAATATGGGGCGAAAGCAGCTCCCTTCCCCCAAAAGTAGTCCTACCCTAAGTTGAGTCTTCTGCCACCCCCACCATCACCACCACCACCACCACCTCCACCATACTACAGAGCCCCAGAGTGAGTCTGCGAGTCCTCCCTTCCACAAGGCGTCGCTAAAGATAAAGGTAGCCCACCCAGTAGACAATGTTGAAGAGGAGAAAGGATGTGGGGAAGAAGACCCGGGAGTAGGAGTCCAGTTCCATGATGTCTATGTGCACTCTTCCCTGCCGCCATGCGCCACCCTTGCACTCCTCAAAGCAGCAGAAGAAGCTCTGGCAGTCTTTCCCGTCCAGGCATTCATAGATGCAGGCGTCGTCAAACTCCTGCCAGTACATAGAGTTGTTCAGGGTGATGACAGTGGGTGGCGGCCCAACGTCCAGTACTGAGTAGTTCTGCAGACATGTAGAGAGAGAGAGAGAGAGAGAGAGAGAGAGAGAGAGAGAGAGAGAGAGAGAGAGAGAGAGAGAGAGAGAGAGAGATGTTTATTGTAATTCTGCACCATAGGTTTTATATTTTGACAACAATATTTCCTTTGAAATGCTAAGACCAATAAGCGTATTGCAAGATAGAGATGCAGAGAGATGCAGAGAGAAAAAATGGTAGCTATACAGACCAATAGATAGATTGAAAGACAGACAGAGAGGGAAGAGAATGGAAGTGTGGAGCGACATGGGGTAATCTCCAGAGATATACATCTGCACTGAAGCGTTGGGGGGGAGGGTGAGGGATAAGGAGCTGCAGTCAGGGGCTGCACGGAGAGGGCTGGGCTGGGCTGGGCTGGGCTGGGCAGGGTTGGGGTAGTGGGTAGTGGGTAGTGCACTGTCATGTGTTAAATCTGTGCACTAAGCAAAAGCCCGCGCTGTACTGTGTTGTGCTGTGCTGTGCTGCACACATCCCATACAGTACGCCAGCACTGAGCTGTCAGTCAGGCCAACACAGATGAGACCATCTGCCAAGAGTCGCTCTAGCGCACTCCTGCTCCGCAACCCGACTGCAACACAGCCCAGGAGAGGAGGGGTGAGGAGAAGAGAGGAAAGGAGGGAGGAGGAAAGGAGAAGAGAAGAGAGGAAGGGAGAGAGGAGAGGAGAAGAAATGAGAAGCGAAGAGAAGAAAGGAGAGAGGAGGAAAGAAGAGAAGAGATGAGAGGAAGATAGAAAAGAAGAGAGAGGAGTGTCCATTTAGTGTGCCTATCCATCTCTTCACACTGCCTCACATTTTGACACACACACACACACACACACACACACACACACACACACACACACACACACACACACACACACACACACACACAGACCAGATAGAACCCCATGGGGGAAGAATTCTGTCTGAATCTGTCTTTGGCACTACAGTGACTTCCTAGACTAGACTTGCAATCCAACACATTTCACATTCCACATTTCACACTCTCTCTGAGGGCTCCATTCGATAGCAAGACGACCACGGAAACACATGAGCATTTCAGTCTCCATGCAAATGTAGCTTAAGTAATAATGTGTGAATTTGTTTTCTCATTCAGAAGGTAACCACACATGAGGCATCCTTTCTCAGAAACTCATACATGGAATGAAATGGTGATTCGTCAAATAGACATACATTGTAAATGTCGGTGGTAATGCTGCAGTTGCAGCTACATTAACTTAGGCTACATTAGCTATCACAGGCATACTGTATAGGAGGGCAAAACAGACAGCATTTCTGGGTCCATCCTGAGTCACACCACTACAAACTTATATTACAGTATAATAATAATTAGTGATTAGCCAACTTCCCAAGAAATATAATTCAAGGTCTGCCAAGTATTTTGAATATGCAGTGAAATGGGCTCTCCCAGTAGACCAACAAGGGTAAACCTGACTTATAAAGAAGAGTGGGTGAAGCGGATATTTGCTTAAAGCTCTTCCTACAGCTATTCCTATAGCTCTTCCTATATGCATTAACATGACTGATTCACAGCTCTATACTGGGAAATGACTTTAGGGTATCTACTACAGCCTATGGTAAAATAGAACTCATGCTAAAGACCAATAGTACATGCTAGCCTTGAAGGAAAACATAGTGAAAGCACATGGGTTTATAAATGGTACTCAGTGTAAGGCTGGGAGCCTAAAGGGCCAACAGTAAGTGACATTTCACCAAACGTCACAGAAGAGCCATAACAAATGAAAACAAAAAAAAAAGACTACTTATGCTACTTTCTGTACTGATTTCACCTATTAAAAACACATTAATTGACACAGATGGATAACACAGTGCTGAAGAGTAATAATATTTTAGTCAAAATGATGTTAGACCATCTGGCTTTAACGGCTATATGTTCATACTGTAACTCTAAATGTATTAATATTTTACTTCAATTTTGTCAGTGGGAAGAGCTCATAAAGAGCTCACTCCAGGTGCTTGGTACAGTATACCTCCCCTATGATACAATATTTCAGCAGACTCATTTCTAGACTAATTGGGACTCCATTACAGTACTGTATGTGTTATACGGCTTAGCAATGCAGCATTGGCTAGAGTGGAGCATTGCTGCAGCCCCGCATCTATTGCAGCAGAGCTCTACTTTTTCCATGCACTTTACTGTAATGCGCATTACGGACTGGACCTCCAGTGAGAACACTGTGCAGAGACAGAGCATGACCAACAGGAAGGGAGAGAGAACAGGAGAAAGGAAGGGTGGCAGAGTGACAGACAAACAAATATATATATGTGTGTGTGTGTGTGTGTGTGTGTGTGTGTGTGTGTGTGTGTGTGTGTGTGTGTGTGTGTGTGCATGTGAAAGTTAGTACATATACGCTTGTGACAGTTTATGTATGTGTATGTAACAGAGAAAGAGAGAGAGAGAGAGAGAGAGAGAGAGAGAGAGAGAGAGAGAGAGAGAGAGAGAGAGAGAGTATGAAGGAGCAGAAACACAAACACTGAGACAGAATATGTGTATGAAAGTGACTAATGCTGTTATTTTCTTGAGGGCATTGTGTGTGTGTCTCTTGTGTGTGTGTGTGTGTGTGTGTGTGTGTGTGTGTGTGTGTGTGTGTGTGTGTGTGTGTGTGCGAGTGTGCGTGTGTGTGCGAGTGTGCGTGTGTGTGTGTGTGTGTGTGTGTGTGTGTGCGAGTGTGTGTGTGTGTGCGTGTGTGTGTGTGTGTGTATGTATACACATATAGGGGGTGGGGGGATGTTTCTCACCGATCTCTTAGTCTTGCTACAGAGCGGTCTCCTGGTGCAGTAAGAGTAGTAGTTGAGTGCGGCGTACTCCATCATGGCCGCAAACACAAACAGGAAGCAGACGGTCACAAACAGGTCCATGGCCGTCACATAGGACACTCTGGGTAACGAATTCCTGGCCACTGTACTTAGTGTGGTCATCGTTAACACTGTGGTGATGCCTGCAAATGCACACAGAGTGTGGAGAGTGGGTGAGGAAGGAGGAGGCAGAGTGACAGAGAGAAAAGAGAAAGAATACAGAGAAAGGGAAAGATAGACAGACACATTGGTACGGAGAAAGTTGAAAAAGTTCTAGTCAAAAGTAGAAAGATATGAAAATAGATAGATATAAAATGGATAGATACTGTAGAAAGAGATACAGAGAGTACATACAGAGAGAGAGAGAGATAGAGAGAGACTTTTTAATGAGCAGAAGTGAGATCTCAGTCCCACACTCATCTCTTTCTCAGACAGAGAGAGAGAGAGAGAGAGAGAGAGAGAGAGAGAGAGAGAGAGAGAGAGAGACCCAGAACAGTAGAACCTGTAGAATAGTGTCACAGCGAGGAAAGACTGCAGTGTATCACCATAAGAGGAGCACATACAATAGGATGCTAACTGCTGCATCTACAGTATAGCTACCGCTAGCGCTGCTGCTGGTGTTGATGGTGCTGGTGACAGTTATCTGTTTAACAAGCTCATCTTTCAGTGCTTTGTCAAGGCCAGGAGGACCGGCTAGGCTACTAATCTTGGTGGGGTGAAGGCCTGTGCTTAAAGAAATCCTGTCAATGATTGCACAAATATACACATACATACACAGACACACACATATACATAAAGACACACACACATACATAAAGACACACACCCACCCACCCACCCACACACACACACACACACACACACACACACACACACACACACACACACACAAATATATGAAGAGACTAATGCAGGCTCACACTCTCAAATGCCTCAGCCCACACAAATGCTGTCTCAGGCCGAATACACAAAAGGTGCACACACTAACATAGATACAGAGACAGAGACAGAAACACACACACACATACACACACACACACACACACACACACACACACACACACACACACACACACACACACACACGCATGCACACAAACACACAAAAAAAGACACACATAAACAAAGCATGTCTCTCTCTCTCTCTCTTTCTCTCTCTCTCATGAAGATCATAAAGATGCCTCAGAGAAAAAATGGTGACTGTACCCCAGCATTCCCAAGGTTTCTATGGAAACAAGTGGACTAAATCTATTTCAGGCATTTTGCACTCAATCCCTCTTTCTCTCTCTCTCTTCCTCTCTCCGCTGTGGCCAGACTTATTACCTCCACCTGCATGTCAGCATGATGCTGATAGTCTTGCACTCTTTTTTGCAAATTTGGGAGTTCTAGGCAACTATATTTTACAGAGAAGCATCATTTTTGATGGCATTTTACTCCCCATTTCAAATCACACAATTACAAGTAATCTTGCCTGAAAGACTCATTTCTGGAGTAGAGGATGAGACAGCCCTGTCATGTCATGCCACAGAATATATGAAAAGAAGGTTGAAAATATTTCATTTTCAAATTTTACGCTGCCAAAGCTGATGTTGTAATTCTTTTTGTCAGACTAATCGAATTTAATCTTTCTTCTAAAGTCTCCATCTTAATTAAATATGATTGATTTTTATAAACAGGACAAGACACAAAATGTCAGTTTGTATCTTCATGTTTGAGTTGTTGATTTTTTCTGACATATCAATGTCTTTTGTCATCTCAAACCCACATAACACCTCTTTTGTTGGGTAGCTGTTGTTCCCAAATAGACATTGGGAAATATCTGTCAATAACATTTGATACATGTACTTTGTAGTCAATAATATTTAATGTTCTGTCAATAACAGATAGGATCCTGCCCTAATTGAACAATATACTGTAAGGACCATGCAAGTCTCCACTCCATAGTTTTTGTGAGAGCTGCATAAGAGACTACATTTTGACCACAGTTTTAGATAGTCTATCTGACAGTGGGACTGATGTGAGATGTGATGAACAAGCCATCTTATGGCTATGCCGTTTTAGGACAGGCTACTGAACAAAGTGTATAAACTTGTTTCAGTCTCTTTCTGTGCCCCATGCTCTCATATTATTATAATTCTCCTCCAAATACACATTCCAAAGAGAAAAACCATCACAAATACTGCAGAAACCTACAGATGTAGTACCCCCCCCCCCTCTCTCTCTCTTTCTCTCTCTCTCTCTCTCTCTCTCATATTTAGTCCCCTTCATTATGGTTTTCTTTGCCCGGGTCTTGTGATGTGTGAGCCTGTGCTTGTCCAGGTGTTGCCTGCACCGCTGGGTCTTGGCCCTGCTGCTCACTCTGTCCCCTGTTCTCCACCACTCTGGTCCAGCCCCAGTCTCTACTCATCAACCCCCCTCCCATCCCGGCTCTCTGGATGCCATCCATCAACCTGGAAGCCTGGGAAAGCAAAACTCTATTTTTTTCTTCTTCTTCTTCTTTCCTTTCCTCTCAAGGGGTAATGACTTCTTTTGTCAGACAGATTAATTGCATTCATCCTTCCCTCCTTCTCTTTCTCTCTCTCTCTCTCTCTCTCTCTCTCTCTGTGTCCCTCCCTTTCTCTCTCTGTCTGTCGTATTGGTGTCCCTTCTCATTGCCACAGAAAGCACACATTCCCCCTCTCTCACTCTCCCCTCCGCTCTACCTGCTCAATGTGGAATCCGCTGGCCAGGTGAATGATACTGTCTCTCAAGGACCCTATTTCTTATCTGAAGAATATTGGACGGAGAGAACACTCAGGCAGGTCCTTTTAGTGTTGGCCATTTGAGCAAGCCCTGATGCCGTCCCAGGGTTTTGTGTGTTTGTTAACGAGAATGGCAGGTAATGGTTCAAAGCACATACACACACACACACACGTACACACACACACACACACACACACGTACACACGTACACACACACACACACACACACACACACACACACACACTAGTGAGGATTACAAGAGAATTAAAGACATTTCTGCACTAAAGCCTTATTGTGGGTATAAGGCAAAGCCATCAGTCTGCTGTTATCAGTACTAGCACACAAGATGGGATTCCATTCTTCAAGGACATGTCCCCAAACAAATAGCCCACACATAGAATTCTGAAGGCTACGTTCTGTGGCATCAATGTTGTTACCATGATGGAACTTAGCTGGCAAGATGAGTTATGTGTATCATTAAATTAATCTATGGACAGTGTGATTTTCAAACAGCACCTGCATTACTATCAAGAGTCGCCATTTTCTCAGGTAGCCTACTGTGTGTGGCTTTTAGAAATAAAAAAAAGATTGAATTAACAATGATGGCTACAAAGTATAGGTAACTCCTACAATATTCTCAATTAGGGACAGTATATCCAAACAGAGCCAATGCATTGCACCCTCCACCCCCACACACCCACACACCCACCACTGGCATTGCACACACGCACACACACACACGCACACACACACACACACACACACACACACACACACACACACACACACACACACACACACACACACACACACACACACACACAGTCAATGAACTAAAATTATGGAAAGAAAATCAAAGAAAAATAACTGGAAGGAATTACCTTGACCAAACTGTTCCACAGGACTGCACATTAACTGACAGAGGGCAAGGGAAAGAAAGTGAACAGACAGAACAGAAATAAGCAAAGCAAATGGAGAACATAAAAATGCTGAGCTTTCCTAAAGTCTCTTCAGAAGTGCAAAAAATAAATCAAACATGCAAAAGCAAATGTGTTGCAGTGGTGCAAAATAAAAAGGAAACATGTAACTAGGAGAATCATGCCCTTGTAGCACTCAGGACATTGGAAGATACACACATCAACACACACACTCACACAAATAGCCCACTGAATTTCCCAGACACACAGACGATTGCCATTGTTAACCCGTACCCAAACTTCAAGAACTGATGTCAAATGTTCTTCCATTCTGCACTCTCTGTTCCGGTGATATTGAAAGTATGGAATGAAAAGATACTGGCTCATTGTGGTTTCATACCCAGTGTAGTTCTGGCTGGGGTGGATTCTTTCTTGATCCAGAAAGACACCCAGGAGAGGACCACAGTAAGGATGCAGGGGATGTACGTCTGGATGGTGAAGTAGCCCATCCGCCGGCTCAAGTCAAAATGCACCGTCATCACCACATAATCACCTGGAGGAACAGGGAGAAACAAAGAATTCAACACCTTCATGCCTGAAGACATTTTTTTTTTTTTACTGTAAGATATTCTTTTTTTTTTCTTTTTTTCACCTTTTATTGTGACAGGATAGTGCAGAGGGAGAGGAAATGAGCCGGAAAGAGAGATGGGGAAGGATCAGAAAATGGCATCCCGTCGGAATCGTACCCGGGTCCCCGAATTAATGGTTTGGTGACTTGGCCAACAGAGCCACGAAACCCCATGGAGACAATATTAATACTAATACTAATATTGTGTTACCATTGAAGGAAACCTCTTACTTTGAGATTCATCGTTGTTGTTTTAGTTGAAGATGTTGAGTGTGTTTTTGGCTTGTGTCTGATAGTATTTAGATAATATATCAGATATTTACAGAGGAAAGTAAAATCTTGTGTTTAAATGAGCCATGAAGTGAGAGATAAAAACTCTTCTCTGTCTTGACATTCTCCTTATAATGAAATATAGAGTTAACGTTGACAGTTCAAGCCAATTATCTACTTTAGCGGCTTTTCAGTCTAAAAGTACTTAATCATAACAATCTTTTGTTCACCTCACTGGTCAACAGTGTTTCAGTCCACTACTAGGCTTATAAGTCCAGTTTATTGAAAGACTCTGTTTTCAAGGAAAAATAAAGCGACTGTACATATGAACTGTAGTGATTCTAGCAAACATATGGGCCCACCACACATGCATTCCACAAGCTAAACGCTCTTTGTCGGAACATAACACACCATATCAACAAGGCAGACAGAACTCCTTCGTCTCTACTTGTGTGAATGATATGATTAACACCTAGTCAAAACGTCCCCGAGTGAAGATGTTTCACAGACTGAAATCTAGAAATTTTCTTACACCTGCGATTAATTCACTCACCTAAAGTGTGAGGGTGTTAGTGTATATACAGTATATGTATACAGTACATTGGCTAGCACACTGGCACTCCTTGTGTGGTGTGAAAATAATTGGATTTTGTTTACTTAAAGAGAAACTAGGCTGTGTTTTATGCTGTTTTTAAGGTTCATTTGCCAGCTTTGTAGTCACTTTGATGGTCAAATGTCTCATTAAGGAAGGCCCTCATTATTCAAGGTGAATGAAGGTGAATCAATTCTCTCTTTGCACAGTTACAGCCATTGCCAGTTGACTTTGGGGCCCTGGTGTAAAATGAAACTCAAATGGAATGAAACTTTCTGGAAAATGATTATTGCTGGCTCCTATTCTTTGGTTTGCAAAAGAATCCACATGCATTGTTGGACTGGATAAACTTTACTATGTTGGTTTGTTGACACTGGCGTTGGCAACTGTAGGGGGAGCATTGTAGGAAAAAATTGCAAGGCTTTGGCTGCCTGGTACGCCTTCTTGACCCCTTCTTTCCATATTATAAATTTTTGAATTCATTTGTCTTTAGGCCGCTTTGGCTCCTAGTAAAAACTAATCCACTGTGATAGGTCTAGACTCTGAATCCCTCCTCAAACATACACATGTAATTCTATTAAGACTACAAATCTCTCTCGATCCGATTACCAAATTGTACTGTCAGTTTCATAGTAAACAAAAAAACAAGACACCCAAGGGGGAAGATAAAAATGTCTACTCTCACTTAATCAAAGTGTGAAGGAAGTGACCCGAATGAGTGGAGGGAGAAAGGGAGATGTCAGGGAATAAAAATGTCTCCCAATTCATACACCTCAAGGGCTCAAAGCTTGCTGGAAACCAGCAAAGGGTTTAGATAAAAGGGAAAGACTTGTGTTTAGACATATTTTACTGAGGTGAGTAATTTTCAAAAATAAAATAAAACCCAGTTGTCAAAAGAATAGATTTAGCTGTGGCTTGAAGGAGAAAGTGAGTGCTTGTCTTACACGTTAGCCAGATTGAGAAAGCATGTCAGCATCTGCTTATGAATACCCGGTGCTTCAGACAATCGTTACCGAGTGCTTCTGTTGATGGTTCAGGAAAGCTAAGATGACAGAGGCATCTACGGAGGAGGCTTTTTGATGAGAAGCCTTTCGGTGTGTCAAGAGTGAAGCATTAAAAAAAAAAGAGTTTCTTCTTTGCTTGACAATCAGAAAACAACTTGGAGCTTATCATGCATCACACCCAGCAGAATGCGAGGATCTATGTTTTTGTCCTTCCTAGCCTCTGTTCAATTCGCAGCAGATTGACTTCACCATGGGATATAAAAGGTCGGATAATTCCTCTGACCTTTTTCGGTAGATCAGAGATGATGCACCTCGTGAACTCTGCAACACCCCCATCACCCCAACACACATACACACACGCACACACACACACATACACACACATGCATACACATACATACTCACTCTCACACACACACACACACTCACAGGTACGCACCCACGCACACACTCACATACATACTTACACACAAACCACACACACACACACTTGTACAGTCGTACACACATGCACACCCACATTGATTTTTTTTTTCTTGTGGTTTGTCCCCATCATAGAAATTGGAGACCATTTTCAGTTTTTCAATTTCACTGTTTCACTCTATATGACTTGTTTCTGTCAAGGCATTTCTGAGTTTTTTTTTTCATTTATTTTTTCTGTCATCTCCTGTCATGTGTTTTGACCAGGAGTTGACCACAAAGGGTCCATCTGATTCTGGCTGTATGTGGCTCCTTGTAAATAACTCACCACTGATGAGGCTGCAGACATATGGGAAGACCTTTTGTTAACTCTTGGTCAAACTCAGAGCAGACTACAGTACAGTTTATTACTCAGCTGACATGCAGTTGGCCTATGACAGAAAGCTGTTAAGTGTTTAAAACTGTTGAAGCATCTCTCACATTGATTGCTGACAACTGTAATGGACCTTTAAATTACAGTCATGTGTATGTAGTCACTGAAGTTGTTAAAGACATCAACTTGCTTAGTGAATGTGCATTTATGCCATTTATCTTTTCCATAATAGTGGTAAATAGTGGTGGTGGGGGCACAAACAAGGAGCATCCAAGAGCAACAGGGGCAAGAACAAAACTTCCGTACCTAAGTAAGAAATCTTGGGCAGATCCACAGCTCAGGGGCTAACCCAACTGTCAGGGGTCATGTTGAGGGAGTTGGGGGTGACAGGGGACATGGAATAGTGTGCTGTTGTATGTAGGAAGAGGGCATGTTGATGGTGTGCTGTTGTATGTAGGAAGAGGGCATGTTGATGTTGATGGTGTGCTGCTGTATGTGGGGAGAGGATGTGGTGATGGGGGTGGTAGGGTGGGTTAGTGTGCTGACTGTATGTTAGAGATGGACGAGGTGCTGTATCATAATAATTTCGATGTTAAGTCACAAAACTGTTTCACATGACCAAGTAAGTAGCCTTGCAGTGTTGCTAAGCTCTTGCAGTTTCAATTGATGTGTGCAATACATCTGTGTGACGACAACTCAGCAGGAAATACACAAGTACCGGTGCTTATGGCTATTGTGACGTGAAGCATTTCATTGACAGTAATCAAAATGCTGTTATAATGTTGAAAGCAGTAATTGCATTACTTGTTACTGGAAAAAATAACGCTGTTTGTAATGCAGTTTATTTTTAATGTAACGGTGATTACCAGAAGAGCCAAGTAGCCATACAGGCAGTGCAGAGCCATGTGGTCTAAGGTTACAGTGATAAAGATGGATGCCACTCTGATACTCCACATGGATATTTTACATGATTTATGTATAGACTATTACATTGACTTCACAACTAAAATCTTTGCAAGTGTGCATTAATCCTCTTAATGGAACGGTAATTATGCCAAATAGTCTTCAGAGGTACAGATTTCACAGACAGACACCAACTACAAATGGTACCATAACAGCACATGGTACACAGATTTCCTGAAGAAGTTAGGCAGCAGCATTAGAAAATGTAAATATGCAAAACTGCCTGCTTTTGCGGCGAAGCATCACCCTGAGTGGATAATGTGTCATTGGCTCACAAAATTGGTATGGACACGGGCAGTTCTCAGGCAAGCACTTAAGTTCCCGCTGTAACTGGTGTGGGAATCGGCTCGGGCACCGGGCATGCTGGTCTGAAAACAGCAGTAGTGTCTCCCTATTATACAGTACGTTGTTTACATGCCTTATGCCCAGACTGCTTTATAGCAATGCAGCTATAGATCCATCCAATGCCATTATGGATCCATCAAGCTATATGTTGGCACTTAATTGATCACAACTTGTCACAGGCAATGTCACTTGCAACACGTGGGATTAATACATATTGAAAGCAATATAATTTGGCTTTGTCTTGCTAACATTTCGGGGATCAGGGAGAACAGGGCTGAAATATTCTCCGTGTGAGAAATAGCCTTTTGACCATGTCCACATTTGGAGATATTAAGCTCTTGGAAAATGTCACAGCATCCCTACTTCAAGGCTAATTCTCCCCTGACATTTCCAGAGCCCAGATCAGACAAAACTCACAAATATATGAGACAGCGGAAGTAGAGGATGATTCTGCCTTTCAGGTAGTATCTTCAAAATCCTTTTTTTTTTCTTTTTCTTTTCAATGGTCTGATTATGAAAAAAAAGAGGACAGAGGACTTGTTAGCCTACCTGATGTGGTTTTCAATATGTCCGATGTGTTTCTCAAGCCCATGAAGTCAAACTGATAGAGTCGCCAGGACTTCTGGTCCGATGCTTCGATTGAGTGCTTCCTCCATTTGTAAATCATCTCATCCCGAGGATATCCATCTGCAATTAGAAAAGCCATAGTCACCCTTCCACTATGGCCCTCATAGACATTATAGATTGTTTCCCCTGCTGAGGTGCCATACTGGTGCCCAATTTAGAACTGTTCTGCATGTTTCAACCAAACAATGACCAAACAAGGTGCCGTAGCCATAAAGAGGCAGCAGCAGAATTCCCTGAAATGGATGGTCCTAAAGTTGGCACCACACCACGCATACAATGTTGATATTATGCACAAGCACATTTTATTTTTATCACTGTAAAATCTCTCTGCTCTTAAGTTAACAACGTTGGACTAGGTCTATACTAGTTAGTTTTATTTGCCATAATGAAAATAACACTTGATATGTAGCTTATTCCAAGCCATCCAAAAAAAAAAAAAAAATCTAAAAATAGATATAGGTTTTATATCCTGATTGTTACATTGACTTCACAACATAATTAAAATCTCTGCAAGTGTGCACGAATCGTCTTGCCATACAAGTGAACGATAATTATGCCAAATAGTCTTCAGAGGTACAAGCCGTTCAATTACCAAAGCAAACTCATTAGCCGAGAGGGAGGAAGCTCTCTTAATTGCTAATTGTTTTCAAATATTTTTGATGAATGCCATTACTTCAGCTGCTCTTTTTCTGTTCTCTTTGAGTCTCTTTAGTCGAATTCTCCACTATAAACAGCCTCAGGTGATGAAAAAATATCATTAAAAAGTGCTGCGGAATTGGAGAGCTATTCAATTGTCCTAAATGAGTGTCCCCTACTCACCAAGAGCCCTCACACCCCGTGGACAGCCTTTTTGTTGTTTATGACTCCAAAATATGTCTTGCAAGGAAGCCTATTACTATAAGATTGCTCTAGGCCAGCAACACAGATTGAACTTCCACAGCAACTAAGCACAATCAACGACGACCCAGGAACCCTGGAGTGTTCTCTAACAAATGACAGCAGTTTACATGATTGCTGGACCACTGGCAAATATTTAACAGCTTCCCTGACGTAAGGCACCTGCTACCCATTATTTTTTTCTTCTTTCCTTTTTTTCCTAAACTTTTGAAGCAGTGAGCTCCACTGAGTACAGAGGGGTTTATTTGTGGCAATCAATATGGCCTAATTGTCCAACAAGTCATACATTCACAGAATCAATTCAGGATGACAAATTCAGTGAAACTCGTGCTGTAGTATAGCGGTGTTCATGTGGTAGCGTATAACCACTGAAACTCTAAAGCTTAAGAAGCCTCACATGATCAACAGAAGGGGGTTGGTTATTAACCCACACACTCAGCATGTTGAAGCTGGTTAATTGGCACAAGAGGGGGATCAGGACAATGAATTTCAGTGGGAAAAGAAGAGGGTGAGGTAATTGGAGACTTTCTATATCCATACAACACCTGTCCCATAGGGCCTGACTTTGCTGAACAGTAGCCATGCTCTATCTAGCAGAATTGTGAAGAACAGATTTACTGCACTTTGATGTTCACGCACGCTATTAAGGTTTTAGCAAATGGAAAAAAAAGTTAAAATAAAAAAGCAATTGTGTCAGATCATTTCAAGTCTGTGTTAGTGAAATTAAAAGATGAAAATATGTGAATAAAGGAGTTTTGACTGAAGTGTGTCATTCATTAAGCAAACAATCCAGAAGTGATACAAACTGGTTGTGGTGTTTAGATAACCGTGTGAAGTATTTGGAAAAAAGCTGCAAAGGATAAAAATGAAACCATCACAACCACTTTGTGGGAGAAGAGGATTGTGAGACAAGTGACTGCAATGCCCGTATGGCTTTCAGGTACCTGCAATCTCTCTCTCTCTCTCTCTCTCTCTCTCTCTCTCTCAAGAGCTCCAAAATATACTTAGAGCAGATGGGTCGGTTCCACCAATTACTATAGTATTTCAATATCACTGCTGTTCAGCCGGCCAAACTCCCTTTCTTTGCCATCCTCCCTGTGTCACTCACTTCTCTTTATCTTTTCTCTGGTCCCTCTCTCTTTCTTTCCATCCTTCGCTTTCCTCAGTGCTCTCTCTTTCTCATTTTCTCTGCCTCTCTCTGATTTCTACAGCTACATTGTGCCCAGTTCATTATCTTGGCGCGCGCACACATGCACACACACACACACACACACACACACACACACACACACACACACACACGCACACACACACACACACACACACACACACACACACACACACACACACACACACACACACACACACACACACACACACACACACACACACACACACACAGCTCCTGGGACTTGATGGCCCTGAAGGTAAGCAAATTTCCCTTAATCAGGAGACATACTCAGACAAAAGAAGCCTAGCCATCACCATGGGAACAAAGCCACCATCACCACCTCCATCACTTTGCAGTGGTCCGAGTGGGTGAGACAGTGAATGAGAGAGAGAGAGAGAGAGAGAGAGAGAGAGAGAGAGAGAGAGAGAGAGAGAGAGAGAGAGAGGATCAGAGATTGAGTATATGTGTGTCTCAGTTCTGTGTGTGTGTGTGTGTTTGTGGGCATTTGTGTGTGGTGGCTGGGGAAGAACAGTATATGTGTGTCTCAGTGATATTGAATGCAAGTGAGTCTGTGTGTGTGTGTGTGTGTGTGTGTGTGTGTGTGTGTGTGTGTGTGTGTGTGTGTGTGTCGGCATTCGTGTGGGGTGGCAGGGGGGTGGGCGGGACAGGGGTCTTAGACTGCACAGTAGCAGCAGTGATTTAATGTCTTAACGGCCCCACGCAGGAGCACAAGCTCATCAAAGCAAATCACTTAGTAATTTTGATAATTCATCTTGCAGAGAGGCCATTATCGATTCAAGAGAGATAAAATACAAGCCATATATCTCAGTTTACACATTCATATCCTGAAGCCCTCATGGCCATACACGATCAGGGTGTGTGGTGCCTGTACTGCTGGGACTGGGCAGAGGGACAGGAGGGTAAAAGAATGGGGCGGAGTGATGGACTGTCATGGAGATTTGTGACCCTTGAAATGACCTCCAACGCTCCAGAAGAAATTGCAGCAAGAATCATAATCGATTGGAGATTAATGTTACATTAATCTTACTGTAATGCTCTGGGGGTGGGAGAAAAGAGAAAGAGAAAAAGAAAAAGAGAAAGAAAAAAGAGAGAGGGAAAGAGAGAGAAAGAGAAAAAAGTAGAGGAAAGGAAAAGGAGGAGAGGTGACAGGGTTAAAGGGAATAAGTAAGAAAGGGAGGATAGAAGAAAAGAGGTTGCAGTAGATGAGATGAGAGCAAAGGAAAGAAAAGGAGAAGAGATGAGAAGAAGAGAGGGATAGAGAGGAGAAGAGGTGGGAGGAAAAGAAAGAACACCAATGGGAGAATGAAAGAAAAACAGAGAAGAATACAATGGAGGAGGAGAGAGGAAAAGAGAGGAGAAGAGAAAAAAGGAAGAAGCGGAATAAAATGGAAAAGAGAAAATAAACAGAGGGAAGAGGAGAGAAGATGAAACGGGGGAAGAACAGCAAAGAGGGAAGAGTAAAGAAGGGGAAGGAGGGAAGAGAACAGAAGAAAAAAAAGAAAAGAGCAGGGAAGAGGGAAGAGTAGAAAAGAGAAAGAGAGGAGAAAAGAAAGGAATAGAAGGGGGAGGGAGTGAATAAGAGAGAAGAGAAGAGAAGAGAAGAGAAGAGAAGAGAAGAGAAGAGAAGAGAAGAGAAGAGAAGAGAGGAAGTGCTGCCTGTCTATCACACAGAGGCCAGCTGGGGCTTAGAGTTGTTTAGGTGTGTGGACCTGTGCTGACCCCACACTCTTCAGGAGCTCTTTTATCTCTGACCAACAGCTGCATGCACAACACCATTTAATACCTCTGGAAAGCCCCGCTATAGCTGTGGCCACACACAGTGATTAAAACACAGGAGTGCTTTTGGCCCATGGCTTAACCTTACTGTTATACCTTTCAGAAAAGAATTCATTACAGTCTTAGAGGGATGACCAAAAACTGAGTACACATAATAATATATACCAGTAATAAAATACAAAAAGTAGTTAAACACAGTCTATGTCTAAAGTCTAAAATCTAGCTGTATGTCCGATGGGAAGTAAATGAACATTTATTAGAATAGTAGGCCTACCAGTAGCAGGTATAAGTACAAGAAAGCGGCACTAATGGATGTGTCTGCTTGTCTAGTTTCATTTAACATCCTTACCTTTATCTTTACCATTACCACGGCTTCAGACAGCAAAATTACGTCAACCGTTATTACATCAAATGCCTTATATATTTTCAACATCTGAAAGTTGTTAACTCATACAGTATGTAATAACTACAGTAGGTAATAACTACTAACACTTCAGTACAAATCTCCCTATGGGTTGGACCCGGCCTGGGGGGCGCTAATATGTTTGAGATAATGGCCGCCGGCCGTCTCCCAATATAAAGGATTAATGGACGAAGTGGAAGCTAAGAACAGTACAACATGGAGTTCTATTTTGCGCCAAGTATGGGAACACCTCAAAGGTCTTTATTTTGCTTATCATGTGGTTCAGTCTGGTCTGGTTCTGTTCGGTTGGGATACTATTTTTGTCTGTGAAAGTACACCCACAAGGCTGCTTACTGTTGTTATAGTTGCCATTCTAAATAGCATTGCTATGGAATGGTGATGAAACTTTTTAGCAGATAAACATCAGAGAAGTTATCTAAAAAGAATAACAACACTGTTTCAGCCAATCAGAAAACAATATTCCATTCCACCGGGTGATAAACAGCTCTAGTTGTGATTCCTGGTGTGAACGCCTCATGCTACAAACATGAAGTTAAAGACGGGAAGTTGTTGTGAGTGGCACCCAGCAGAGGTGACACACACACACACACACACACACACACACACACACACACACACACACACACACACACACACACACGCTCATGAAACCCTCCAGCTTCAGGCGCACAAAAGACAAGTGGAGAAATTGTTTAGTCACACGTTTGCGGCGGTTGCCAAAGCCTCCACCGCCTCCGCACTTCAGTAATGAGGACAAGTCCAGTGGTACCACAGCAGTGGTGACGGCGGATACGCATCTGTGAGGAGGCATCAATCCAGGCCAGGAGAGAGGAGGAAGCTTACTCCTACACACACATGCATAGCCAACACAGAAGTGTGTGTGTGTGTGTGTGTGTGTGTGTTTGTGTGTGTGTGTGTGTTTGTGTCTGTGTTGCTGTGCCTGTGATGTTCACACCCACACACGCACCAAGCCGTCAGGTATCACTCCATTATAATGAAACAGTTTTCATTGGAGTTCAATAGATGACTAGAAAATAGTCTAGAAGCTTCTATTAGACTAAACAGGAGGCTGTGAACCTGTAATTCATCTGTAACAGTCCACTTCAGAGTGGATGCACACTTACTACTGGGCACAATGCACAGGACTTATGCATTATTCACTCTAATCCACATTAGGTAACATGCAGTAGCTATGGTACCATAACAACTGGAAAAGCATTCATAGCGCTCATAATATGAATATGGAGTCCGATTGTCAAACAAGCAGTCTAGCCAAAAGGTCCTTGTGGGTAGGAAAGCCAACATGAGCCCACTTACATGTAAATTATTGATGATAAGATGTCCTAACAGTCAGAATAATATTACTCTGTAACCAATAGATTAATTGTAAGTAATTTGCAGTGACAAAGCATTGCAGACAAATTACCAAGGGACATAGAAGTGCTCCAAACATTCTATCAGACTTGGCACAAGTTGGCAGTGAAAGTCTAACAATGATAAAACACTCAATTTCATTTTGCATTAAAATGACCCATGTCCAGTGAAGGATGACAAACTATCCAGCAAATGAAACCAATTTTTCACAGATGACTAAGACCACTTCAAAAGACTAAATCAAATAATAATTATGCATATAAGAGTAGAACTGAGATATGGCAACACCATGAATCCACCTGATTAGTTTGGCTGCTCCCAGACACAAATATTGCAAAGCTCAAATGGCCATAAGGTGAAACATAAGATCATCTCACCACAGCTTCTTCAAATGTGAGATTGTCACGGCTGTCGTATGAGGTGTGAATGAATTCACACACAACAGTTGGATACATAGTCTATACTTTTCTTACCTTAAACACTTGTAAAACACTAAAGACAACAGTAGATACTGAAAAGGTCACCAAACCTTCCAAACCTTTTCCAGAACCTCAATGCTAGACAATACCGATTTGTGTTTGATGGTAATAGTAAACAAAATAGTCAGCAAAACTAAACAGCATATATCCTGTTTGACTGGTGGGAAAAACTACACTATATGCCATCCATCCATTAAGTTGGAGATGGTGCTAAAATTAATTGACTGATAAAAAGGAGACCTTAAAAAAAGTGGTGAAAAATTACACTATGTAGCTTTTATATCTGCATCATTATGTTCACATAACCTAACATCTTATTTCCACTTTATTGACAAGTCATCCAATTATTTACCATTCACTCATTTTCATCATGGCTCTGCTCAGACCCTTTTGTTGTCTTTTATCTTTGTTAGACTTTAATCTAAGGGACCAACCATTATGAAAAGGGAAAGAAATAATAATAGCCTTCAAATGCAAATATCAAAATACATGCAGTAATGAGGACAAGTCCAGTGGTAGCTTAGCGACAACGGATATGCGTCCCGTGAGGAAGCGTCAATCCAGACCAGAAGAGGGGGAATATCAAAACTTGGTTCATTAGATTTTTCAGGTTTTATATTTGTCTAATTTTAGTGTAAACACAATATAACTGATTGCCTATATTCTATTAATTTACTCCAAACCAAAATGCAATACTTCATATAATCTATTGTAAGTAGGCCTATGTCTCTGCTCATGACATTGCATATAATTATACTGTATGACATTACTCTGTCTATAATGGGAACATTCTAAATGGTTGAAAGATGTTACATGAGCTCTTCGTGCAGAATCTCTGTTTCTTTTTTGGTGAAGCAATACACAACAAAATAGCAATGCCCAAAAGCACACAGCAATACTCTTTTGACACAAGTTAAACAAGTTTAACAGAATTGCACACCTTTCTGATGGCACAAACAACTCCAATAAATCTCAAGTAAAGACAATGCATGGGGTGTGATATTGGGCATGCATAAAACACAGACATTGAGGAATTCTGACAGGGGAAAAAAAGTAATTTCAGTGCCATCTGACTCCCCTTGTTCAAAGCTTTGCAGAGAATCTGACTGAATGACAGCCATCTTTGTCCTGGGAGCACTGATTGCCTTGAATAGGCCTCTCTCATCACCTAGGAGTCTAATTGGAGGCAAATCAGCTGGAGATCGAGGTCTGTCTGGTTGCAGCCTAGGACATGTGACTGGCCAATTGATGGCGCATTTGAAGAGGGAATTAGCACACACACGTCATGGCCACCTGACAGACCTGAAAGACCTGAAAGCGATGGCTGGGTTTGGAGTGCGATCCTGGTGGCCCATGTGACAGGGCCAAGTGGCTTTTGATGGGCATGTTAATGTCGACACCCCAGAACCCCATGCAGCGTTTCTCGCTCTTGCCAATGAGTGGGGTCAAAGCTATTCTCTCAGCCGCTGACACACCACTGATGTGACAGATGGATCTTATTGACTCACACACACACACACACACACACACACACACACACACACACACACACACACACACACACACACACACACACACACACACACACACACACACACACACAAAAAGCCCCTTCGTACTCTGTGCCACCTAAGCCCTGTCAATCACACAGCCCAAAAATATGAAGCCTCATATTTCCTGCAGGAGGGCAGATCTAGGTGGATTTTCTGCCTTCAAAATAGACAATGGGGGTCCTGGGGAGACATGGGCTGTTTCGTGCCATGTGTGCGAATTTGGGAAATGGGAAATTCACAGACCTGGAAGCAGGTACAATAGCAGCACTATTTGGATGATTGTATGTGCCTGCATGTGTATGTGTGTGTGTGTGTGTGTGTGTGTGTGTGTGTGTGTGTGTGTGTGTGTGTGTGTGTGTGTGTGTGTGTATGTGCGTGCATGTGTGTGTTTATGTATGTCTTTATGTGACTGTTTGCACATGAGAGAGAGGAAGGAAGGACATGTCCTGTTTGCTTGGGGTCCCCTACTGTAAGTATCTTGAAATGGCCCTGTGTGTGTGTGTGTATGTGTATATGTGTTATGTGCCTGCTATGAGAGAGAGGAAATGTGAGTTTGTGTTTGTGTGTGTGTGTGTGTGTGTGTGTGCACATAGGTGTGTGTGTATACAGCATGTCTCTAACTAGCTCCGAGGGAGAGCCCAGTAAATCTTGAAGTGGTCAAGAAGCACACAGTAGGGAAGAGCACAGCAGACTGATTGTGGCACCCAGGGGGCTCACCCATCTGAGGTAACCAGCCCCCAGTGAGTACTGCAGGGCCAGCCTCTCTGTGCAGTGGAGTTGTTGGTGTGTGTGTGTGTGTGTGTGTGTGTGTGTGTGTGTGTGTGTGTGTGTGTGTGTGTCGTGTGTGTATATGTGTGTGTATTTGTGTGTGTATGTGTGTGTGTGTGTGTGTGTGTGTGTGTGTGTGTGTGTATTTGATTCCTGATGAAAAGTGGATTGTTATGTGGAACCTTATAAAGTATGCAAAAAGTGTGTGTGTGTGTGTGTGTGTGTGTGTGTGTGTGTGTGTGTGTGTGTGTGTGTGTGTGTGTGAGAGAGAGAGAGAGAGAGAGAGAGATAGAGAAAGAGAGTGTGTGTGTGATATTTCAAATTTACATGTAATAGCATGTAGCTATACCATATGTGGCCATTGTCAGCTTTTAAAAATGACATTGGATTGAGAAAATGATATTGAGTGAAATCATTTGTGTGGGTTAAGAAATTCATAGACTTACAGTAAATGTACAATATGGCTATAGTTATAATAGAACAGTTATTAAAGAAAGCAATCATCATAATAATAGCTTTAGAATGGGAAATAGCGTAATCTGGCAAATATGACTATTAAAAAAAAGTTTAATCTGGCAAATACGATTAAATATAATGCTATATGCTCTTCTTATTTGGAAAAATATCCAATTATTTAATTTGTCATTTTCCCAAGGAGACATGATTCTTTTTTACTGTACATTTGGAAAGACAAAGCAGGCTGCAATGTCAGTGGCTTTTACTTAGTCTACTTGGTGATGAAAGATGTGACTCAGCGAAACGCTCAGCAGATCTGCTGCGCTAAAAGGGAATTATGTCAGGTCATTACCTAGGAAATGGGAGAAGCATTACTTGGTGCGTCTGCTTGCTCAAGGGAGTGCAAAATGTTTCTCCTCACTCTTTAACAAAGGTCAAGGTATGTGTACTTTTGGATGGAGCGCCACTGAAGGGTAATGTCTTATCAGTGAATTGGGCTCAAAGCCAAACGGTGGAGTTCTGACTTCTTTTACAATAAAATCGTATGTCATACTGATTTACAATAAGTCAAATGGGGTTCTTGGACTTCTTCTAATGCACACCTATAATGACTGCATTGGTCTGGCATGTCCCTTCTAGATCTTTCCTAGATGAACTGGGTAACTAGTGCCAAATGGGCACAGTGGGCACACTGTGTTACTTTAAGCCACGGATGGGCACAGAGTGGCAGTGGCCGAGAAAGTAAGAACAAGAGGAAAGAGAAAGACAGAGTGAGAGAGGAGAGAGAGAGAAGGAAACAAGAGGAAAGAGAGGAAAAGAGAGAGATAGACAGAGAAAGAAAGAACAAGAGGAAAGAAAAAGCAAAAGAGAAAAAGAGAGAGAGAGAGAGAGAGAGAGAGAGAGAGAGAGAGAGAGAGAGAGAGAGAGAGTTGTCTTAAGCACTGTTCTTACGAGAATGAAAACACATCTTAAAAATTCATGGTGAGAGAAGTCGTCTGTGTCTAGCGATATTGACAGTGAGATAGATTGACAGTGAAAGACCGCTGTTTTCGTGTGCTACAAAAACATGTCTATTTTTTGACATTTTTGGAAATTTCAGACGTCTTGAATTTTTTGATGATGGACATGTCATGAAGACTTTATCACTCAATGTAAACCACAGGCGCCTGCACTTAGTCTGATAGATTTCCTGTCATGCAGAAATAATAGCAAAGCAGAGTGCTTAGCCGATGAAAATGCATTTAGTTTTCAATTAAAGCATTTTGATGATGGTTGGTTCTCTTCCAAAGTTGTGCATATTATACTAACCATTTTAACACAAAAAGCATTTGCTAAATGCATATACGTAATGTGAATACAAATAAGAACAAAACATCTGATCAAACATCTGGATGGTTAAGGTACACTCTTATTCATTTAATTTAGAAAACCACCATTTAGGGTTCTAAGGGTTCAGAGCAAGGTCTGGGTAGCTGTATTAGTATTACTACTGTATTACAGTGGGTGTGTTATTGAAGAATTTAGTCACAATACATTCCTTAGAATATACTTAATACTATCATGTCTGGTGTAGCCAGTTTAATTGGTTATGGTGGAAGCTTGTTGTGTCATTTATAGCATAAACTTAACATTTCAGTGCCTATTTTAGCCTTCCTGTTTGCCTCGTAATGAACGCAACAATGAATGTCTGTATAAATGTGACCTTGCATTTTAAGGCAAGGTGGGAAAGGAGAAAAGCTCAGCACCTCTCTCACTGTTTTACTGCATCAAGCTCCTTCTTCTTCAGACCCAGCTTTAATGAAGTGTCAAACTCACCCAAGCAGACTTCATCCTCTCAAGCAGGGTTTCTGTGCACTGGTGTCAGAGAAAGTATATGTTTACATAGCGATGGGCTGAACCAGCAGCTCTGACCTTAGACTAATACAACTCAAGTGTCTGTGTGTTGCAGCGGCGAATGGAGGAGCTGTCTCTTTAATTATGGATGGAGCTATCTGAAGTGCCATTATACAGAGCTTTGTGAGTCTCGCTAGATGCCTTGAAGAAATTACCTTTTCACTTTCAATGTTTGGATTACTTACATTATTAAAAAAAAATCTGAGTTATTCCAGGTCTGAAAATGTTTTTGTTTTAACGGTGGCAGATGACTGGAGTGCCATTGTTCTCAGATCATTCTTTAGAATTATGTGACCTTGGATGGAGTTCCATTTTCTTTCCTTCAGTAGGCTAATTCTTGCCACTGTGATTTGGCTGCCTGCAGTAGGCTACTTCCAATGGCTACATATGACTTTATCCCAAATGATACGCCACACTACATTAGTTGGAGTGCATTGCTTGTATGTGGGTGTGAGAGCTCTGAGGGGGGTGATTTTCTTTTCTCCTTTTCCCTCTCGTTGTGGAAGAGAGATTTACATGGCACCAAGTCAGTGTATTTTTTTCCCATTATGTCCTCTGAAATGTTATGACACAATCCACATGGCATTGTGTCTTTTAGCTGCCTGGTCACTGAAGCCATGCATATTAGAATGAACTAAAGCCTACAGGGGGAAAAAAACTGATTTTCTGCCACCAGCTCCGTTATGGCAATTTGGCTATATGTTTTACTTTCAGGAGGTAGAATAGAAATCCACTGCAGTCTCTCGAACAGTCTGTAAAGTGTGCTGTTGGTCCTTTTGCCAGGCTTAAATGAAAATTGGATTTGAATTTGCTGTGATGGATGAGAACTTCAGTGCATCTGCAGCATCCCACATCCTGTTAATTCCCTCAGCTGTTTATAAATCATTTAATTAAAGGCACTGACTATTGGACCAGTTGTTGGTAAATGATTGCTTGCTATTTGACCAGCTTTGGAAGCTGGAGGGAGAATGCAGCTGCTCTAACAGTACATGGTGAGATGGCTTAACGATCGACTCATAGTCTTTCATTGGCTGCTTACAGAGGTACTTAACTTTTGTTTTTTTGGCTAACTTTATAGTGCTTACTGTACTTGTCAGTGGTACAAATATCATAATATATACTATAACTAGATAGTACTACTGAGTACGAAGACAACTGCTTGAACTTGAATCTAGCTAACCCAGCTACACACAACTTTGTGTAAGCATTAAATCAGCTTATAACAAGGCACTCTGCGTAAAAAACAATCCAATATTTCATACACATTTTTTTTTCTTTTTTTACTCCCTGAAATGAAAAGCACTATAACATAATAAAAGTTCATTATAGGCTAGACAGGACATCATCATAATATTGTAATTGGCTATATGACAATGGTTAAAACGTGATGAGCTGGATAACCAAAAACTGTATTATTTAATTATTTTCATTCCTTTTTTTCTAGAAACAGAAGAGTTGAGCAAAGGCCTGTCAAAGTCTAAAGTGTAAAGTGCTAAATTCCTTGTTATCTGAGATGACTATGGCATGTCTCATGCTTGCTGTGAAACGTTTGCATTTGATGTTATTTTTAACTTCATTTTTAACTTTTTTAAATCCTTCCTAAAGCATTGTTAACATATTTCATCCCCCCAAAAAATAATTTGTGAAACACTAGAAACAACAGCGTTTTAGTATGAACTAGATCAAAAGAGTTGCCATCACCTTCAACATCTCCTCTCCTGCATGAAAACAGAGGAACCTCCTACATGACATATTATGTTCATTGCAATAAGCTCTGGAATCCCTTCAAACAAGTGCAAACAAGTGAAACTCGAAACAGGAGACGAGGCAAAGATTGCCTATCCAGTAGCAGGCACCATGATGAATGCATCTTTGATATGCTTGAGGTATTTGTGTGTTTGCCACGGCGCAGAGCATGAGACAGACAGAGAGAGAGAGAGAGAGAGAGAGAGAGAGAGAGAGAGAGAGAGAGGCAAGGCAACAGAAGATGATGACAGGGCCGGGGTGGTAACTCACAGCTGGAGAAGATGAGGGGGCACGAGTGCTCATCCATGGGGAAGTTGTGCAGCTGAAGCTGGCACTCAGCGTTGATGGTGAGCCTAAAAGAAACAGGAAGTACTTCATGAATTACAGTATAGGCCACTCTTCTACCTCACACAGTTCAGTCGCTGGGCTCGTAAAACAACCATAATGATATAAGGCTGAAAGTGTAGAACAAGAGATCATATTACGAGGTGTTATTGCACTCTGAGTCTGATATGTAATTCTGATATGTAATTTCAGACTGCATCATGGACAGTTATGGGAAATGCTTCTGATGTGTAATGCTCTGTGTATAATATATTTAAATTTTATAACAGACAGGAAATGGCCAAGCAAATGGGTAAAGCCTGGACTGTTACTTGGTGTCCCAAACGCGTCCTAATATTACTGACATGTATCATTTCTAATTCTATGCATGTGTGTACGTGTGTGTGCCTTTATGCTTAATACATACAGATTTTTGCAAAATATATACCTATAAAAGCCAATCAGAGAAGACTGTGAAGCCATAAAAGGTTAACAAATTAAATTTAAAAGACGTTTCTGTGAAATATCTTGTTGTGTTGACAAGTACTGTACTCGT
The DNA here is from genome assembly GCA_027497455.2 of Sardinella longiceps. Taxonomy (NCBI): domain Eukaryota; kingdom Metazoa; phylum Chordata; class Actinopteri; order Clupeiformes; family Clupeidae; genus Sardinella; species Sardinella longiceps. The sequence goes on along the minus strand of JAODXP020000022.1, from coordinate 25,144,782 downwards.
ATAATAAGCGGGATAATGTATTGTCCACCAGTCATTATAGAAAAATATCTCGGCAAACAACACATTATCCCTTACTTAAACGTTTTACACATCATTCATACACATTGATCTTTGTCCATATTAGTTCATCCATAATATGTAGGTCTTCTTTTTTGGAAACCTTCACACTTTGTCCCCGCAGCATGGGAGACCACATAGCTAACAGCCCTGCGGTTACATGCTCTTAAAGCTAGGCGTGTGAGACATTATCACAACCCTTAAAGAAAGTGCCCTATGTTCCCCGGTCCCCATACAAAGCAGGGAACATAGGGCATTTTCTTAAAAAAAGGGCCGCAAAGCAACTTGAACTTGTAACATTCTATAGAACGCAGCTGATGTCCTTTCACTCTCAGCGATGTTTCATCATTGATCTCTATGCGCAGAATGATGCGGAGACGTGAATCTCAGGCAAAAAACCTGTTTCCATTGACAACGGTCATTATACTGTATCAGCGGTCATTATACAAAAATAACTGACCTTGAAAGTGAATGGAGCCTTCCACGACATTCTAGAGGCCTGTATAATAATGAAGCATAATATTCATACCATTTACCTAACTAACCCTATATACTAACCCTTCATACTCAGCTTGTCCAAACTGACAATTACATAACAGATTTTGACTTGAAGATGTGTGGTGTGGATTTCATTGTCTTTAACACAATAATGAAAAACATATAAAATCCAAAGAAATGTTGACCTCAGTCATCAGGGACAGGCTACAGTACACAACAGAGCTGTAATTACATTGTAATAGTACTCTTATCGCTCTCAAGACACAATAGCTTATAATTATACATAGTAGATAATAGAATTATCTCAACACTAGTCATTGAAATGTTGGCACATACACACCCAACACAATTCTTGTGAATAATGCAAAGAACACATGTCACAGATACAATATGGTGGGTGAGTGTGAACAATATGCAATATTTCACTGCATAATGAAAAAAAAAAAAAAAAAACTTTCCTCAGTTTCTAAGGAAAATAATGAAACGGCACTTCTTGGTTCAAATCCTTCAAACTAGCAAGGAATCCACAGACACCCCCAACAATGGTAGTAATTGAACATACCAGTCCAAATATAACATTTTTCACTAGTGGAAGAGGTGAGGGGAAAGGTGGGGAAAAAATCACACAGGACTTCTTGGCTTCTCGTCTTCAGAGGTCTAATCCAGCATAGCACACCCCCTGTACTGAGGTCTAAGAAATACATTGCTATTTGCAGAACACAGTTGACCCTGAGACTTTGGGACAGCTCTGTTTGAGCACTACATCACTTTGGGAGGCATGTCAAGTCAAACAGGAATGGGAATGAGAGGGTAAGTATCTGAGACAGTTCTCATTTGTTGGCTTATGTCTGACTGCGGCTGGAGATTGGTTTTCAGAACACACACACACACACACACACACACACACACACACACACACACACACACACACACACACACACACAGACACACCTGTGCCTCACCTGAGACTACAACATCGTCCCCCGGAGGCAGGACTCACAGATGTAGGCCAGTGACTGCATCGTGGTTAAATGCCCGACAAGAAAAGTCACATCACAGCATTACTGCAGAGAGCAGCATTTTACACCCAACGCTGAGGGCGGCAACAGAGGTGTCACTCAGAAACACTCGTAAATGCAGTTAAACGCTGTATCTAATAAAGTTAGCGAAAGTGAAACTAAATGCCACACATCGAGTCACATGCACCGAAAAATATGACTCAAAAATGGGACTAAAGAGAAAACCTCCTTGATGGTAGCACTAGTAGAGCATCAGGTGGTATGTTTAGGACTGACTTTTAGGGGCACAGATTAGTTCTGAGGAAGCATAATCATTGACTTCATAGCTACCATTGTTTATTTGAGCTGACAATAAAGCCAACGAGCGCAATCAATCTAAAGCATGGCATTCCTTTGCCCCCACTTTAACCACCTACTACCACTGCCCATGAATATTGATTCCCAATTTGCCTGTGTACTGAGGTTTCGGTGTGTATGTGTGTGTGTGTGTGTGTGTGTGTGTGTGTGTGTGTGTGTGTGTGTGTGTGTGTGGAGGAGGAGGAGGAGGAGGAGGAGGAAGGGGGGGGGGGCTTTGCTACTCTTTGTTCTGTCGTGAACTTGCCTGTGAGTCTGAATGCGGGGTCTTCCCGTTGCCAAGGAAATGGTTGGTGGGAGCGTTGGAGACAGGATGACAAAGTTGCTCTGCTCAAGTGTGAAATCTTGCCTGGTCCAAATAGCAGCTTTGCATCCTTTGCTCCTCAGGATGGAGGCTCGTGCCCTAAATAGGCCACTGTCTTAAGTCTTAGATAAATTAACCAAGACGCACTCCACACTCCAGAAATATATTCCTCACGCTGGAGGTGAGCCATATCTGGAGGTGAGCCAAGTCTTTTTTTTTTTCGTGCTTTGGTTTTATGTTAACCAATACAAAACAAGATTTTTAGCACTGCGCTGTCAGTGTCAGCTGTTTTTGACAAGGGCCTTCATCAGTGTCAACTTTGGGAGCAAGTATGTAGTGCAGCTTTAAGAGCAAAGGCTTTGCCACTGTTGTTTGGGCTTGAGGCAATGTGCAGGGAGACAAAACACCACAATTGGAATTTCTGACTTCTTGGATGACATACAGTGGTATATCTGTTCAGTTTGACAATATTTCATTTCAGTCGGTAGACAACAAAGAAGCTATGCCAAAGAAGAAGCTGGCGTGCCATGAGAATTCAATCATGTTTTCGGACATGGATATACCCTCATAAAACAGGGTATCCGGAATTAAATACAGCATAAATGTCATATAATGAAAAGTACTTGCAGAGGTATTTGAATATGTAATAACATTGAAGGGAGGAGAGCGGTGTAAGATGGCATTCAATGCAGTGTTTCGGAGGAATGCCATCTTTGAAGTGTTTTGTTTTTGCTTCTTATTTTTTTCTTTAGGCTGATGTGCATGTAATGTCACACACATTAACGTCTCATCAATCAATTAGCTGTGAACATCATTTCCCTATTGTTGCCATGGTTACCACCATATATGTGGAACCCTGATGGCAAACCGGGCTGAATCGGCTTCTCTCCATGTCCTATGCGAACAATAAGACATCTTTCCGTCTGCTAGGATTTAGTACTTAGTACTTCTATGGAAATGGAAACATGGCAATGGAGGTGGCTTAATGGATAGCCTAAGACATTTCAAGGCCCACTGTTCACATGGGTATTGGGAATGAAGGCCAATCATCTGCAGTATAGTGCACATAGGCTTAATGGCATGTTTCTGCTGCTTGCAAACTTTTCAGTGACAGTCACAACACGTGTGCTTTTCTCTCCTGCCCTTGCCCATGAAATCACACAAGGTTCTGAACTGTACACGTGCATCTAAGATTGAATTGGAATATCTATCAAAGTGAACTAGAGAGGTAGTTCTATAATGCTGTGCTTCTCCCAAGCCAAATGCAGTATCTCATGTCATGTACTGTATCTAATGTTTCTATCAAACTACCATTCCATTAAGCTTCAATATCTCAATTTGACCTTTCATATACTGGCACAGACACCAACAAATCATATAAAACATAACAATAATCTCACTGATGTAGGTATTTATCAAGTACTAGTAAACTGACTGACCTTTTGGACGAAATTATGTAAGGTGAGATAAGATCAAATAAGAAAAATACTTAAAAAGGATATACTTTAAAAGATACTTTATTCATTCCGTAGGAAATTCAAGAATCCTGTGCGGATCTTTGGTCTGTAGTCACCTTAAAGCCCGCCCCCAACGGGGAAAAAGTCAGTTTTTGATTGGACCCCTATCTCAGGTGAATCTCAGAAGAAGTCATGATAGGCCTCCTGACCAGACTGATATACATAGCAGATCAGCAGCCCAACTGCATGTGTGTGAAGCAGACTAGTAGATATCTCTTCCAAAAATGTAAAAATAATACAAATCTAAACCGACACAGAACAGAATAGTGGTTAGAGGGAGCAATTAGCTCACCACACAGGGAAGAGATGGAGCAGATCTGCAGCAGCTGAGGAAGCTCACCAGTCACCTCATCTCGTGTGCTTTTAGGAAGCAGAGGAGCTGTGATTGGGGATAGCTTTTCCATGCCCAACCAAGCTGTTTTCCACTATCTCTGCCTTTCTCAGTCTGCACAAACTCTATTTATTTATGAAGGCAACAGCCGTGCCGTGCCGTGAGCACAGACTGGTTTCGCATCTGCTTTCATTATGCATGTCTGTGATATTGTTTACATATTGACTTACAGCAGCAGTAGCACAGCTCCACCAACACCAACAAAAAAAAGCTGCATAGACAAAATTTAGCCAGTGGGGTGGGTCATAGATGTAGATCAAACTACTGTCAAAATTTTACACACAATCCCTGGGGGATGACTTACTTGCTCACTCACGCCATACACTTCAGTCACTCATTCAGTCAATCAATCCTCTCCTCACTTTCACCCTCTCACTTCACTCTACTCTTCCAACTTACTCGCTCATTCACTCCATTCTAGTACTCACTTATTCACTATCTCATTTTACTCCACCAAACTCACCCACTCACTCACTCACTCACTCACTCACTCACTCACTCACTAAGTGGGCATTGGACACAGGGGTATACAGTCCCCCTATTTCTTGGAACAGATCATTTATTTAGGCTATTTCTCACTTTTTAAATCATTTATAATGCATTGATTTAGAACATTATATGGCCTATCCACTACACCTCTGCTCATGCACCGATTCAATCATTCACTCCCTCAGACACTCACTCACTATCACTTAGTATCAAGTTGACAATTATGGCTCCATCCCGTTCAGCATCACATTGCTTTCAACTGGCTCAGTAGGTGGTATATAAAGAATATAAGAGGTCATGTGGATTCTATCAAAATTACACTATTTGTGAAGCAAAAGTCCACAATAAAGCATGGACCACAAAATCTATTTATCCGTGAATTGAAGGTGTTGAGTAAGCGCAAACAATAGATAAAAGAAGTATCTCACTAAATTTAGTTTGCAATAAGTCTTTCAGGAGAAGTTATGATGAATATCAGTGAAGCTATATGCTTGTATGATCTACAGTATGTGTTATCTTGTCTCCACTGGTATATCTGCCTTCCCCATCACGGAGAGTTTGGAAGATGAGTTACGGATGCAAACAAAGTAAACAAGGCCTATTGTGTAAATCTTGTGCTGTTCTTTTCTCTGCTTCTGATAAGCCTGGGACCTGTCCAGATAGCTGGCTTGATGAATGGTTGAATTTGTGGCTGTGAATTTGAGTTGTCTTAATGGTGCCCTCTCCCTCTAGATCATGCCCCCCCCCCCCAAAAAAAGACAAAAAGGTCCGCTGCGCTGTCCCTGTCTGCCTTAGCGTACAAACAGTGTTTATTTATGAGGCCGATAAATAAGATGAGATGACACATTAGATCTGCTGAACTTTAACGTGGCCTTGTTCTTGCCAAACTTTGTCTAGCCTGACTCGGTGGCAGTGTTGAGACAACAGAGTTCCTCACTGACCCAACAGCACACATAGGGCCACAACAAAAGTCACATTTCACTATGTCTAGGTGCCATTGCAATCTGCCAGTTCACCCTAGGCCAGGTGCAATCTCTGGCACCAAATCTGGGACTCTGTTCCACCAAAGGCAATTCAGGAAAAAAAAGATGATGGAGGATTTGTTTATCCTGAAGCCAAAAAGAAAAAAGCACTTTGTGAGGAGCACTTCCACAAAGGCCCAGAAGAGAGTCAAGATCTGTCAAACTTTATAATGGCCAAAGCTGTCAGGAGGAAGAAGTCTGTGCTTAGAAACCCTGAGAGGGAATCTTTAGTGACACTCTAATATCAAAGTTATTAACAGCTGTGACAGGGACAACTTTACTGTGGTTGAACACTTTGATTTGTTTTAGCAAGTTTGTCTAATTTTAACTTTAACTGACAACATTAAGAGTGGGAGGTAAAAGACGATGGCCTTCATCAACAAAAGAACTTGTCACAGTCAATGGTTGCTGATATTCTTTACAAAAAAAATAGAGTGCCATCTGATTTACTTCTTTTTTCTCCTCCACTTGGATATTAAAACAATCCAATTAAGCAAAGTCTTTTGTGTTCTCCAGAGGATCAGTCACACCCCCAGTCAAGGCTATGGATTAAAAACTCCAAAAAGAGCCGGGTCTGAAAGCAGACATCCCAGATGCCTCATTAAGGACCATTTGTAGTTTTTTAGGTTGCATCTCATGTCCAAATGTCACCTCAGAAGTGATAATATTCACTAATTATAGATGTACTGCTTATCTAAAATCACTTCCTAATGATCATTTATTTCTAAATTCTTCCTAACAGAACTTCTGGAAACATTTATACTCTTGAGTGTTGAAGAACAGTTACAAAGATTTGGATTCATGTTTGTGAAGCGTATATGCGACTCCATCTCACATTTACTTTTAGTTTGTATTATTGGACCATTAGAATTTCACACTCAAAGACACACACACATGCACGCACACACACACCCACACACAGAAAGTACACAGATTACTTGTGTAAATGGGTATAAATTTACCTCAGTGTGTAGAGAATCTTGCCGTCATTCCATATTCTCAGGAGCTGATTGGGTGTAGTAATCCAATGCGAGTCTGCATTCTTTGAGTTCCTGAATATGGTGTCAGGCAGCCAAATAAGACCCACCATGTTGCTGTTCAGGGTCAATATTTTCATTGTGCTGTTGTATTTTAGTCGACTGTCTGTCCATGTCTGGGCGAAAATAATGTCAATTTGGTATTCCTGCAACAGAATCACAAAAGCACAAGGAAATCAATGAATGGACTGTTCATTGTTTGAGGCAATCGTTTGAGGCAGGTATTACTGCCTACATTTGCATTAACAGCCCAGACTGATCCATTGCACAAACAACATACAAATCCAGTGCAAGACAACACACATAGAGGTGTCAAACTAGTGAAATATCTTGTTTGGAATCAAAACTGTAATTTATATTGATTACCTGCCAAAACGCCTGGAAAAAAAATCATCTTGCAGGTAATATGTTGAGGCATTCTTGGGCAACCCTCAACCCGTATTTGTTCACAACACTGTTAAAGAGCTCAAGCTGCACTAATAGGGGATGACAGGATGGTAAAAAAAATAAAAAAAATCCATGGATTTTAAATCCATCCACTTGCAAACACAGACATCTGTGCAAGTGCTTATTAGAATGAGGTCTGCTAAGTACCATTTCATAATGTACTCAGGAGCCATCATTTCCTGAATCTCCACAATTAGCTCCGGTCAGTACGCCCCCCTGCCAGACTCTCAAATGTCTCCAAATATGTGCATGTTCAGCCATGTGTGCCAGTGACACTTTTACCCCAAATTAGACAACAAATCTGTTTACAAGGGGACAAGGCTTTGGTGTCAGATCCTAGTCTCAAATGTCATCTCTGGTGTCATAGAATTGATTGGGGAGTCGGCTATCAGACAGATCTACATTTACCGCTCTCAAACCCCCCATTTGGGCCGATCATATCCTGCTGTTAAATTGTTGTATGGAGTGCTCAAGGCCAGAAGCAGTGAATCGAGAGCAACAGTGATGAGAATCAACAGTGATGAGACTTTTTTATTCTATTAGATAGATCACGGCAGCTCTGAACATTTCAACCCAGCAATGCATACATTTGATATGATAAAAGCACTTTTAATGGCACAACTAATTGAAAATTGAACAGGGTCTTAAAGGGCTGATGCACTCCCCCCACCTGCTGGATGCATCCAATTACATGTACAGTGAATAAAGAAAATCTGGAAGATTAGCGATGTTCATTACAGCAGATTGTAATTTACATACATCCCCTCCTTACAGAATTCTTCAGGGGTGCAAACAGCTCTTATCTCTTACAAGAAACACACTCCTTTTTTCACATCAGTTTGGGTGACTGGGTGAATTGTGCAAGATTTTTTCCCTTCCCACCCCTACCTGTCATAACGCCCCCCCTTAAGGAGACTCACCCCCTCCCTTCCTCCATTCCAAGGCTCTCTCTCTTAACCAAATGTGCATATGCACCCCTGATTCTCACACAGACCGGTATTTACTTCAACGTTTTCATGCACGATTAGCCATCATATCTCATAAATATCCTTATTACCGGTATATGTAGCTGCTGTAGCTGTCCTGAAACTGCTGTGCTGAACCGATTTTGGATAAGTCTGATCTGTGTTATAACCCTAAAATGGATAAAAGAGATCTGTATATGTGGTTTAGGAGATTTGTTCAACGGCTGATGCTATCCCTATATTCGCAGTTAGAGAAGAAAAAACTTAGAGAGTCGCTGCGGGATGTGTATGCACGATGCGCCGACTGACTCTGGCAGTCTGTCTAAGCGCATCAGAGAAGTGTTGCTTTAATAGCATCTTTTCATTCAGGATTTTGGGAGGTGGATCCCAGCCAAGCGCTCTGATTTGGACAGAGGTCAGGATCAGCTTTGCGTTGCTTTAACAGGGATTACGTGTTTGAGCGCTTGAGAAGGGAAGACCCAGGGAAAAAAAAGGAAAAGGAAAAAAAAGAAAGGCAGCATGCATCACACAAGTATTTTCCCAGGCCTTGAAACCATTTGAGGATTTAGCGGGATACAGTGTCCATCCGATCATACCAATTTCACAGATTAGTGGAATGGGGCCTGGCTAGAAGCCACCAAAACTCAAAACTGTGCCACATCCTGCAACCCACTCAGTGAACCCCCTCCTAAAACAGCCATGTGGAGTGAGAGCAGAGAGAAGAGAGGAGGAGAGGAGAGAAAAGAAGAGGAGAGGAGAGGAAGGGAGGAGAAAAGGGGAGCCTGGAGAGGATCTTAATAATGCATCAAGTTGAGGCATCAGGTCTCAGCCATCCTTAAAGTGACTTGTTAGCAGAGGGGCCCAAGACTTAATCAAACTGAGCTTCTACCAGAGAGGGAACATGCCAGGGATGTGGGCCATCTGGGCCCTATTCTCCCACTCAACTCAACTTACATTTGGACGACAACAGTCGTCTAAGTACACCGTGCTTGGCTGTTACCCTCCCACGCTTGAGGATGGGTTAGGGACAAAGGCAGACAGAAAGGAGGGAAGAAAAGAAGGGAAAAGATGGAAGGAATGAAAGAAAGTGAGACAGAAAAAAAGATAGAAAGGAATGGAAATCAATTAAGAGAACGAAAGAAAGAAAGAAAGAAAAAAAGAAAGAAAGCAAGAAAGAAAGAAAGAAAGAAAGAAATGGTGTACTAAGGACAGGAGCAATTTAAGTCTCCTTAAAAGTAAATAGGCTATTTAGATTTAGAAGCTCAGGGTTATTCTCTCTAAAGGGGTTACTTTTGCCTCAAGGACATCTGAACACTGAAGTTACCATAATGGTATTCCACATGCATTTCAGCAGTTGATTACTCTTTTTTTTCTCATTAAATTACTTGCAGAATTACTCACAAAAAAAATGTTCTATCGATTTCATTACTGTGGTTGTTGTAATGACCACTATTATGATGGCATACAGCAGTGTCCATGCTGGGACCTTCAGCTGGGTGATTCCCCTCTTTGTGGTTAAATGCTGTATTTTCTGGACTTCTTGCCTCATCATCATGTCCATCTATGCAACATTTACGAGTGCAATTTGCTTCTAACAAAACTTCAGGTATGGCCTACGTGTGGATTAGACAAATGCCTTCTAATTGGAATTTAATGGAACTCCTAACAAACAATATATGCAAATGAAGCAAACATACAGTACAAGGTATTTGGAGCTTGTAGGGGAAACAAAATAGCTGATATTTTATATCAACATTTTTTTTTCCTCAAGGGAAAAATGATTGGCGTTTCACGTGTCAGTTTAAGTCTTGAAAAATTTAAATATGTACATAAATAGGACAATTAAAATTTCCATTTCAAACATTAGCTCTGATTAGAACTAGCGGATGGGGAAAAACATCCTGGAATAAAACGGGTGAATCTGAAAAGGTCCTCCTCTCTTCCTCGCCTCGCGTGCGTCCTTATGGTAATGCTAGGTAGCGACCGCTAATGGCCTCATTATTCATGAGGCCTTTGATGTTTAGACCAGGCCCTAAAACAGAGTCCAGCTAATTTACTCCTGCTGGTCCCTCCTGTCTGCCCCATCTTGGGGTCGACCCCTTACTTGGATTAAACACAAACTTCGGGAAGGGATTTCACGGGACTAATTACGATGACATTTAGTTAGTGGTTCCGACGGTCATGCCAGTAAAAGTATACCAGAAGTAAAATTTATTTATGTAGCACTTTTCACAGACACACGTCCCAAAAGGCAGTATTCTCTCATGTGCTAAAGTCCAACAAAAGTGCTTAGTGCAGGCTGAAATACTGTACATGGAGCTAAACACTTTTTTGGACTTAAGCCCCTGGAAGAATACTGTTTTAAGTGCTAAACAACTATGGTTCTCTCTCTCCTCTGGTATAAGGGAGTGCTGACTGATGTTGACCTTGTCAGGAAGATTTTGTTTACATCAATTTGTTTTATGTTTTTGCCTTATCTTTTACAATCAATGTTCTCCCATGCCAAAATGGCAGACGTAAACATTATTGAACAGCAGCAGTTCATTTTCATACCTCAAAACACAGAGACAGCAAAAATTCAGTTCAGTTCAGGGTGTAGTATTTGCCCCCCTGTCCATTCAAGGCAGTTCAGGTTGCTGTCGCATGCATATTATTATGTCCATGTGACCAAAAAAAGGTCACATGACCTTTCCCCATATCAGTGAACACCATCTTTTCGCCACCCGTTTTAATTTGGCTGGAGCCAACGGTCATGGGGTGATGATGAGGGCTTAACCGCAGTCTTTTGTATGAGAGGTATAAAAAAAAAAGAAAAAAAGGTAGACTGCAGAATGAGGACAGCACTTCTCCCCAGGTCAAATAACCATCCATGGAGAGAAAGGAAGAGGGAGTGAAAAAAATAAAACAAACGCACAGGAATAAGATAAACAGAACTAATTTGAGCTGAAGCCATTGCAGCTGGCCACAGAGATATGCAGACGGTGGCTTAAAGAAAGAGGGAAGGCAGACAAATACAGTCCGCTCTACGCTTCCTTCTGCCTTTTATGATGCTCAACTGACCTTCAGGTTCCCTCCCTGGAGTTCCATTACAGAGGAGCGCATCGCAACTTTTGTTGTCTTAACTTCTGAACGAAAAAAAACAAAACAAAACAAAACCAAAACAAATGCAAAGTTGAAAACCCTTGGCCTAGTTTTCACAAGAAGATATCTTTCCTTCTCACAACCCTGATTGTTACAGAATAAGACAGAATGCAAGCGACTGAAAAATATCTTTATGATCATTTGTGTTTCCTTCAAGGCTGAGGCCAAAATGGTCACGGATCTCTCTAGTATATTCGCCTTTGCGGGTCAAGAAAAACCAAAGCAACTTTATTATTATTTACAGCACACAGCACAATTCTTCTGCACACTTTGGTAGTTCAAAAGAAATGACCTACAACTAAAAGGATAAAAGAACATTTAAAGCTGGGGTTTTAGAAGGCACATGGCGGAAGGAGTGCTCCGTGCAGACAGTGGCTTTGCTGGCAGTTTTCCCTGTGCATGCCTAGCAGCCCAGTTTTGTGCCACTAAGTGAACACATGACGTGTGACTGGGAGCCGACATCATCAACGTGGGGATCTTCCCAGACATGCCTCGGCCCTAGTCATCAAGTATTGAATGAATACTCATGAAAGACTCATGAATACTTCACCACAGTCAACCCCCCACAGACACAGAGATGGCAAATGTTTTAGAGAGACTGTACATCTGGCCATGGGAGACATTCACCTTCTTCAAAATTCAAATCACAGCATCCCCTCATCAGCTAAGGACATTTCCTTGTATCTTTTTTATTATTATTAATTGCAATAGGACAGGACAGTATGTGTGTGTGTGTGTGTGTGTGTGTGTGTGTGTGTGTGTGTGTGTGTGTGTGTGTGTCTGCAGGCTGAACTGGTGACCCTCATTCAAATCTGACCTGGGGTCATTTCTCAATCCAGCCCCACTTACTTCCAGACCATATTAACCATTCTGTCTAAATAAAGGTGAATATACTTTTGCAGGATATAACAATTCACATGCCAAGACCTCGCATGACTCACTGTTGGAGTATTTATCAATCTCCGATTGGGATTTTCACTCTCTAGTACTCTCTTTATCTAATTCTTTCATGTTTAGAAGTTCATACTTGAAATACACTGCAAGTCCACATGTTGTACAGCTGCACCAAAATAACCACATCAAAGTTAATATGTGCAGATATCTGAAACATCAAAACAGATGCTATTCCAGGCCCTAGTGGTCTGCTCAGTGTAAGAACACATGAGTCCTAAAGCACATTTCATTTACTGAAACATAATGATGACTATAGGCTATACTTTAATCTTGCAGTGAAATAAACGATATTCTCACTAATATATTTACTCATACAGTATGCACAACCTGAGGCAGTGTTGTGTCAGCCAATGAAATATGCAACAGAATATAAGCAGGTAGCAATAAAGTACATACAGTCAGGGGAGTAGCATCAAATTCTGGGCCCTGTGCAAAAGCAGTGGCCATGGGCCCACCTCACCACCTGTAGTGCAATTTCAAACTCCTCAAGGGCCCTCCCCCATCTTGGGGCCCTGGCAACTCAGTCCCCCTTTTCTCCCCAGCTATGATGCCCCTGCATACAGTCCCAGCTACTCAGCACTTAGAGAAATGTAGCTCATCAAAATATGCCTACACTTTACATATGAGGTACTCTAAATAGCCCCCCTTTCTACAAGCGGATTATTTCAACATTCACTAGCAAATTTACCTATTCAACATGCACTTAGATATATCCCCTGTAAACAGGAAGCTCCCTGCTGTGAATGTGTATGGAATCAATTTTCATCCACAGTATGACAAAAACTATGCTCTTTTTTTAAATCTGTAGAGCTGGTTGATAATGATAACAATTTCAGAAAAAAATATCACTGAAATACAAATAGGAAAATTAAGAACAAATGTGAAAATGTAAAAAAACGAGATGCAATCACAATTCACCCATGCTCCCTGCATATACACACGACTCCACAGCCCAGCACAATGAGATTACTGGGAAGTACAAAATCCTATTTCAGTGTAAGACAGGTTCTCTTATAACTGATTTTATTTTTTTCAGTGTTTCACCAAAAGTGAAATTTGTCATTACAGTAAACAGTTTTGCTCCAGTTCCAGAATAGTGAGAAATCATTTTCCAGCAGATTCCCTGTCATTCCAAGATGACCAGGCGAGCTCATAAATGATTTCCCTTTATCAAGGCCTGACGTGTCACCAGCTTCCCCTCCGAGCAAAGATGGATTGACTGGGACGATCCGTCGATAACCGGCAGCGGCCACACATCTCGTCTCATAACACAACCACCATGTTGCAGTGCCAGGCAGCCGGGTTCGCCTTTGATTTGTGTGCGGAATGTCCGCTCGCATGGCAGGCGATTTAATGGGGGCTACGCGTCCCCCTGTCGTTAATTAAAGTCCTCAAGCCATCAATCATCTCTAAGAGAGGGACGTCATAGGCTGAGAAGGGGAGGGGGGAAGAGAAGGGAGGCGTGTGCTGTGCAAGGTCTTTTTTTTTGTAGCTAAGGTCAGCATAAGAGAAGGGAGGTGGATGAGAAAAAAGCTTTGTTTCTCTAGACAGGACGATGATCATGACAATGATGATGACAAATGTGGAGTGTGATTATGTTCACAAAAAAATACCTCTAGAGAAAAGTCAAAAAAAACAAAACAAAAAAAACCCCTCTTTTTGGTAAGCTTTTGCAGAACAAAAACTTTTTCACTCAATACAAATAAAGACAGATCTTCCCTTTTGGACACAAGGCTTAACACCCACATATTTTTCATTTCGCAATCACTGACAGGACTAAGACTTTGCTGTGAGCATGCAACACAACCTCACAGCAGTTTCCCTAGACATCCCAGAATACACAACACCCCTACCCTTATTAAATATCCACTGCTACAATAAGCACAACACATACATTACACACACACCAATGGCTTTGTGCATTATAGAGAGAACACAGGGGATGCCTTATATAGAACATACTGTCCCAGCATGCATTGCATAGCGTAGCAGCTCAAGGAACACTGCAGCACAGCCTCAGTGAGTCCGTCTCATTCTGCAGTGGAATACTGTGCTGGTCAAGTCCAAGAGAACCTCTCTCTACGGATCTCAAAGTGTGTGTGTGTGTGTGTGTGTGTGTGTGTGTGTGTGTGTGTGTGTGTGTGTGTGTGTGTGTGTGTGTGTGTGTGTGAGTGAGAGAGAGAGAGAGAGAGAGAGAGAGAGAGAGAGAGAGAGAGAGAGAGAGAGAGAGGAGGGTGAGGTTATGGCTGATAGTTTAGAGAGTGGGCAATAGTAGAAAAAAGGCATCTGATGTTACAGTAGGAACACCCCATGAATGGTAGGAGCGAACTCCTCTCCACTCCACTCCACTCCACCACGAGTCTCTTTTAAGTGAGGCGAGAAGTGCTTACTCTGCAATTTTAAACATGAACCTTCAGTCTCCTTACCCCCTTCCCCTCTCCCCCCTCTTTCCCCTGTTACCCCCCCCCCCCCAATCACACATCTCTCTACCTTTCCCCCTCTTTCTATCTCTCCCTTTTTTTCTCTACATGCTTTTCTCCCAACTCCCTTTTTTACTTCTCTATCAGTTTCTTACTCGTTTGCACTTTCATTCTCAATACTTTTTGCTCTCTTTTATCCTCCTTCAACTCTCTGTCTGATACTCTCTTTCTTTCTCAACCTTGTTAAACAGATTTCCCATGCTCTCTCTTTACCTCCCTCCATCCCTCTCTCTCTCTCTCTCTCTCTGATTCTTTGTTTATCAGCTGTCTGACGTCAGAGAGGCAGGCTTCTCTCTCTGATCAACTCTCTCTCTCTCTCTCTCTCTCTCTGATTGGCGAGGGGGAGAGAAAGCAAGAACACACCCCGATTTAAACTAGGGCACCCCGTGAGGCGTTGACGCTTTGCCAGATAAATGTTGGCTCTGCGCAACTCATGCAGCAAACGCCCCGAGCCCCGTGCAAACCCCAGACTCTGGCCAAACACATCTAAATATGCATTAACTGGCAGCCTTCCAGGCACCCCCCCTTCTGTCCCCTCCATCCATACCACAGCCCCCAAAGCCCCTGACCAACAGAGAGCCACACAAGCTTCCAGTCAAACTTCCAGAGGTGGCCACATGTCGCTATGTACACACACACACACACACACACACACACACACACACACACACACACACACACACACACACACACACACACACACACACACACACACACACACACACACTATACTGGCTCCCAGCTCCTGCAAATCCTCTGCACTATCAAGCTAAAGAGGAGGAGCAGTGGCCTAAGCTAGTTATACTGGAACCTAGAGCATGCATGATTCCCTCCCTCCCTCCTGCATACATACAGTACAGGCATACTCCCCTGCAGTGGGCCCCATATGACTGCAGATGTACAACAACTGCAGTGCCTATACATTCATGGGTCTGACTCTGTAGTGGGGCAAGGATTTCAAGACTCAAGAGAGTCTTTATTACATCTCATTATTCAGTAGTGGTAGCCTATAGGAGAGTCAAATTCTTATTTTTTTTTCTTTGCTCCTCAAGAAAATAAATAAGTTAATAATGTAATAATGCATAAATAAAATGCATCTACAACACCCATATGAAATGGGATAATTTATAAACGTTCCAAGCAGTGGGGCTATGAATGTAATTTCTTGAGATGCTTTGTCTCAAACAAACCAATTCATGTTATTCTTTGAGTGGAGGTTTATCTGTTACTATTTAGTCGGCTTTAAATGTGATGTTAATATCATCAAAAACCTTAAACTATATGCTTAACGAGACAGAACTTTGCCCTCAGTGTATGATAACATGTGAATTCATGCATATGTCATGACAATAAATTCTGCCTTACAGTAAGATAACTGTCATGCCATGTTACAATGACTCAACCAGAGAGATGACGCAAACCACTTATTCTTTCTTGGTCAAGATTCATTACAACACCTTACTGTACCATTCAGAACTACCAGTAAAATCTCATGAAATACTATTAATAGCTTGTGCTGGTCTATCCCATTTCCTGTGATATAAGATGCTGCTGGAAAAACAATTACCCATTGCTACATCTTAATTAACCATCCAACACCTCAATTGCAGATAGATAGATAGATAGATAGATAGATAGATAGATAGATAGATAGATAGATAGATAGACTATTACATTACAATGGCAGCTGTCCTCTTGCAGACACACACACACACTGAACATACCCTCCATGCAACCTAGAAAATATAACAAAGCCCACAATAGCAGCAACAATACAGCAATATACTGTAACTCCTTTCCAAGACTTTTGTTTTTCTCTGTCTCTCGAAGGGAGCAGTTACCAATACGCTGTTTATCGCTTCAACTTTACTTCCCTGTTGTTGACAGGCAGTGAGAGAAGCATCTATCTGAAAACAGACACGTTGAACTTCCGATCACATTCCCAGAGTTCACTTTCTGAGAACAGCACACCATCTTTACTCACCAAAGCATTAAAAAAGAAACCTAATAACTGTCATATACCTCTACTCTCTCTCTCTCTCTCTTGCACACACATGTGCGCACATACACACTCACGCACTGGTGTGAAAACAATCATGTACACACCAGCAGTGTGACAGTGTGCTACTAGCACACATACCCTCAAAGCTGAATTGAACCTCCCCAGATTCTTTCAGATGTCTACAGACCAAGAATAGATTCATTATGGTGTCAGATTATGGCAAAAGGTGAGGTTAAGGTAGAGCGCAGACGAGGCCCAGAGTTGGCGCACACCTTCCCGGATCAGGGCCAAAGCCGGGCCAAGCTCTCTCATGACATGACGGCCCTGCTGGGGTTCCTTTCTTCCATGCACCGCTGCACAATCAGGTGGAAAATTAAACATGAGGAGGGAGTGACCAGAGACGTCTAATGTGTTTAATTCAAAATGAAATTGGGAGCATGCAAGGTTAACCAGACAACTCTGCATGCACAAATCGATTTGCAACTTAATATTTGCCATTTCCCACCCACGGCTTTTCAAAAAAGCTCCCCTGCACTACTCTCTCGCTGTGTACCAGTAATTTAACTACGCTTTTTTGGGGGGGTTTCTAAGCAGGGCTATTGTGCTGTGGTTCAAAGGAACTCCATGTCTGTGAATGCTTGGATTTCATCTTTGCTGAATATGTGCCATTGAATCATTTATCATCCTTTTTAACATCAAAAAGGAGGCAGCAAACTAAAAGGTAGTGAATGTAAAAACCCTGTATGAACCGTCACAAAGTGCTTTATTGCTCCACTGTGTTTATATAGGACCTCCCAATGTGTGTGTAAGTGTGTGTGTGTGTGTGTGTGAGAGAGAGAGAGAGAGAGTGTGTGTGTGTGTGTGTGAGTGTGAGGCATTTTCTCTGACGGCTTTGCAGTGTTTCTGCACAGTACAGATACAAGCCCAGCCACAGTTAAATGAAGAAGAATAATATGAATGCATAATGATGATGCATCCGGACTCCATGTTCTGTACATCGTTTGACTCGCAGCAATCATTCCATTTGAGAAATAATGGCACAGGATGCCTTTGATGTGCATCTTTGTTGTAAAATGGCATCAGTCCAATGCGCTTGCAATAGCTTTCAGTGGATTTTTTTTTTTTTTTTAAGAAGCTCCTTTATTGCATTAACTTACTTCTGTCTTGCAAGCCTCTTATGATTACACCCAGTTTGTAGACCTCTGACACACTTGACTGAACATTACACTGTAGCACTTTACATGACAGTGCTTTTCATGTCTTAGAATGATGCCACTAAGTACAGCA
Source organism: Sardinella longiceps (assembly GCA_027497455.2). NCBI lineage: Eukaryota > Metazoa > Chordata > Actinopteri > Clupeiformes > Clupeidae > Sardinella > Sardinella longiceps. The sequence continues at coordinate 25,126,818 of JAODXP020000022.1, read as the reverse complement.
TTGCACACTTATAATTAATATCCAAAAGCACACTTACACTCCACAATCCACTTAATGCCTACAGTATCAGTACATGTTGTGTGCATATTACTATGCAGTAGATTTCATCCAATCATGTAATTACAATGTTATAAACACAGACTGTGATGTTTTGACTTGGTGCTTTGCAGTGGCAACCAAGTGGGCTTAAAGACTTTGCAGGGGCAGCTTTCCCCAAGTGATCATTCAGGCAGCACCTTCCAGTGTAGAGGGTGCGCTTTTGCGACATATGGCTTTATCAGATCTCTGACTCAGCAAAAAAATGAATGTGTCAAATGAGACTGAGCTCCTGCTGTGGATGACTGAAATGAGACTTTGACGGCTGTGCCGCTTCAGCAGATTTCCAGTCAGCTGGATGACTCAGTATCTACTGAAATATCTTATACAACTGCTCTCCACCCCTTCCACCATTCCAGTGCCATGATACTGTCCTTGGTGTGCGTTCAGGAATGATTTTTCTTCGCCATTTCATCTCTCATCACTTTTTTTTTTATTTTTTTATCTGACATATCTGACTCGCCATGGGGTTTTGCAGAAGTGTCCTCGATTGGATTGTTACAATTTACATTTTGTCAGAAACTGAATTGTCGGATCTGACATCTTGATGCACTGTAGTAGTATCTCATATAGAGCTACCACACAGCACCCCCCCTCCACGTCCAAATCACTCCAAACAGTCTCACTTTATGTCCCTGCTCCACCTGCATGAAGTTACCCCCCCCAACCCCAAAATGCTGAAATAACATTGTTTGTTTGTATTGAAAATGTATTTTTAAATTACTCGAAAGCTTTAATAGCACAAACAGAAATATTTACAGCACAAACCAGCACAAACAGCACAAACGAACTGCAGTGTTATTTCAACATTTTGGGTTTGAGGGGGGGCCAACTTTATGCAGGTCAGCAATAGCTGTCTTATTTACAAACCTTGAGGGAAAATGCTAAGTTTTGAGAAAACTTAATTTTGGGTAAATTCTGCTCCACTGTTTAGCAATGTATGTAAGTTTATTGCTAATGTGATTATTATGACCGCCGCTAGCGTAGCAAGCGTAGCGGTCATATAATGATTGTCAAAGTTTTTTTTTTTTTTTTTTTCTCCCGTCATCTACTTCCTGAATTTTTGGTCAACGATTCCCTGGACACCGTAACACCGGGGCACATGAAACTTGGTGGGCATGTAGCCCCTGTAGACTTTTACGGAAAAATTTGGTTTGGTCCCTGGGGGCCACTCCATCTTTGCGCTGCCCCCCCGCAAAACCCAAAAAATGCAGTTTTTCCTAAAGAACTACCTGACCCGTGACATTGAGGATGATGAAATTTTTATGGAATGTTGGTCTCAAGATCCCACATCAACTTAGCTAAGAACCAGTCATTTGTGATTTGCACCCCCATGGTAAAAAATTAAAATGTAATATTATACTGCTTTAATTACCCCTATCTTTAGATCAGATGTTATGAACTGAACCAAATTTAATGTGTATGATGAACCTGACATCTTGTGGGAATATGTCCAGTTTTGTGGACTTTCATCCATGGGGGGCTATAAAATAAATGAATTTATATGTACATTTAATGACTGTACCACCATCAACCTGTAGGTGGTGCTATTAAGCGCTGCGCAGGTTTATTGGTTAGGGATGATAGGCCTACTGTCTCACACACACAGGGCAGAGAATGTGCAGAACTGAGCGGCGGTCATATTTTGTACCGCCATGCGGTACATCTAGTTTTATTCATCTTGAAGGAAATTCAGTCTATTCCAGATACAGTGACTGCAAACTCACAGTGTTCTAATCTCTTCGACGTAATGCACAAGGCATCATTAATACTGATATGTAGAAAGCAATCTATTTGATATTTGGCCTATATTCCATCTCACACAACACAATGCTATACACAGCAGCAGCGGTTCAGTGCACACAGGAAGTTCTCAACTTTTCCATGTCATTTCTAAAAACCATGCACTTAGTCGACACACTCATTTAAAGACATCCCCTGTTTTGTTTGTGTAAATGCCCTGCAAAAGGACAACTAATTACCAGCACTCAACTGATTTTTGGTTTAATGCGTCATGTGATGTGGCAATAAATTGGTATTACAGTATTACCTTTACCGCCACATGAATTGACAGCTTGGTGCCTGCACCTGGCACTCTCAAAGAACACATTAGTCTCTCTGATCTCTCACTTTCTAATTGTGTAAATTCATATAATGCTACCAATCTGACACACACTGCAAGTAATAGTAAGATTTAAAACGGAATAACACTGTCTATAAGGTATAGTAGATGCTAACTATTTCATCATGTGTTACTATATAAACTATAGGTTAATTCCTCATCACGCACTTAAAGATGATCTTTGAAAAAAAACTTATTTTATGGGCACATGGTTCATAGAGGAAGAAAACTTTTGAATATTGGGAAAACAGAGAGTGTTTTAAATTAGGTTGGATTTTGAAACACTGGCTGGATTTTTATTGTGATTGCCATCACAAAAACAGACGTCCTGAGACGAAAAAGAAATAATGTGGGACTCTCAAACCTTGACAGTAAAGATCTGCAAAAGCGATTTCAACATGGCCCACCACTTTCTCTCTAGCTGGAACTAGAGAGTTAGACTGAAACAGGATACCCAGCCAGCCTACCAATTTTTTTGTGTGTATGTGCTACATATATATAAGAGAGTTGTTGGATCCATATGGAGTCTGTCAGAAATGGACCCATTTAGACACAGTTATTGCCCCTATTTTATCTTTTCATTTTGTGTTGTGTGGTACTAAACCAAACTTCTGAAGACATTAGTTCTTTTTTAACTTTTGTTTGTTTTTTTCAAAATCCCTAGGGACTGTATAATGGGGGAAAGGGCAAGACATACACACTTGCCTAGTGCACAGTGCACCTGCTTTACGTATGTTGATACTAATAATAGGACATTGGGCTAACTGAACTAATGTTCAGCGCATTGTAGTCTGGGCACAGTGCAACTGAAAGAACATTATTTGTACTTTTTTAGCACGTGTAACACAAACCCTACTGGCCATACAAACACATGATATTGCAGGCCAATTAACTCCACGTTTCAATGCCAACAGCCCGGCATCCATTTCCCATTTGTGAGCAATCCAATGGTGATGTGTCAAAGCCAAGCATTGCAGTGCACAGGCACTCTCTGTAGTAATGTGTGTGGAGCGGGAGAAAGCAATGAGCTGTTTGGCAGCAGCTTCAAATGAAGCCCTAATGCACATACTGCCTCCATCTCTCTCTCTCTCTCTTTCCCTTTCTCTCTCTCTCTCTATTCCCCCCTTTCTCTACCTCTCTCTCCCTCTCTACATCATCTTCTCTCTCTCTCTCTCTCTCTCTCACTGCACTCACAGGCTCTGTGTGAGTGGGCGGAAACACCAGTGGAGGCTCTTGAGTTTCCCAGGAAGCATCAGTCTAAGTTTGCCTCAGCCTGGTGAGCGTTTAATTGGGTGTTTTTTTTTTTTCTTCTTTCCTTTGGATCGGGGCTCCCTTTGAAAGTGCTTGTGCATTATGTCAAAGAACAAATTGCGTATCAACACGAGAGGCTAACTGTATTGATGCAGCTATTGTCTTTGCATTCTTTCTTGAATGCCATCTCCTTCTGTCTCCTTCTCTATCAGTGTCTGAGTGTGCTTCTGTTCTGTTTCCCTGTGTTTAAATGGGTGTGTGTGTGTGTGTGTGTGTGTGTGTGTGTGTGTGTGTGTGTGTGTCTGTGTCTGTGTGTCTGTCTGTGTGTGTGTGTGTGCAATTCCATGTATGTGTGCGTATCGGGAGGCTTTTTTTGGTCTGGGGAGTCGGTGATAAATTGCAGTGACTTTGATTTGTTGGGAAAAATGCCCAATGCCATGCCAGGGCCAATTTGTCTCCCCGAAGGCTCAGAGGCAGAGATAGTGATAAAATGTCCCCCCTCTCTCAGATCAATAGAGTGGTGTAGCACAGGCAGCCACACTCAGATCTTCACTGGCACCAAGCTGTCAACAAATCTCTTGCCACATTTTTGGCGCAGGAACGAGAGGGTTTTGCACAGTCATCAACTGATATGAAAAAAAAGATATAAACTTAGTGCTTTGTGAGAGAAAAAGGGGAGAGGTACCATTTTTTTCTCCAAGCTGAACAAGAAAGCTGGTATTTCTTGCCCTTGATTTCCCCTATAACAGTAATTGAAGTGAATAAATCAATTTATAATATAACTATAATAAATATAATACTATTTCCATCTAAGAAAAGCAAAGTACCTGAGCAGATTCGTTTCTAGGCAAGAACTTAAAGCTAAACTATTTCTTTGAGCCAAGATCCATGCTATTGATTCAGAAAATGTACAGCAGACTCCACAACTAAAATAGGCTATATATAGACTACCTAAAAATAACTGCTGGAAGGCCGGTCGGCAGGTGCCTATTTTCAAAAATTGGTCAAAAAGCAGTTTGGATGGAATTGCAGCTGGCTGATGAGTTTTGTGATGCTGTTGTGGATTAAATATCTCCGCATCTTTTGTATACTCTAAAGAAAGTCCACTCTAATAAAGAATACATTATCTTACTGAACTCAGATATACAACCCCAACCTGCTTGGTTTAGTACATAAAGGTAAAATCAAAGATTTCCGGGCCTTTTCTAGTAAAATGTGGATTTATTCCGAAACAACGATCCTGATTGAAGCTGCACCTGCTAAAATGACGCCCATTCAGTTGCTGGGGATTTCTTTATAAACACCTTTGCTGCTATTTTCTACAAAACTGAGAAATCGCTCCTGCATTTTCTCATAATGAGGACTTCCAGAAGGAGGGTGTCATTGGAAGAGGTATATGATGATGAGAAATCAAATACATCAGATGTTGAATACCATAAGCACCGAAGGAGATTGCTGTGACCTGATTCTTACAGGGTGTTATTCTTGTGTGTTTCAGCAAGCAATTGCTTTTAGGAAATAGAAATAGCCCTGCATGTATACATGTTTGGATAATATTTACAGTCACACTCTCCCAGCCACACTGCCTCTCCTGATGTTCCAATCTCAGCCACACTCCCCAGTCAGCTGATGGTCTGCACCTGTTCCCAGTCACACCTCTTCTCACTCCCTTGTTTTGAAAGACACATGGTCCCTCCCCAAATTCCCTAGAATGTCCAAGGCCCATAGGTGCCAGTTCTTGCACCTAATCTCGAACAGGCTGAGGTGTTCACACCAAAAACTAGAAGGACCCCAAGTAAAATTTGTCTTTTTCTAAGCAAAACATGCCAACATGAGTGGTGGGTATTTCACAAAAGTAAGACAGGGGATTAAGCAGGATTTTTGGGGGGTTATCCTGGATGAACACGATACTTTCTCGACCTGTCCTGCCCTCTCCTAACTTTTTGGTTTGTTTGTTTTAATCACAACAGCCCTAATAAATTGGTATTATAAGCCTTCATGTTAGGGGTCACATTTATAACAAAGATGTTAGCAATGTCCATCACTGTATTTTTGGCAAGCTAAATGTGGCATAGCCTAAACAAGTTACAAAATGGAGATTTACTGGTGTTCCTTTCAGCTCAGGATGTAGGACGGAAGTTATGCCTGATAACATTGTAAACATAGTTTGTTCACCGCTCAAGTTACATAAGTTTAGTAGGTGTCACACCTGGTACAATGCATATAAACTAAACAGCAGAAAGGTTCTTTACACAATTCTATTTTTTTTTTTTTTTTTTTTTTGTGCTGCCGCAGGACTCTCCCGCAGTGAACAGTCAACACGACAGCCCGACAGTGGCTTGTTAGGACAAGGTGTTAGACAATTGATGTCTCGTGTCAAAAAAGAGAGGGGACTGGCTGGTGAAAGGCTGGGCAGAGAAGAACTGATATAGGTCTGAAAAGAGAACAGTGTTTTCCTCAACATTCTGTTTGGCTCTGCCCATCTGCTCCGTCTCACTTGAAACATTCATGAAAGTGCTATTCTAAAGTCCCTAATGACGGGACAAACTAACCCAGAGGGATAACAGAAGCAGGGCTTTCTTATAGCCTTTTATCTCATACAACACACAGCCTAATATACATAGTCTTACTTCTTTGGTAATGTTTCGATGAAGTATAGAATAAAATTCATTCTGTAGTTCAATACAGAATATGTCTGTAACCTACCTAATATAACGTTTAATTAATGGTCCTGGGTGGGATTGTCAAGCAAGACTGATGAAAAGTGAAATATATGGTGTTAACATGTTTGCACCTCAAAACTTAAAGATTATTTGAAATTTAAATCAGTGCATGACACAATCTCCTCTCAAAGTAAAATATGTTAAGAGCAACCTGATTGTCACCATTTGGCTCCGAGGCTTTTGTTTTACATTCTTTAGATTTTTTCTCAGTCATGAATATTTGACTTTACATTCACAATGCACATAGTATAGCAAATTTAAATTGTAGAACACACTTCTGTTTCACACACTTCATTACTACTCTGATTGCTTTATGTGTTTGTTGTTTGTTCTCAGTGATTTCTGATCCACTTTTATTATATATGGGCAATTCCAGCGTTATGGACGTGACATTTTCGTGCATTATTGATGAACAAAAGGCCAGATAACCTCTGCAAACCTAGCAGTATTTCACAATTTTTTCTCATATTCTTCTGCAAACTCCATGGCTGAATACAGGCAAACAGAAAAAAATAATATCATGATTTGCATCATAAGAATATGAGCCTTTCAATTTGCGTTATGGACGTGACGAAAAACGGACAAACTTTTGAGAGAGCGTAGTTTTTGCTGTGAAGTGTGTGAAATTTCTAGAGAAATGTAAATATTACTACATTCATACCAAACAGGACACCTCAGTAAAGACAGAGAAAGACTTCATTTCAAATGTAAATGTAAAAAAGTTGGTTTTCATTGGGAGACATGGCGTTATGGATGTGACGTTATGGACGTGACGTCTGGAAAAACCCTCCAAAACGATACAAAACAATTGTGAACGGTGGATTTTAACCTGTAACAATGAAAAATAACTGATAGTATTGCAGCTTTGTGTGTGTTATCACCCACTTATGCCCATTGTAAGCCCCTCCATAGACTTACATTATAGCTGAATAGGGTAAAAATTTTAACAAACAGATATCCTTTCGAAACTTGCTCAGTTGAATATTTACATCGAGACAATACTTTTTTGTATTGGAAGTTTTCTTAAAGAATTTGTATGTCCATGTAGGTGAGACTTAAAGTTTTAAGGTGAGGTTTACTTTTTACGTGGAATTGCCCATATATATACTCTCCTCTGCAATCAGGAAGCTCACCTTGATAGCAAGCTGAGGTCTCACTGTAGTGCTATACAGACCTTTTTTTTTTTTTTTTTTTACGTTACTCCATATTTTTGTCAAGTACTTTATTTCTGGGGCAGTGAGATGCATTTCTTTTGTTCCGTAAAGCCTGTGTTTGTGAAGCTTCACTTTAGTACTTAATTTATTTTGTTTTAATCCAACCGAAATTCAAGCCCTGCACAATAAATAAATATGCAGAACCAGACAGATGGATCTCTTTTAATAATTATAATAGAATAATCTATCCTGTTTTGATTCTGTGGGGGAAATTTGGTCTCTGCCTTTAGCCCAATCATGAATGAATGAAATACACACAGCACACAGTGTACACACAGTTAGGTGAGACACACACAGTGCTGTTGGCTGCCTGTTTCAGCAGTGACTGGGGATCAGGGAGGGGTTAGGTGCCTCGCTCAAGAGAATTTCAGCCCTGGTTCACTGGCGGGGAATCTCACCAGCAACCCTTCGGTTCCAAGCCTGAAGCCCATTAGGCCAATGCTGCCCAACGGAGATTACTGGTGAGCTACACTGGTCCTATTGGTTCTTCTCGACTTCCATCAATCCCTCAACTCCACCCCAACCCAACCCAGTTCTGATTACCCTTTGTGTTTAATATATCATGGTGGCTAATTCCTGAAACACTCTTTCCTTCATGTTGAAAGGGTTAAAAGGGCTGTGGGTTAAAAATAAGTTTGACGTAGGTGTGCATATGTCAGCATTAGATAATGACTAACGGACCTACCACCCCTAAGTGCCACTTATAGGAAAGAGATTGAGGGCAATTTGAAGATATACTGTGCAGTGGCAGCCCATGGCTACACATTAACTGTGAATAGCATTATTTTCATATACACATTGGGGCACTTATTGATGTACCAGTAATATTGTTCATTTGTAAGTAAAATCAATCAATAAATCAATAAATAAATAAATAAGGCATGATTTTTGAAGCAGTAGTATCAAAAGGTTTAGGAATGCCTCTCTACCTACCAGGACATCCTCATGGTTTTCAATCTGTGTGTGTATACCTTCATTGTGTGTGTGTGTGTGTGTGTGTGTGTGTGTGTGTGTGTCTAGAACGTAGCTCCACTTCACATCAGCCTTGCCTAGACACAGAGGTCTGATTGCCGTCCCCTGTGCCCCTCACACTCACTCACGATGTGTGTGGGTGTTCTGCTGGTGTAGCAAACACATCTGATCATCCCATTCAACCCCACCCCCCACCACCCCCAACGCTCACTCCCTCGTTCTTTAATGTCTGGAGACATCGCTAACTCTCTTTCCTAGCAACTCTGCCTAAATAATCTACTTTCTCACACAACTCTTCAGCTTCCTCCCTTGTCTTCACTCTTTTATAAGCAACCATTCAGAGTGTTATATTTCTGAGTATATGCTCCTTTAAAAACAGGTAAATTAGTAAACTACATACAACTACATTAAACATACATACTTATGTGTATCTAATGTAAACATACACAATACAATAAATCTAGCCAGTGTATATTTGTTTGCTTATTTAGGTCAGTCTTTAATGTGGAACACGCCATGCCTCTTTATGCTAAAAATGTACTATTTGACAGAAAGCTTTAAACTTTAGGACATGTTCCTCAAACGTTCCTGCTCCTAACAAATAATTCCTAAGGGAAAATTAATGATGTTAAGGGAAATCATCAAAACAGATAATTGTACATCACAAAGTAAACTAGATTAATATACTGATTATATAAGAAATTTGGTCACTATATTATGTAGGCTAGATTTGTAAAGTCAAAGCAGAGACTTGTGTGAAGATTTAAGAAGTGCCTCAAACTATTTTCTGATTTCTCTTTTCTATGAGTAGGCCTATAATAATTGAAGTCACTGCACTCCTTGTTCTCCTTCATTTCAAAATGACTAGTTATAAATTCCCCAGTAGGGTAACTTAGGGTAAATACAAGTATATCATTGTGTGCAGTGTTAGAAAGCTCAAGGTAAGCATGATAGTCAAAGAGAAATTCTCTTCAAATCAAAATATGGCAAATATTCCAAGGTTATTTGCTATACATAGTGCTGGATATTGGCCCTGCCTTGCTGAAATACACCGGATTAAATTTTTAACCTCATGTGGAGCAGCAGCATTCTTCATGTAATTGACATACTAATTACTTGGCCAACCAATCTAATAAGGAATGGAAACTGATGCATTTTTGAAATGACTGTAGCTAACCACTGCAGTAATGGGCTTCTCGGAGTGGATGTCGCTCGACTCGGACAAGGGAACGAATGAGTGGGCAGAGTAGGCCAGAGGCCTTAGTGAGATCTATACCCCCAGGGCTTTCGTCTCAAAGATAACAGAATGGCTCTGTCCGCAAAGCAACTGAGCCAGCCATTCTGACAGCCTAAAACCATGCAGTCGCCCATTCCTTGGGGCTACACAAAACCCTTAGACAATGTCCTATAGTCACGGCACCGGTCCTCATGACTGCCCAAAAGTGGCACGAGGGAAACATAGCAGTTCTAATAGGAAAGCAAATCGTCTCTGTCCTCATGGCCATATCAGAAAGTGGCAGAGATGATTAGGATCCACGCGGGTGAATAGTGTGGTATATTGTGCAAATTTGTCAGGTGTACTAACTAAGCACATTGCACTTAGCTGACCTGATAGACACAGACTGTTAGTGAGGAGTTTCAATGAAATGTGAACAAAGCAAGCCAAGTGCGAGATGAGCATTCTCAACCATTCAAATCAATAGGTCTCGCCCGCCGAGCAAATAATTAACACCTTATTTGATGAAGTGAAGGTGTTAATTAATGCCGTGACACAGACTCGGAGCTGGAGGAGATAAACAATTCACAGGTCTGTCTGACACAAGTTTAGTTGGCGAAGGAAATAGCTGCAGTAATGTTTTTTGTTATATTGCTTACAGCCCAAAAAGGTCATTGGGTTATAGCTTTGTATTAGTCCTGCATTTATCTCCAACAAATGGGGAAGAGATTTGTTAAGCGCAAAAATACATGGGTGATGGGTTTAGGTTTTTCATTTGAAAATAATGTCTTTAGTAGTACCCGCTGTGTCATGTCACAAATGACATACATACATACATACATACATACATACATACATACATACATACTGCACATACATGCATGCATACATACATAAATCACATAGGTTAGAGGGCTGGCAGGGAGGATCATCTTTGTGAAACATTTTACACAACCCAACAATTTACCATAAGACTACAGTAGTACTGAAAATTCACTGCACAATGGTACAATATATCTAAGTCTAATTAAGTATCTCTTACATATATCTACTCATTTTTATATTTCTTGATGAGGTTATACTGCAATTAAGACTTTACTTTCTTCCTACTCTCCACCCAGACTCTTCTCCAAACCACCATTCCACCCAACGGGGAGTGTGATAGGAGCCTAGTGGAGGGCTTAACCAGCATACTGCCCATCAGCAGCACCTTCATTACTGCAAGGCACTGCAATACTGGAGAGGAGCAAGCCCTGGCTGCTGTGGCTGGAAATGAATAGTGCTAATGGATACTTTCATTAGGTTTCATTAGCACTGAGTCTCAATGGCATGTGAAATAAATACATTAAAGTTATTAACTGACAGGACAAAGCTGGATGTCATATGACATCTTATCATTATTATGTACTGTGTCGGCTATCAAGGAAGATTAACGTTTCAAAAACCCAGTCCGATGAAATGAAATGATGGTCTTTTGCAAGAATAATACTTTTTTCATACATGAGTTCAGTTCAGAAGTGGGCCAGGACATGTTGCTGCAAGGAGTTTCGTCAGCATGTGCATTCTGATTAAAAGGTCAGTTTATAACAGTGAAATTATGGTCAGGAAACAGACACACAGACGCTGGCGAAAACATAACCTCCTTGGCGGAGGTAATAACAACTCACCACTCAAACAAACAAACAAGCATTGAGCATCAGCAACTGATGCATGCTTCTGAGACTGACTACTAGTAATGAAACATAGGCCTAGCAAAGACCCTATAAGAACTGAATGCATTGCAGAAGCCGCAGATTCGAAAAGACGAATGTTGAGTATTGATCTTCTGCATGAGCTATACACCTAAACCTAGGGTGCAGGCTTAAGCAATGGGGGTGTTTAATATAGCATCAGACCCACTGATATGAAAACTGCTATGAATTAGATTCCACTGGGGGCCCATTTCTGACCATAAAAATCGCTCAACAACAGAGGTAATGTCAGGCCATGTTTTGTAACAGGAGCGGAGACTGTTCTATTGATCAATTTTGATTGAAACGGCAGTGATATAAATGGGCAATAAAAGTCTGATGCCTTGTGTAAAAGTGCAGTAAACAACCAGTTCATTATGTCAGGCAAATGTGTGGAAGGAAGGGGGGTCCTGCTACTGCAAAACAATATTAAAGTGGTTCCTATCATACATCTCTCAGGATTTCTATTGATGTTTTTTAGTCATCTGCTGCTCTTGCACACTTTTGTATGTCTGAGAAGAGGAAGAAAAAAAATTAAGTGGTACATGACAACTTGTGATTAAGGAGAAAAAAACCTTGGGCAAACATATACTTGTGGGAAGATGTCAAATCTTGGATGAGAAAAATAGAAACTGTTTGGAAATGATTATTGTCCCAGTTTTCTATCATGTTTCCCTCATATGCTCCCTATCCTCTCTTAAAGTGATAGTTTGGAGCCATTCAATCACAGCCGTGCTGTACGAGCTTGCTGCCTGCTGCACATAGCGAGGAGAAAGAAAGAATTAGGACCAATGTAGCCTGTAGTTTGCATTGAGTCAAAAAAAATTCTTTAAAATCAGAAGTGGTGCCATTGACTCAATGTAAACCTTTCTTTCGTATTTGTGTTTGTGTTTTGTCTATTCTGTCCATACCAAATCCTCTCTCACTTCTCACTATCAGCGGTCAGCAAGCTCATACAACAGGACAATAAGGGACAACATGTGGACATTATCACAACACTGCTAAAAGCTGGTGCAAAGCATCTCTTCTAGTTTTACACAAGGCAAGGTTTTTTGTACATTGTCTCTGTTAAAAATAAATAAACTAAACTGAACATTGAGTGATGCCAAACTGTCAATATAAGGAAATATGTGACCTCTCCACCACAGCACTTCACAACACACTTAGTGAATCCAATGAGTTTGTTGATTTTCTATGATGATAACAATCATGGGGATGATTACTATTACAATTGTGGATGTCACTTTAATTATTCCTATTGTTGTCATTGGAACTGGTGGCTTTGTCTGTGAAATCTTACACCAGCACTTATGGTGACTGTTTTCTGATGGCATTAAGCAATGAGAAAGATGATGATGAGAGAGGAGGGCTATAAGAATATGTTGGCCAAAGGCACAAACAATTTCACAAAGTAGCTATTGTCAGAATAGTTGATTTCTTCACATTCTGATGCTGCGAACATTTGCATTTCCTAAACTATCTTTGTTTCCCTTGTACAGCGCCTCTGAGCACGTCATGGCCAGGAGTTTATTCATTCACAGTATGTGACTGTGTCCATGAGGCAAAAGTGTCAGAAATACAGCACCATTCCTATCAAGACACGAAGATTTAAGGTAAGTTGTGTACGTACAGCATGTCTGTAAATAATAAAACCATCTGACTGACAGCAAAATCGATATGTCTTCAGTTTCTGGTTTAACAGACAACCTGTGGATAAAACCCCATATCCTTAGATGACTGTATCCTTTGTAAGCTTCCTTTCCTCTACTGCTGTAGCAATTTAGCCGCCTCTCATGGAGTCCCTGGAGCATTCAGTCATTGTTCCCCAGCCCACAGCGCCTCCTCTAAAGATCCCCACCTTCCTAGGTAGCCATGATTAGCACTAGGGGGGCGGAGACCACACAGCGATAGTGTGGGGGCTGATTTCTTCAGACCCCACAGGAAACACTCAACAGGACAGGGGAACAGAAATCAATCCTCCTGGATCTCTCAAGAGTGCCTTTCTTTCTTTCTTTCTTTCTTTCTTTCTTTCTTTCTTTCTTTTCTTTCATTTTCTTTCTTTCTTACCCTCTTTCTTTCTTTATCAACAGCGGGCCCATCTCGGCCTGTGACGTTCTAAACCCACACAGGAAGTCAACAGTGTGGAAAAAGAACGTCATAGACTTCTGTATAATGTACTGTATATAGGAAATGTTCACATAATGCCACACACAGACAGGTTTCAGCCAGAGAAATTGAATACTGATTTCTGATTGGTTGGTAATGCGTGTGTTAACGCACACCCATGGACTAGATCTGTTGAAGAAGTCTAAGAACCATGAGTTACAATCTTTTCAATTGTAACTATAAAAACCTACAGCAACAATGGACAGCAACAACTAGCGATAACCACCATTGAAAAGAAAATGATACAACCAATGATCAAGTTTCTCCAACTGAGAGCTGTTTTCAATTGAGATTTTTCTTGCTTGTATTTCTTGAACCTCATGAGTGTGTTCTTTGTCTTTGCGTTCCATTTAACAGCACGCCTTATTATTAGGCCATTACCTCTTACTTGCTGTAAGTGTTGGAGAGAACATTCCAGTATGAGTACTGTAGCCTCCCAACTTTGTCTTTCTTATTAAAGCATTAGGAAAAAGCTCATTATTTATTAACTCATAACTCATGATTATATTACTCATTATTTGACTCTCATTTTCATTCTCTCATTACCAAATAACTTTTTACCAATAAAAATTAGGAAACTGTTGAAAAGTCAGTCAAACTAATGGCCTGACAAGAAGAAACTAGAGAATGTAATTTCAGAGAAATTACGAGTGCATTGAAAGTGCAGTTGCTGTTTTTAGTGGATTTTTTAGATGACTGGAGGCATAATTGGATAACTGACAGTTGGAATGGTTGAACAGTTAATTGGAAGAGAAGTTTGACCCACATGACAGTTAAGTTGACTAGCATGATAACAAGAGTTAGCTTAGTTGAATAGCATCAAAAAACAAAAATGCTGATTAGCATGCTAACCATGTTAGCTAGAATGCTAATAATGCTAGCATGATAATCAGAAGACATAGCTGAGTTGAATAGCATTAAAAAACAAAAATGCTAATTAACATGTTAGCCATGCTAGCTAGCATGCTAATAGTGCTAGCATGATGACCACAAGACTTAACCGAGTTGAATAACATCAAAAACTAAAAATGCTAATTAGCATGCTAGCCGTGCTAGCTAGCATGCTAATAGTGCTAGCATGATGACCACAAGACTTAAAGGTGCCATGCCACACCACTACAGGGTATTTAAATTGTTCTTTGAGGTCTACAAATAGGGTATGTGACTTCACTTGGACTGAGAACGGTCCAAGGAGACCGTAATGAGATCGTTTGCAGCCTGTAGGAATAGCCTTCGAAAATTTCATGCGGTTCTTCCGGTTTTTTTCCACTGCTGCGCTCTGATTCGCTGCTGAAGCTCGACGTTGTAAAGCACATGGACGAATATTTACATTAGTTTTACTTGCGAATTGCGAGGTACGGAAAAAAAAAACTTGGAATATTATCATGAAACCGAGAAAGAGGATATCTGCACCAACCTAGCTTGCAGATTGTAAACGGCCACTTTGCAAAGGTAAGCTTACTACATAGTCAGGATGTCACAGTAGCCAACATAATCAGATACTTATTGCAAGAGTAGCCGACTGTTAGCCTACATCCACAGTCAGATTACACTTACCAAGACTGTTGAATTCGTCAAGTTGACAAGTTGTCTGTTACCATTTCATGGATATTCCTTCTTTTTCGCGAGTATTTCAAGGGGCGGGCTTTAGTCAAATACAGGAGAGCATGGATTGGGCGATAATTCTCCTCAGTCAGCCAATGGCTGTAACGTTGTCTATACTACGTAGCACTGACCATGGATTCAAACTGACCTAATTTCTTTGCATATTTCTTTTAATGGGCTATTGCCTATAGCGAAGACAGTATTACATTTTCACATGCACTGTGTAACTTGAGGTCATATAGAACTATTCTATACCAAAAGCAACAGGTAAAAACGGCTTTGTGTGGCGGGGCACCTTTAACCGAGTTGAATAGCATCAAAAACTAAAAATGCTAATTAGCATGTTAGCCATGCTAGCTAGCATGCTAATAGTGTTAGCATGATGACCACAACACTTAACCGAGTTGAATAGCATCAAAAAGTAAAAATGCTAATTAGCATGTTAGCCATGCTAGCTAGCATGCTAATAGTACTAGCATGATGACCACAACACTTAACTGAGTTGAATAGCATCAAAAACCAAAAATGCTAATTAGCATGCTAGCTAAGCTAACATGCTAATAATGCTAGCATGATGATCACAAGACTTAGCGGAGTTGAAAAGCATCAAAAACAGAAAATGCTAATTAGCATGCTAACTAAGCTAGCTAGCATGCTAACTAGCCATCCCGCCACTGAGGACTTTTATTTTGAAATAGTTGTGGCCAGAGGAAACAGTTGATAGGAGTTATAGTTGATGCCAGTTCACAGTTGAATTGATTGACAGGTGAATAGTTGAGCAGTTTAAATGCCCTTTAGTTTAAAAAATGACAGTTGAAGCCATAGACTGTATGGGTTGAAGCAGGTCGCCAGTGATTGGTTATCACCGGGTGAAAATTTGCATATCCCTAAGATGATTGGCTAAGGCCCCACTATGACATCACCCACTCTAGCCTCACTCTAAACAGCTCAATGTTAAGTCAATGGGGAAAGTTTTAAAAGTTTAAAACAGTCATAGTTTTAAAAGTATAAAAGTTACAAAGTTGAAAGTTACAAAGCAAACAAGTAAACAGTAAGAGCTTCGCAACGCAGTTTGAATGAAGTTTCTACGTTGAGCGGTTAGAGCTGTATTAGTTGCGTTAAAGAATAATAATAATAACTAGAGAATGTAATTTCAGAGAAATTACGAGTGCATTGAAAATGCAGTTGCTGTTTTAGTGGATTGTGTTGCAAATCATTTCAGTAAATATAACCGCAACAAATTTAGATGACTGGAGGCATAATTGGATGACTGACAGTTGGAATGGTTGAATAGTTAATTAGTTGAAAAGTTTGAACCATATGACAGTTAAGTTGACTAGCATATCATATATGTTAACATTCTAACTATGCTAACTAACATGTTAATTATGTTACCATGATGACCACAAATTAGCTGAGTTAAATAGCATCAAAATAAAGATGGCAAAGCAAGGCTTCATGAGTTAATGAGACTTTCCAGCGCAAAGGCTCACCAAAAGGCTCATTACCCGAGAGCTCATGAGATCTTTCTCTCTAGTGTCACCTGCTGTCCAAAGGAAATATAACAGCCTAAATTAGCCTCTGTAGATGTAGGCTCTGGTTTGTGTAAATGTGGTCACGCTTTCGCTAACCTTTTCTTGTTCAGCACTTTGGCTTGACTGCAGTTGTTTTGAGATGTTCTGTATAAATAAATGCATACTTAAACCAGTTGAAGCCTAAAACCAATGAATGATTATAAAAGTGTGAGAGTGTGTGCATGTGTGTATCTGGAAATAATATTATTTTAATGCTTATCAATCAAATTAAATGAACGCAAGACTTCTTATGAAACTATAGAACAAACTTTCTTAACAGACCAACAGACCAGTATAATAATATAATTTGCACTACTACTAGGCTACTACAATAATAATAATAATAATAATAATAATAATAATAATAATAATAATAATAATAATAATAATAATAATAATAATAATAATAATAATAATATCAGGGTAATTAATCAGAGAGCGTGTAGGCCTACATTTGTGTATGTGTGTGGATACATGTGGTTTTCTGTAAATAATACAAATAAAGAATGTTTAATACTGTGTTGCGAAATAATCTGTTCATAATAAACACTGTAAACCTATGAATTAATCAAATACATACATCTGTAAGTACATAATTAGTAAATAACTTGGCCACTGCACATACAGCATAAATTGCTGTTCAAAGCAAACAACACTGAGAACCTTCGGTAATGCTCTGCTATTGAGTGCCACATGAAAAAAAAAAAAAAAAAACACTGCTGTTACACAGCTTGGCCACAGAGATGGTGCTCTACACACCACAAATGGGAACACTAAAACAAACTCTGAAGCCTCACAGAAACCGATGCCGCGGAACAGCACGGTAGAGAATTGCACTTCAGAGTGCTCTTGGCTAGAAGCTCGAGATACGAGCATAAGATTTGGATAGAACTCCTCCACGGCAAAAAAAATACATTTTACTTTCACTTTTCAATACATATTTATTTTGTGTATACCGATGTTTAATGAATTAAATAATGGGCTGAAAATACTGATAACACCATCTCTAGAAATATTTTTGATTGGAATTCTCAGCTCTGCCGTTTATGTCTCAAACATTCTATTCAGAGATTCCCGTAGGCTTTGAGTTGTCATAAATACGGCCCACCAATCAATCTGACATTACATAAACAAAAATGTGCGATCATTAGTATGAAATGTTTGTCCACAAGTATCTCTCATTTATTTTGCTACGTTTGCAACATTTGCTGTAACAACCAGCATCACAAGTCAACGCACGCACAACCTGCCTTCTCAAACAATTCAAACGTCAACTCAATACGCAGGCGAGGACCACGCCTTTTCAGCGGGAGCAACACTCGAAATGAGCCACCGACGTGTACACAGAATGTGAGGTCTCACATTTGGTTGGTCACGTGCTTTTAAGGAAAGGAGACAGATCGCGAGCAGGAAGGTTCCATGAGGAACGCCCCTTTTGCTCGGAGTCTCTCGTTCGTAGCCTCGCTTCAAAG
>JAODXP020000022.1:25079349-25108577 GCA_027497455.2 Sardinella longiceps | reverse complement strand
GTTACAAAATAAAAAAGACATTGCAATAAACTTCAGAATATGACCTATGAAATGTAGTTTGAATGAAGTTTCTAAGTTGAGTCGTTAGAGCTGAATTACATAGTTGAAGAATAATAATAATAATAATAATAAGAAGAAATCGAAGAACAATAGAGTGCATTTTCAATGCACTCTAATAATAATAATAAGAAGAAGAAATCGAAGAACAATAGAGTGCATTTTCAATGCACTCTAATAATAATAATAAGAAGAAATCGAAGAACAATAGAGTGCATTTTCAATGCACTCTAACTAGAGAATGTAATTTCAGAGAAATTACGAGTGCATTGAAAATGCAGTTGCTGTTTTTAGTTGATTTTTTTGCAAATCATTTCAGTAAATATAATTGCAACACATTTAGATGACTGGAGGGATAATTGGATAAGAGACAGTTGGAATGGTTGAACAGTTAATTAGCTGAGAAGTTTGAAACACATGACAGTTAAGTTGACTAGCATAAATTATCATATAAGTTAATTAGCATCAAAACTGTTGACTAGCATGTTAAATATGCTACCATGATGATCACAAGACTTAGCTTAGTTGAATAGCATCAAAAAACAAAAATACTAATTAGCATGTTAACCATGCTAGCTAACATGCTAATAATGTTAGCATGATGATCAGAAGACTTAGCTGAGTTGAACTGCATGAAAAACCAAAAATGCTAATTAGCATGCTAGCTAAGCTAACATGCTAATAATGCTAGCATTATGATCACAAGACTTAGCTGAGTTGAATAGCATCAAAAACCAAAAATGCTAATTAGCATGCTAACGATGCTAACTAGCATGCTAACTAGCCATCCCCCCACTGAGGACTTTTATTTTTAAATAGTTGTGGCCAGAGGAAACAGTTGACAGGAGTCATAGTTGATGACAGTTCACAGTTGGAATGGTTGAACAGTTGAATAGTAAAATCATTTTCCATCAAATTAGTATGATGAGGACTTTTAATTTGAAACAGTTGCGGACAGGAACCAGCTGGGAGGACGCATAGTTGATGACATCCGGAAGTTGAACTGAATCTGTAGTCTTAAGTGAGAGAATTGTAGTCTGTGGAAGTGGTTGCTAAGCTGTTGTTAGGTACCTAAGATGATTGATAGGCTGTTGCTAGGGTAGTTGAAGTGGTTGCTAGGGTGGTTGCTAGGTAAATCAAATCAGTTGCCATGGTGGTTGCTAAGTTTCAAGTGTGAAAGTGGTTGCTATGTGGTTGCTAGGCAGTTGCTAGGATATTTGAAGTAGTTGCTATGCAGTTGCTAGGTTGCTAATGTTAAGTCTATGGGAAATTTAAAAAAGTTTAAATCGTCATAGTTGAAAAAGTATAAAAGTTACAAAGAAGAAAAGACATAGCACAAATCCTCGAAGTAGGACCTTAGTAATGTAATTTGAATGAAGTTTCTAAGTTGAGTCGTTGGAGATGAATTAGGGTGTTGAAGAATAATAATAATAATAATAAGAAGAAGAAATCGAAGAACAATAGAGTGCATTTTCAATGCACTCTAATAATAACCTATAATAATAAGAAGAAAAGTAAGAACAGTAGAGTGCATTTTCAATGCACTCTAATAAAGGATATTTGTCATATTACTGTAATGCTAATGTAATGTATGGAATGTACCTCAAAAAAGTCACCAGTTGATCTAGGCTACTTTTCTGTTTCCTGATTGTTAAAAATGCTGCTTATCATCTCACACCATTTAGTCATCCAAATCACTCCCAGGAGCTCCATGCTGGTTCATGAAGTAGTTTGTAATGTTTGCATTCCTCGTTTGAGGATAGAGTTGCTATCATAATCACCCAGTCTCATTCTGCAAAATTTGCTAAATCAAATTAGTCTGAAAAACATTACCACAATGTCCCAGTGCTTGGGGAATAATCACAAAGACAAACCAGGCACAAAAACACACACATTTTCACAAGTCATCTGCTCTCTGCTATTCCAATGTTGTTTATGCAAAGTTTTGCCTTCTACTGGCCCTGTGAAAAGTATGTGTCAACTCTAAAGGTGCGTGGCAGTGCAGTGCTGCGTGCATGTCACAGTGTCACAGTGCCTCTGGTACGTGCTGGCAGGAGATCCTTTTTTGTTTGCGTGTATTGCCTTATCGCTAGGCGGACATCTCCTAGATGAACTGGTACAGGCACCCCCTACCAGCAGAACCCCCCCTTACAAATGTGTGTGGGTAGGGGGTGGGGGGGGGGGTTAGGGGTACTTTGGGGGTTGGCTAGGCAGTGTGGTGCCCACTGATGTGCCAGCGGCAGCATTTCCTTGACTACGTGTGGTTGCCTAGGACACCAAGTCACCTAGGCATTTAAAAATAGCCCCCTCAGCACAGTGGGGGTAGTGGGGGAACCATTTCAAATACAGGCCTTGCTAATGGGAGCAAAGCTCGCCACCACACCGCCTAATTATGAGTCATTCATAACAGTGTCCACTGTTTACTGCTGTTCCGAGTATGTCTGTCATAGAAGTGGCTGCAAACATTCACTCCGAGACCATACCCTAGCAAAGAGTAGATGCAGGGTCAGACAGTGGCCTATATGAAAATAAACAAGTGCTGTACGGTCGCCTATGTTATATAGCCTTCTTAGTCTTGACTGTAATAATTACAGTCACTGATTAACTGTCACCAAACCACAGAAACAAGACACAAAACAAACTGGCAGCTGATTCAGGATCAGTAAATCAGCGTGTTACTCAGTAACCCTCCAGGGAACAGAATCAAAGCGCTGCAATCAATAAAAGTCCATCAAGTTAATGTACTATCCAGGACCATCATCCATTTCCTAATGCATGAGACCTGCAGACAACCTTGGCTTGGCTTGCCCTGTCCCTGCACGCGGTGTAGTCACAACTCCACCCTGTTACTTGGGTCTTTCTTTTAAAGGTCAGAAGGGCTGAAATGCTCCTGTTGCCAAAGAGCTGTTGAGGACAGTGTCAATCACTTTGCTTAGTGGCTCAGAGGACTTCATGCTTCCTCTGTCATCTGACTGGTAGCTTAGTGATGCAGTGGTTTAATTGTTGAGATAATTGCTGTTTAGTGGTGACATTTTCTTTCTATGTCTGGATCGAAATGTGTCGAGCGGTCCAATCCCAATGTCCCTCTAGAGCGCTGGGCGCTAAACCCTCAAAGACTTAATTGATGTTATCTGGTAAGTGTCGGGAGCCACAAGGGCTCTAAATGGTACAAAAATAAGCCGAGGATTGTGACATTTTATAGCAGTTGTTTACTATTTTTTATTCCTTCCCTACAATTTCTATAATGTTATGAATGGTGGGTAATTCCTTCAAGCAAAGACTACATGTTCTAGAAGGTGTGCATTCTATACAGTACATACAGTACTGCTTATGGACACTATCAGACTAAAGCCACTTTGTCTCTCTATTGTTGGGTGATTGTTGGGTGAGATGAAAATCGTTGACATTCCTGGGAACCAGGGACATTTGTATTTCTGGTATTTTGTATTTGCTGGTATTTTATCAGGGAAAAAAACATGAAAAACGTGAACCGACCCCAGAAATTGTGGGCGTTTGGTCACCTACTTTACCTGGATCAGATAGAAGACGTATTGGCATTTCTGTCAGTTCTTATTGAGTGGTCTTGGCCTTTGATTTATTTATTTATTTATTTTACAACAGAGACTATGGGAATGACGGGGGCTGAGTGACTGCTATCAGTCACAGCCATGGACCCCTTCCAAGCACAATTTGGCATGTCCTGTCATATTAAAAACTGCTGTTCTCAAGCACAGGACATAGCAGAGGCATTAAAAGCGCCTCATGGCTATTTCTGTTAACGTTTTGTCAGACATCAAAAGCAGTTTTTTTTAGTCCACACAAGGTTTTATTGTGGGACCCCAGTGGTTTTCTGAAAATCAACTACATTCTGTGACAGATAAGACAAAGCTCACACCACGGTGTTAAATGATGCTATGTTTAGGATAGCATAATGTTTACTCTTTTTATTTTTATGTCTATGACCAATTTCTGGATGTATCTATTTATGCTGTTTTGTAGGCTACATAAATTTACATAGCGTGATCAAAATGCCTTCATTTTGTAAGAAAGAACATCTAAAAATGGATGGGGAGGAAACACACATTGAATCAAATGAGAAAATGCTTTTAAAGCACATGTTAGAAGTAAAATAAATAAATAAATAAATAAAAATAAATGATTTTTTTTATATCTAGCGAATTAACTCTATACACTGCTGCTACAGTATACAACAACTCCTGCCCTCTAAGGAACCTTTTCCTCACCTCTTCTTACTTACTTTCTTTATTTCCTCAAAGCAATTTTTCTCTTAATTGTACTTCCACGGCGGGGGTGAATAACTGCTAATGCTGTCATTGTTTTTGTTTTTGTTGTGCTCTGCTCTGCTCGTCACCATCGGAGCTGACAGATCGTCTGCCCCATGGGACAGGCATGTTTCCTCTTGACGGATCCTCCTGACAGGTGTCATTTATCAGCCCTACTACCTGCCTGCTGAGCTTTGTGACTGGCTGACAATTGGCTGTGAAGAGCAGAGGACACAACACTGTTGGGCGCCATCCATCAGCGAGGACCCCCCCATTCCACACACACACACACACACACACACACACACACACACACACACTCCTCCTTCATCTCCTCATAACGTTGAGGCCTAATCGATTGAGGATGGAACAGATACAGCATTGGCTTATTCCCGGAAACTGATACAGGGTGTGTTGACGTGGCTGCTTGCCATATTGTGCCTTATCTTAACATGTCAAATTAGTTTTCTGTGGTGATAGGGAGCCTGTGTGTGACGTGACATTTTTGCTGCACTTTTTTTCCACAGTGAAAAACAATCTATACAATGGATCAATACCTGACAGTGCCAATCAGCATTCAAACTAAAGAGCAAATCATTGAAAGTATAGTCATAGTGCTAAGTTTATTGTAGGTTGCTCTTTAAAAGCTTGTTCACAGGGTTAACACTGAGGTAACAGTAACATTAACACCAAGGGTGTAGTGGGAGTTGGACATGGGGGAATCCCTCCCCACCCCAAAACAATTAATTTTTGTAGGCTCTGATTTACACTTGCTAAAGTTAAATGTTGCATCTTTTTGGTATTGGGCTGATGAAAATACAACTGAATACACTGAGCCATAGTACACTTGCTAAAGTGAAATGAGTTGCTAAGATTATCGTAGTGCTAAATCTTTTTGGTGTATGGCTGAGCCTTGGTTCACCTACAGGGCTACCTATATGACAGCATATTATACCCCCTTAGTGTCACAGACAGTTGCTCTAAGCCCATATTTAAAAAAGGATTATGAACAAACAATGTGGGTGTTGTTTGTGTTTAATCCACCCTGATATGTCCTGATTAAGAGCATATACCTCTATGTAGTGTTGGGAGTATTAAACGGAACACGGAATGGCATGCATATTAATGGTAATGGAAATTTGGGAGGCAGCCATGGGGTTGATTGACAGCTATCTCGCCTATCTACACTGTCATGATTTAGCATTGTAACAGAGCTCACTTACTCCTTACCTCATCCATCAGAGGTATTAGCTTCATTAAAGGCATCATCTGCAGTAAATCTACTCATATCCCCGGGCCTCAATTGCATGTGATCTCTACTTTTGGCCTATCCAGGACCATGGACAGCTACCAACCCAAACCTGCTTATTCTCAGTACAGCATCTTGCAATTGAATAGGCTGACTAGTGAAGTGCCACACAAATCCTATTGCTTTCTGTGACATATTTTTGTCCACCTTAAAACAACAACAACAACAACAACAACAACAACAATGTTCTAGACTTTCTGTATCTTGGATGAATGATCATTGCCTTTTTAGGTTACGACTGTATACATATATTCTGCAGCTAATAAGATGTTATATCTACTCAGTTTTCGGTAAGAGATGTAGTGCATTTCAGTTATTGTAAGACTGCAGTTTCAGGGTGTATTCCTCTAACATATATTAGACATTTGCTGAATGGCTCAGTTTGACAGTGAGTAAGATAGGCGTTCCAATGCAGTGATTATTTTTGGCTGAGTTAAGTGCTAGAATAAAATTATTCAGCAAGCAAAAAAAGAAAAATATATATGTTCCTCTGATTCATCTTTCTGTAAAGTGTCAATTAGCTTTTTGTCTTCTGCTGTCATTAACCTTCAGGGATCAGTATCATCTATACTCAGTTTTCAGTTTGGTCTCTGGTCATAAATATCTAGACAACATGCTCTGTCATTGTCATCAACATCTAGCATCATGCTAAAGTTCCTTTTTTTCTTCTTTATTTTTTTAAAGGCTGCTTTTTAGGGAAGGCAAACAAAAATAGATGAGTTGGTCTCAGCTGTGGATTTGGGTCATGTCTGGGCTAGACCTCAGAGTCAGCTGGTGTGTGTGTGTGTGTGTGTGTGTGTGTGTGTGTGTGTGTGTGTGTGTGTGTGTGTGTGTGTGTGTGTGTATAGCCTCTGGTGTGTGTACAACTCCTGACAGCTGCCCCTGCACTGACTCTTAAAGTTTCCCTCAACTTCATTGGAGTCAGTTAAAACCTGAAATGCATTATAGGTTTGATAGACATCATATTAGAAATACCTGACCTTTCTAGGATTTTTGTCCATTTAGCAGTAAGCATGGGCTCCAAGGCCCTCGTGTCATTTTGCAGTTTAAAAAAAGATGACTCAGGATAAAAAAAAAAAAAAGTGTGACTTCCAGTTCCAGTATGATGCTTGTTAAACAATTCAGGATTGTTTTATTCTTTTCCCATCACCTCTCTGCCTTTCAACCTCTTCTACAGTCCCTGCTTGTGCATTCTATTATGCATTCATATTCTTACTAGTTTCATCTGTCACGCTGTGTATTTGTCCTTTGTGTTCTGTATATGTCCGAGATTCTATATATTATACCACTCACACCATCCCTTTTACTTTAGCTGCTGATATTCTTTGTGCAGTTGAAGACAAACTTTGAAGCAACGCACACCACTCATCTTGACTGTGGCTGGAAGGCATCCTGGCAGTGTTCTACCAGTACGAATATGTCTGAAACTTCAAGCTGTACAAACAGTCTGCAACTTCAAGGTTTTAAAACCCACAAGGGCATTCAAAGGCTTAGTATCTGTCTTTGTATGCTTGATATTTATTTTCGCCCTAGTAAATAGTGCTTTGAACCTGTGCCTGCTTTTTCTTGCCAAAGATGTACTCGACTAAAGACTATACATTTGATTGTATTTCTCAGAATACTGTTAAACTTGGCAATAGGAAAGATGAGGTGTTTAGGTGTGAAATAAACTTTGAAAGTCAGTGATCACTAAACCATACTCTGACTTGACAAGAACCACCTTTCCTTACCTTGCTCTTTAACACATCTTGTCCCTTCTTTCACACAAATGGATGCTATCAACTGCATAGATGTTAATGAAATAATCTGAATTCCATCAGCCCAAATCCTTGTTCTTTGATGGAGGTATAGTGTGCCTGCAGAGTTTTGTCGGTAGGTATAAGAATTGGCACACTGTAGACCGAATTTGCAAACTGGCAGCTTGAGATGCAGTCATAAGAAAATGAAACATTCTTTTACCTCATTAGCTAGCGTTGGCTGCCGCCAGGCTATTTGGTCTATGTTGCACAGAATTCTCAGCAACGTGAAACAACAGGGCTACGGGTTGATTCAAACTGGATAATCCCTTTAATAAGGAGCACATCCTATCCTTAAACAGGCATATGAGCTCTCTTTCACACCACCATGGGGGCATATTGTTTACTTATCCAAAAAAGAATTCAGAAAAAATAAATAAACAGGAAGACAGGTCAAAGACCTAAGACTCACCATCTGTGCTTATATCCTTCTATAAAAGAACACCATGAGGGGACCATATTCTATTTTAGAGTTTTTGAGTTGGAACAGTTTTTTTAAAAATGGAGTAGACGGGCTGTCGCCCATACAGCCTCCTACAGTCTGCAAGTGCTGGATATTATCTGTGTGTTTTTGTGTGGCTGTGGTGACTGTGGCCTCATGCTTGGGTTAATCCTTCCACTCTCTC
The DNA here is from genome assembly GCA_027497455.2 of Sardinella longiceps. Lineage (NCBI taxonomy): Eukaryota > Metazoa > Chordata > Actinopteri > Clupeiformes > Clupeidae > Sardinella > Sardinella longiceps. Next base: position 25,100,506 of record JAODXP020000022.1, on the reverse strand, counting down.
TCATAATTGTCACCTATAATCCCCCTCTCCCATGCATTTAAATAGCAGGCAGAAAATGGGGCGCTAAAATGCAACCTGCCTCTCCAGAGAAAACTGACCTTCTCCTTTTGTGGCATTTTATTTCTGATACACCCACACACACAAAGAGAAAGAGAGATGGAGGGAGGGAGGGAGAGAGAGTGAGTGAGTGATAAACACATCCAGGACTTTCCCCGCCAACACACATGCACATGCAGAGGAACACACACTGTCCACGCTGTGAGCTATAGCATACACACACACACACACACACACACACACACACACACACACACACACACACACACACACACACACGCACACACACACGCACACACACACGCACACACACACACACACACAGAGAAGGGGCCCCGAGTTCAGCAGAGATCCTTACTTTCTCTCTCTCTCTCTCTCTCTCTCTCTCTCTCTCTCTCTCTCTCTCTCTCTCTCTCTCTCTCTCACTCTGTCTCTCTCACATCATACGCCTCCACATTCGCAGGGTGCTTGTTTTCAATAGTATATCAGTTCAATCACTGAACAGTGCTTCACTTCAACAACGCAGACAGTATCTATTATAATCTTCTTTATGGATTCCATTCAAGAGCTCGCCTGCCTCAACCCTCCCTAATAATAGGCCTGGGCGCCAGTGCTCCTGGGCCCGGCAATAGAGCCGAGGTAAGCCGAGAGGTGTCTGTTTGACAGCGTGTTAGGACACTGTACGCATACTGATTATAAAAGTCTATTTGCTTACCAACCGAAAAACGCTCCCGCGTGCTCTTGAATAATGATCGGCTGATTATTTAATTGCTGTCAAATTAACCATGTAGCATTCCATGTCCATCGTATTTAAATGGGAATGTATTAATTGTCTCTTACCGATTCATGTGCAGCAACAGCACATGCCATTAGGACATCCAAAAAAAATGGAAAAGAAAAATGTGAATAATTTGCTTGCTGCCTAATGGAATAGGCTGACAGGAGGCGCACAAAATGTTTTATGTGTGTATTTGTGTATGCATGTGTGTGTGTGTGTGTGTGTGTGTTGGGGGGTAATTGCAAATGAAACAATTTGTGCATATTCTCTTTATTTAGAGGATATTTACAAAGGACAGATGATGTGCCTCGGATCACAGTGTCAGAATGGGCCATCATTTCCATGCGTGACTTTTTTTTGGTGTGGGGGTGGGGGGTTGATTTCTGAGAGGAGCGAGGTGTTGTTGACCTCTATCAAATTCTACAATTAATCTCCACCTCTTGGGGCAAAACCAGTTCCTTGTCCAAGGCTACTGTGTCTGTTTCACCTATTATCTGGGGGAAGAGCGTCAGATTCTGCGTTCCTCAGACACAAAGAATTCACCCTCATTTGTCATCCCCAAGACACTATAATGCCGTTTAATTATATATGCCATTAGAAAAATGACGAAACCCAAAACAATAAAATGGTGACAACTGATAAATAAATCCCCGACGGGATTGCGCCTGTGAAAATTAGCTTGTCACGCTACAAAGAAAGAAAGAGGAACGTGTGCGCCGTGCATGGCACCCTTAGCACATACACGCGCGTGCATGACAGTCCCCCTGCCCACGTTCACAATCTCTTTGAGTTGCAGCACAATATAGGTGCCATGTCTAACACACTTCTCATACCTCGCTGCAAAACTCAATACAAGGTATCTGAATGGAAAACTGAAATGAGGACTTGACAAAAATATTCACATAAACTGTAGGCCTACTCTTTTTTACACACACATTATTTATCAAGATGACTGAAGTGACTTTCATTTGGGAAATGTGCTTTTTTTCTTTTGACTTAGCTTCCAAAACCTGAACAGTGGAACGCGTGTGCCAAAGGGGAAAGGGAGGGTTGACAGTAACAGCAACATTTTTGTTGAAATTGCTCCCAAGACAGAAAATTAGAGGCCTATCACTGAGCTGACACGACACGACACTGAACAGTGTGTTACATTTTAAGTGATTTGCAGTGCGGTGCAATCTGTTGTTCTTGTCTCCGTAGAGAAAAAATTGTAACCCAAGTAAATACGCTTAGTGTGTATTCTAAGTGAATTATGTCCTGCAAGTCCAGAAGGACTAAGCTGTGACTGCCTCTGCAGTGACTGTGCCAAGATGTGTGTGAATGATTATGCCCTTTGCTTCCACGCTCATCTAGACTTTGCCAAGAGAGCTAAATTGTCGTCGAGAACACCAGCGAGAAAAAACCCTCGCACAATTTTGTAGATCATTCATATTTATATAAGCATTCATAATCTATTAGCCCCTCATTTCCTTTCTGACAGCTCATAAAAAATGATGCAATAAGCTGAAATGAAAAAGATTGTTGGAATAAGATAACTGGCTGAATGTCTGTGATATATCTAATATACAGGATATTTACTTTTTTTGCCATTCCTCACTTTTGACGAATGGTTACATTAGGGGTTCAAATGTGTTCTTTCAAAAGAAGACAAAATACTTCTTCTCAAAGACTCTTGTCTTTGGGTCTACTAGCTGTCACAGTTTAGTGTTTCAGTGATCTGTGCTGTGACATTCTGGCTCATTTATTAAGCTGTGAAGTGTTGTGAGAAATGTCTGCCATCAGGGCGGGTAATGTGCAGTGTCTGTCACTTGTGACGAAAACCTCTCCACTTTATTTTGGTAAGCTTCCTGAAAATGTAAACGTGCATATATTGTATACCATGGCATGCACACGCACAGATACACACACACATACACACACACACACACACGCACGCACACACACACACACACACACACACACACACACACACACACACACACAGTCGCACAGTCAGACAGACAGACAGACAGACAGACAGACACACACACAGAATTGAGGCATGGAAATTCTTTTCAAGTGCCATCAAGTGGCAAATCAGTCTGTGCAGTCTGATTTCCTAGACAGTATCTTAAGTGTTTTCCTCATCAGGAAGCTCTTCCTCAACCTGTCTTCCTACAGCTCAGACGACTATGCATTGATAACTCTAAACATCTTGCTTCAGATTTTCATGTAGTCTTTTCTTTCAAACTTTTAATACTGTACCAAAAAAATCCTGATTTTCTGGTAACAGTTTCTATGAACCCAGTAGGCTTACAAATATAACATTATAATGCATTGTGAGTACAGTCATGATATGGCACAGTATATAGAATTTCTGAACACAAATGACTGAATTATTGCATGTTCTTATGCCAATGTGGCCACGGTACATGGTACATGGTGAATTGTACCATATGTACAATTGGACTGCTGCTTTACACCCAATCAAAGTGCAGCCCCCACCCCATTATGCTCCAGTATATTTGCCTAAACCCATACGAAAAAGATTTATATGAAACTTACATTTTTCCTACATGTTGTATAAGAATCTTATACATATTTTATAGGGGACTCAATGCTCATACAAAATCCATGTAAAATGCACATACTGTGAAACTTCATTGTACAATGTTTTTGTTATGTTGTATAAGAGTCTTATATGGGGTTTATAGGGGACTCAGGCCACATGCAAAATCCATATAAAATCCATATAATGTGAAACTTATACAACTTTGCACCATGTAAGAATTGTATATGATACGTCCCATGTGAAAAAGATTTATATAAACTTTACAATGTTTTAGGCCTATATGTTGTATAAGAATCTAAGGTTGTGTAGGGCAGTCAAACCACATGCAAAATGCATTTGCAGTGTTTCTATATGTTTATGTTTTATGCGATTCACACATTGGTGAAATTAAAGGAATACTTTAACTTTTTATGTAAATTGGTCAGTCATCCTCTTCCCTGAAGTTACATATGTGGGAAAAATCATTTAGGTCTGGCAATCCAAATTTTAGCTTAAGCTTAGCATAGGCACTGGAATGTAATGTAGTCAAAGAGTTGCTATCTGGCTACTTTACATTCCAGCACCTATGCTAAGCTAAAACGCATGCACTAGGGACAAAATGCTTTTACCCACATATGTAACTTCAGGAAAGAGGGTGACTGACCAATTTTCATAAAAAGGTGAAACATTCCTTTAATTTCACCAATGTGTGAATCACATAAAACATAGAAACATTGTAAAGTTTAAATAAAACTTTTCCATAGGCCTATGAGAAGTTATAAGCTTCATATATGCAATGTATTTTGCATGTGGTTTGGCAGTTGTACAAACCTCATCTGAGATTCTTATACAACATAAAATACATATAAGATTCTTATAGAATATTGACATCAGATATTAGGCCACTGACATATGTGTGAGGATGCCGTGGCTCAGTTGCTAGAGCGTCAGACCATTACCCTGGTGACCTGGGTTCGATTCCGACCTGAGGTCATTTCCAGATCCCAGATCCTATCATCTCTACACTGTCCTATCTAATAAAAAGCCAAAAATATCTTTAAAAAAACATATGTGTTTTATATTCTTTCTTTCTTCATATTCTTTATACATGCGGATGCCATGGTAGGTGTTGTTGCCACATCTTGTGTCAGACAGCTGTGGTCTAGTGGTTAGGGCTTAAGACTTGTAACTATAAGGTTGACAGTTCGATTCCCGTCCAATGCGTCATCTAAACTATCAGTAGGCCTACTCTCCAGCATGCAGCCCACTGTACCAGGTCAGTATAGGTAATTTCAATGTCTGCTGTGTCTCACCAATTCCATGTGGGTTAATTATATTCTTATCAAAATATCAAAATCTTATCAAAATATAAAGCCTGCATATTTTTTATATAAATTTCATGTATGTTACATGTATGTCTCATACACAAACCTACAGTATATATGTAATTTGTATGTCTCATATACTGAAACTTAATGTTCCTTATAATTTACTTATTCAAATCATATATATTGTGAGTTTCATTCATATATGACTTAAATGAGAAACGGGCCACTTTTGTAGTATGTGCCATATAAGATTTGGATAGTAATATATGTTTCTGGCTGGAAAGGTTTTTATATGTTTTTATATGGCACTTCTTATAAGTTTCATATGAATCTTTTTCGTATGGGAATACATGCATTCAATTGAATAATCTATACTTAGCTATATGTAGCTGAGGGCCTGAATGTCCTTCCCCATCAAAAGCCAAATGGCCTTGCCCATAAAATGATGAAATTCCAAGCCTGCTGTGTCCATTGATAGTGTTAAAGATTTTTTCTCTTTACATCATCTTAACTTATGTGAATAAAGAGCATTTTTAAATGACTATATACAGCTGACAGAAAGATAGTAATTTACACTAACCCTAGGGTTTTACCTTGATATCTAGAATTAACCCGACTATGAAAAGAACTTGCATAGGCTTTATGCCTATACACAGTGAGCATCAATCTCGGGTGAAATCCAGGTCACACCCATCCTTCTGCACAATGCTATTGTAATGGAAATTCAGTCATACTTTAATATTAGATTTGACTCGCAGTATATATAGGTGGGTATGGGGTCTTATTTGATGATTTGCCAATGATATTTTAATAATAAAGGTGGCGGAATCCTATTCTCCTGATTCTCCTGTCATGTCACTTTTGGCACCTCTCTTCTTTTCTAGTCTCACGGGAACCTCCAGTGCCGCCCTCACATGCTTCACCGGTTAACATTAGTGACACTAAGCTGTGCTTCGGTTAACCACAAAGAAAACCCCCTCGCCAGAGTAGCCTGGAGTCAGGGTTAGACTAGACTTCCAGCTCACTCCCCATCTTCCTCTGATTGTGTGTGCAAAGCTGACGGCCATCACCGCAGGCCTTCCCCCCCTCCCCACCAGGAGCCGCAGAGGTGGCTGCACCCACGCAGACCACAACCTCTATCCCTCCCTCTGGACCCCGCATCCCTCCAGCATCTCTCTCAGCATCCCTCTCAGCATCCCTCTCAGCCAGAGAGACGGAAAGAGGGGGGAAAGGGCAAGATTGGAAATGTGTCAAAAGCGGGGAGAAACTATAAATAGATGATGTGTGTGAAATGTTTGTGTCAAGAAAGCAAGATAATGTTGCAAGTATGTTGCACCTAAAATACAGGCAAGAGGTTCAGTCACCTTTTTCTTGTATCATAAAAGATAGGAAGCTTTTCCACAATTTTAGTTCAAGAAACCATCAGACATGAAAGAAATGTATCAGTGTTGAATATTTCACAACCTGTGTTAATACAATGAAGTGTATCGAAGAGTTGCATGAGTGATCAGCATTACTTGGTTGGATTAGTGATGGGTATGTACCATAGAAATATATATCTATGGGTATCTACAGTCTACTTTTAGCCCCAAAGGCCTCAGACTGTAGTGTATGTGCTGGTTGGGTCTGCAGTCGTTCATAGTAAAAGCAGAAGCAGGTATAGCAAGAGGCTTTTTAGGACATCTGCTATTACCATCACATTCTGTAAAACTACAGATATAAAGACACCCATTATAAATCAATCCAAGTAATACCTATCAATTACATTACTCATGTCAGTAAAGGTGGCAATATTGCACTAACTTTGTTACCTACAGTATATGATATTACGAATTCCATTGTTTAGTTCTAAAAGGGTTAGACAGTCACAGTACCTCATTTGTGGTACACTAGTTTGTGAAAACAAAGAGTTTTTGCAGACAAAGGAAGAGCAGAAAACTGATGTTTTCTCTTTCTTCCCCTCTTCAATTAGTCTTCTAAACTTTTGCTACTCCCGAGTGTTGACATATTTTCCAATAGAGTTATATCAGCCATGACACTCTTTGGATTAACTGTAAGAAGTTTTGCAAAGGAGTCACCAAGCATGACACTTTTTGGATTAACTATAATTGAGGCAAATGAGCAAAACTATGGGAGATGTAATCGCTTTCTGCAGCTTTGTAAAAAAAAAAGTAGTTTTGAAAAGACCTCTTAGAAGATGAGGTTGAAGCCTGCTGAGGAAAGATAAAACCCCAAGGCCATGCTCTAAGAGAAAGAGCAAACTGTACACAAGGATGATTATTTTCTCTTACCATGTTTATGGAGGACACTGGCCCAATGCTGTTGACATAGATGTCCACATCAATCACCGTCGGTTTCACTGCAGGAGGGGAGGAAAGAAAACAAGAGAGAGAGGAAACATGTTAATTCATGCATACAGCTACCTATCCAACATCTCCAGTGGAGAGAGGCAGCTAGGTAATAGGTTTTGTTGTTGTTGTTTTAGGGTCAAAGGTCAAAGATTGCCTGGATCAGTGCATGCTGTTGGCTTACTCATTATCAATTTCCCCCATGTTCGATTCCTTGAAGAGGGGTTGTATAAGGGCAGTCTTGGTAATGTTAAGCATTGCTAACGAAGACTCCCACCTAAGGCACACACACACACACACACACACACACACACACACACACACACACACACACACACACACCTGATCTCCATTCTACCTCCAACTCCCCAGGCAGCACAGGTTCATACTCTCTCCAGTCCAGCAGCAGGGACAATGAGGAGGCAGCTCAAGCCTGTTGTCTCAGGTACGCCTTAAAATGCAAATGAGCTTGAAATGAGCCAAGTAATTGGTTTTGCAAAGGACCACACATGTTTTCCAGGAGGGGACAGATAATTAAAAATTGAATTGTTCTAATTGTTATCTGGGCTCACCTCAGACCTGCATTTGGACCAAGAGGTCCTCCTACATTCACATGCTTAAATTGAGGTAAGAAGGTTAAGTGGAGCATATAAACACTGCAATAAACACCAATGAGTTATTTACCGCACCTTAATTATTTGTATAAAACAAATAAAACTAGTGTTGACAAGTTTAATGTGTCATAGCATGTTAGGTTTTGCCAAGCTGTACAGGGCAAGAGCACACAGCAGGATCTGCACTCAACAAGCATATTCCATTTTTACATACCGGGAGATCATGCTGGCCATGCTGGTCTAAGCAGGAAAATCTGCAGCGAGAGACAAAAACTCTGCTGGATTTCCCTAACCAGTAGCATATCAGCATATCTTGCATTTTGAGTACAGTATGCCTATGCAGATTCTGGACTAGATTGAATCCATGTGACTTTGCAGGCTCCCACTGACTGGGCTAAACATACAGTCCTGTATCTCTACATAAAATCAGAATCTGCAGTCAAACCAGTCAAACAGACTTAACATTCTCAGACAGACTAATCCCGAAGATTTGACAAAGAACAATCTAATGTTATAATGTAATACTACTGTATTGTTAATAAAATCTGAAACTCTCACCAAATCTGCAAATCAAACTGGGCACAATACTGGCATACCAAACAAGGATAATCCCGCCAAAAGTGAAGCGTTGACCATCAGCAGTTAAATTATTTAACACTCAGTGTTAGTCACTACAGTCTACTATGCATATTCAACAACTCAGAAACTTTACTCATGTCCTCATTGATTGTCTTTTTCTGCTTCAACTGATGATTCAGCAGGCCATCATCCCCAGAGCATTCTAATGGCTGCTGCCTGTGGCCTATGCATTCTCGTTCACACCTGGCCATATTGTCAAAGCTCATTTACAGCGGCTATGGTCAGACAGCTGTTTCATACCATCTGGAGATGCCAATTACCACTGACACCACTGAGTCTCTGCTAATTAATAGAGCTTGACTCAGATTAGAGAGGTGAACTTGGTGATGGAGGACATCACCACAGAGGGCTTGTACAATCCTCTGTAAAACCTGCCCATCACTGTTGACAGAAACATTACTGTAATGTACCTCAGATTGATGTTGAACGGGCAGTGAATATCCTGCAACCTTCCAGTCCAGTCACTCTTTTACATTACAACTCATTTATAATCTAGATGAATTCTATCAGAAGTTAGTGTGCTTGAAAATATATACAATCATATATACTGTAAACCATCTGTAGTTTATAATTAGTGTCAAGTTCAAATAAAAATATTCTTTCGCATTCCTATATGGTGCAGATGTTTCTCTGCAGTTATGAGGTATCTGAAAAAATAATTCCAGAATTTACAAAACACAGAATAAAATGCGACAGAAATAGTATTTTACTAGGATAAAACAATACTTGCTCCTCGATTGATTATCATACATTACAGATTGTTTATTTGAACAATGATCATTATTGTACATCTGGCAACAGCATGGGACATAGGAAAAGTTCTAGTTCTCTTTCCTACAAACAGCACTTGGCAACCTTGAGCAATAGGACTGTTGACTGATTCACATCACTTCCTTAGTAACTTGCTGTTAACCCATCCAAAAAAGGAGCACAAGTAGGCCTACAATATATTACAATGTATATAACATCTGGTTAATGTATTTAAGGCACACACATACAGTAACTATTGTGTTTCTTTAACCCATGTGAGATCAGATCACTCCAATTCTCACAGTCGTCCCAAGCAATCTATACTCTCCTCAGCAGCCGCCGTGTGACTGGCAAGCGGGTGCAGTGAAAAGCATTCATGGTGCCAGAGCTGAAAAGTGCGAGTGAGGAAGAAGAAGCCCCTTTTTGGTGAGGGGAGAAATTAAGATGTGTGAAAGACTGCACTGACAACCTTTTATTAGGCTTTTCACACATGGAGTTCTGGAGCTGTGCAAGTGGAATAGGAGGTGGTGGGGGGGTCGGATGAGGTTGGGAGAAGGGGTAGTGGCTCCACAGATTGGCAAAGGAGCTGAAGGTAAACAGACTTTGTAGAGTGCCGGTCACTCACTCATTCTCTCTCACTCTCTCTCTTTCTCTCTCTGTATCAACGATTTAAGAAACTGTGCTGTGTGAGTGTGTGTGTGTGAGTGAGAAACATCTACATCACAAAAATGTCCTGCACTCAATAGTACCCAATAGCCTGTGTTTGCAGTGGTGTGGGCGCCTCTGTTTTGATGTGAAGGCTTCTTTTGAAAGATGAAAGTGACAGTTTTTCTATAGAGACTTTCCATAAAATCACATACTCCCTCTCAGGCCACCACACACACACACACACACACACACACACACACACACACACACACACACACACTCAGCATCTTTAAAAGCACCCAGAACTATTCCTGCTTCATAAAAAGATCCACCTCTGATGAAGCACACTGGATATGCTTCAATCCAAAACCTCACACTCTCTCAGCGCAGCACAAAGCAATTCATTTGGCAGAGAGTACCATCTCTAAAAAAGAAGAACTTCAGCACAACTTTATACCTTGTTAGAGAGGAGGCCCTGTATGGTTTAGTGTTAGCTTTAGCAATCTTTTTTTCATGAATAAATAGATACATTCTTACCTCTGTGCTTTTGTCAAATGAAACTGTGGTGACACTTTACGTTCCTTGCCAGGTGAGTACATAACACATTAATATCTGTACTGTTATCATCTAGCATGAAACAGCAATCTTCTCCAGGGACAGTCAGGGTGTTGTATTTGGACGAATTTAATAAAGAAAATGTAAAACTGCAATAAATACAGACACACAAGTAAGTATAAAGGCTAAGTATATAGGGTAAACTTAAATCATAATCTTTCTTTTCTCTTTACTTTCTTTGTCATTACATGTCTCAAACTGAATCAAATCAAAATGGCTGACTTACAGGAACTTAAGGTCATAGGTCAAAATAAAACAGTATCAACTTAAGAGTCCTTTTTTCTTTGCAAACATTTCCCTTTACATTACAATAGCAGCTTTCATAAAATGCTCACAAAGCATTCATGCCTGTTTCATAAGACATGACTCCACCTTCATACCCAACCCTTCATAAATGCCGAAGATAGAATGGCAATAACCTATCAAAATAAAAGTCCAGTGGTCTCAAAGCATTTCTGTAATTATTTTGTATAATTACCTGAATAGTAAAGTGACATTTGACATAGACTTCATGAGATATTCATGAAATATTCATGTGTGACATAATCAGGTGACAAACATAAATGGCAGTACTGCTTTGAGACCACTTTTTTTTATTTTGATAGGTTATCGCCATTCTATCTTCCACATTTATGAAGGGTTGGATATGAAGGTGGAGTCATGTCTTATGAAACAGTTATGAATACTTTGTGAGCTTTTTATGACAGCTGCTATGAATGTGGTATGTGCTCACCCGTCAAGTAAAGTGTTACCGAACGGAAAAAAGTCGTTTCTGAAGTAATAACTCCCTTGAAGTGATTCTACATGCATATAGCACTATGTATAAGGGGCCTAATATGGCCTGTATACCCTATAGCCAGTCCATGCTTGCCCATCTTCACCTCTTCTGACCAAACCTTCCCTGGTTCATAATCTGCTTATTGATTTTGTATGTCAACATATTTACTATTACATGCCTCATAAAGTCTTGTGCCTTTCCTCAAAATAAAAGAAATGCATGAATAATAAAATAGCACACTAAGTTCCTATGATACAGAGATAGAGGTGAGAGATTTGCATTGTTGGGAGTCATAGCCTTAAAATTGACAGTTGTAATAAATAGGCTGAAAGAAAGACACAGACGTGAGAAAATCATAATTGGGTTGCTTTACTTGCACTCCATGTGGCTAGACCATACTACAATTCTTATGTACTTCAGACAGGATTTTTCCCAAATACTATCAGCCGTGAAACAGTAGCTCAACATAAAATGAACATTATGTCATTATCTACAAAAACCTTGTTGCATGAAAGGTTGCTTGTCCATGCACACAAAATGAGTTATTCGGGCAAAATGTCAGTGACCAGAAGAAACTGGCCACCCTCATAAAAATGTGCAATTCTGTAAAAAAAAAAAAAAAAGACACTGACTCGGCAATATAGCTGTGTCAGCAGTACAACTAGTTTGAAAATATAAACTCTACAGAGAAAAAATTATGGGCTTGTACTATAATGTGGCGGACAAGTAAGACCTGTTTTAAAGTTGTTCAAGGGGTGTTAATTAGGCTAAACCATGAAGGAGGAATGCAGAAAAGGCCACTCGACAGGAAGATAAGAAAGAGTATAGGGCCACATCTTTTCCACATCCTAAGGGCCACATCTTTCCCACATGTACAACCTCACAGACGTTGCTTATATTTCCCACTGGTTAAAAAAAAAAAAAACTTGCTGTAACACCTCTATCTGAAACCTCTTTCTCCCTTTTCACACCTCTCTATCACACACACACACACACACACACACACACACACACACACACACACACACACACACACACACACACACAGTTTTCACTCTCTCTGGACCTGACAACGAGGCCCATAGTTGGGTCTGATGAAGAGTATACAGGTCAATTATGGACCGATGATGTTGAAGCCTGCATTCCCCTGCTATGCCTGACTGCCTGTTTCTGTGTCATTTTGGGGGTAAGGCAGAGAGGTAGAGAGAGAGAGAGAGAGAGAGAGAGAGAGAGAGAGAGAGAGAGAGAGAGAGAGAGAGAGAGAGAGAGAGAGATTCAGTGTAATGTCATTTCTCCCATACAGCTAATCCCATTTGTTAATCTGGGCTGCCTGGCGGCCTGGTCCCCTGACAGCTGCTCAGAGCTGGAAGATGGCCTGTCTGCTTGTCTGGCTGGCAGGCAGGCCGGTTGGCCAGAAGGGATGGGTGGCGGTCGGTCATACATACACCTCTCACTTCTGACAGACAGAGACACATTCATCTCAGCCTCTGGGTGCACCGCAAGAGGAATGGAAGGGAGAGGAGAGGAAAGAGAGTGGGCATAATCATTTAGAGAATGGAGGACAGGAAAAAGGAAGAGGGAAAGAGTAAGAATAAGATGAAGGTAGAGAAGGGAAGACAGTGAAGTAGGAGGTGTGGGGAAGTGGTAAAAAAAAAAAAGTTTAAGAGAAAAGGACTGAAAAAAGACAGGGAGTTTTAAACAAGCAGATGTGAAAAAAGTTGTGAAAAGATGAAGTAAAAGAAGCGAATCCAGAGAATAAGAGAAGCAAAGAGAGAAGTCCAAGACAAAAGTGCAGGCCAGGTAAAGAACAGGGATGTGGGGCAAACCAGAGAGTCACTGAGAACAGAATAAACAAGGGAGGCAGAGTTGGCCCCGGGAGCTCTCCTGTTCCTCTCCTCCCTCCTCTTCCTCTCCTCTTCCTCCTGCTGCTCTGGCTGCCTTATCTGTGGTGTCCAGAACCTGGTGCCCAGTCATCCCTTTTCCCACGGGGCGTTTTCGGGCCTCAGGTCTCGCTCCGCCGCTGCCGCTCCTCTCGCATCACCGCGCTGCTCACCATGAACAATTCATGGGCGGGATTTCATGCTCAGCTTACGCCCGCAGTCTAAAGAGCCATCTTTTAAATCTATTAGGCCTGTGCTTTGACACACTGCAACCGCCGCCACCACTACCACCGCCGCCACCGCCGTAATAAGGCATTCTCATGCTCAAATGGCAAAGTGCACACCATCATTGTGCATTACAGGTCTTTAGAGGCCCCGCGTCGCAGCCAATTAAGTCTGGGGACAGTGGTTTGGTTTATGCAGTCTGCTGGTGTGTTGTGCCTGAGCACTGTGCATTAGCAAGAAGCAAGCAATCTGTGCGATGGTCCTAGCGCTGTTAGGGCCATGAGAACAGCGCTTTGATGCATATTACATCGAAGTGGCAATGAACAAAGGGAATCAGTGCAGGTCGACTCGGTGAGAGGTCTGAGATGAACTATGTCGCATTTGGCTAGGAGGGACAGCAATAAGTTTGAAAGGCTGGACAATAGGACAGATCAGCCTCAAATGGCTAAAAACTCATTACAACTACTTACAGCAATAAGCAGAAAAAACTGTTAAAAACAGAACTGTACACTATACTTCTATCAATGTTTTTATACTAATATATATATTTGAGTAAATTCCATCGTCGTTTTTACTACACAGAAATAATCCAAATATATTTGAAGCTGAACACTATAAACTGTATTTCACTCATCTCAGGGATAAAGTTATGAATTTTTAAGACTTCTGAGAGGGACTGGAGGATCTAACTCGACATTTTAGCTCATCAAACATGGGACCAGTGTTTATTTCATGCACGTTGTCATAAAAAAAAAACAATGAATATTAAGTGACTCTATCAACTTTCAACTTTCTCTTTTAACTATGTTTTTAATCAACTGAGATGAGAGTGAACACAAAACACATAAATCACATCAGCTCTGCCATAAAAAAACACTGCAGAAACTCTAATAACAGCCTGTGAAGATCCATTAAACAGCCAAGGATTCTAATCAATGATACTAATGATAAAACTATCTGATGGGGGAAAAAAAGCATAAAAGAAAATATTAAGAGAAACAACTTCAAAGAGTGTCACTGCCAGAAAGGTCAAAGTAGACATAGACGAGTAAGAACATAGGCCTATATACTTAAGGTGGCTACAGACCAAACATCTAGACGGGCTGCAATGTTCTAAAAACCAGCACCGTTCCAAAACTGCGATTTGACAATGTTGAATCTTTTGCGAGGGCTTGAAACTGCTTACGATGCCATGCGACAATTGACTCACACACACCGTGGATCTTCAGTCTGAAATGGCCTTTAGTAAACTAGTCTCCAATGCTGAACTAATAAAAGTTTAAAGCATTACTCATGATATGATTTGTTGGTTTACTCTTGAATACGTTCTTTTACAGGCAGAGAAATTGAAAGGATTCAGACACTATTTTCTATTCTAAGGATGGTGAGATGAGACATTCATCAGGCTCTGCAGCACAAATAACACAAGCTGCTTCTTCTGCACCTTTGTGCATCTCCTCAAGGGCCCTACCGGTTTACGGCAGTTTACGGCCCCCCCTCTCAGTCAGGCTTACGCGAGGATGATGATAAAGAGGTCTATTAAGGAGCCACGTCGGAGTTTGGCAGAGAGGAATGACGTGGAGCTGTAACTCAAGCTAGGCAGCCAAGCTAGCTGGATGGGCCGTAGGATGGAGTATGTGCAGCACTGTGTGTGTGTGTGTGTGTGTGTGTGTGTGTGTGTGTATGCAGTGTGAGTGTGTGTGTGTGTGTGTGTGTGTGGGGGGGGGGGGGGGTCATGGTAGGCAGGATGGATGTTAGAAGGGGGTCTCTGATGCTGGGCCAAAGCGCTCTCATCTCCTCACCCCTTATCAAAGCTGCACTTAGCATGGGTTTAACCAAAGACACGACGGGCAGCCCCACTTTCCCATCTCCGCTCCAAGATTACACTTTAATAGATTCTCTGCCGGGGCCTTCAGCTGCACCGCTTTCGTCATCCGCCTCTAATGCTGCTACTGTGGCCACCACCACACTGATGCATCCACTGCCATTGCTACTGCTGCTGCTGCTGCTGGGGCCACTTGCAGTCAAACAGCAGAGGGGAAAGAAACGCACTGAGAGACTCTCCATGGAGTGGTCCATCTGATGCACTGGAGCCCCTTCAGAGGATTGGAGGGGAGGGAAGGGGGCTTCTATTAATTATCAAAGGCATTCAAAGGACATACTGACTGCTTTCACTTTTGATAAAAAAAAAATGTAATTCTGAGCCCCATCACCTCAACCTCTTTGGTGCATGCTGCTCCAGACTTCATCAGATACATCTTGCTATTATATGACTAAGATACAGTAGACTCTTACACTAATGCAGATACTGTAAAGTTATGTACACCCTGTGAGGCAGAATTCAATTTTCTTGGGGACAAACGGATCTCAGGCTGTAACTGTAGGCTGTGGATTAGAGTGCAGCTCTGGGGATGGTCCCGAATTAAAGTAAATATCCATGCATGTTTCATATCTTAGCTTATAGGCTCGCAGATACAGTGGGGTGGAGTCAGTGTGTGTGTGTGTGTGTGTGTGTGTGTGTGTGTGTGTGTGTGCGTGCGTGCGTGTGTGTGTGTGTGTGTGTGTGTGTGTGTGTGTGTGTGTGTGTGCAGTATGAGAGGATGCAAGTATCTGTATGTGTGTGCTATGCTTATATCTGTGTGTGTGTGTGTGTGTGTGTGTGTGTGTGTGTGTGTGTGTGTGTGTGTGTGTGCGTGTGTATGTGTGTGTAGTGGTTTGTGTAGTGTGTGAGAGGATGCAAGCATCTGCATGTGTGTGCTAGCACGCATGTCTGGGAGTTTGTGTGTGTGTAGTATGAGATGATGTGAGCATCTGCATGTGTGTGCTTGTATGCGTGTGTTTGTGTTTGTGTGTGTGTGGGTGGGGGTGGGGGTGGGGTTGTACTGCATCTTTATGACAATCCTTTGAAGATTTGCACTCTGGGCGATTAGTCATTCATTAGAAAGCAGCGCTCCCCACGCTTTTTAGACTATGTCCATGCACCTGCCCAGTCTCTCTCTCTCTCTCTCTCTCTCTCTCTCTCTCTCTCTCTCTCTCTCACACACACACACACACAAACACACACACACACACACACCCCTCAATCACTCAGCATCACTTACTCGTCTTTCTCTCCTCTCTTCACCCCTTCTCCCTCCCTTGTTTTTTTTTTTCATCTCACTCTCTATGGCACCTAGTTTCTCTCTCTCTCTCTCTCTCTCTCTCTCTCTCTCTCTCTCTCTCTCTCTGAACATCATAATTAGCTAAGGAGAAGGAGGAGGAGGAGCACAGGGGTCTGTCCCAAAGGCAAGGAACCCAAGGGCACCTCCCAACATCATCTCAGCCATTTCCAACCTTTCCGTCTCTCTCTGAATTATTTAGAGTTTTCTTTCTTTCTTTTTTTTAACACTCTTCCTGTTCCCTGTCATACTGACTTTGTGCTGAGGAAAAAGTGTTGTGCCGGGGCATGATGAGTAATTTGCTTTGGGAAAAGATTTAAATGCTTTGTTTGTATTTTTAAAGCTTTACAAAGTATTACGTATTACGCAAACCTTATTGTAGGGTAATCATGAAGATGGTGTCTTTTATGTGTGCACTTTTACAATATTTGCTGTAGTGGGCTGGGCAGTTTTGGGAAAACAGATTTATACAAATTAGACTGCTGTTTTTCCCAGTATGTGTCTTGATGTCTATGTAAAACCTGACAACAGAAAAGTTGAAGGCCTTTTAAGGGAGTCTTCACCAGTGCTGTGCAATGTGAACTACAACAGGCAACAGAAGCAGGACAGTCACGACTCATCCTTGCATGTTATTACATGATGCCAGTATACAAATGGAAGTAAGACAACCATCACCATCAAGCACACAAATGAAAACAAAGCACATTCTCCACAAACTGAAGGCCAAAATGCTGAGCAGCAACAGCAGCAGCAGCAGCAGCAGAATAGCCTCTTAATGAGACATTTCTGCTCCAATTTCCATGCTAAGGACTAGGGTCCTTCCTGGAGGGGGCGATAAAAAGATTAAAACAGACTAAAACTTCGATTTACAGTAAACTATTGCACCATGCAGTGGATGATCCGTTGGTTTGTACTGATGGTCTGACAAAATTCTCTCCCAGAAAAATCCATCTTTGTTTTCTCTCCAGTGTGAGATTTCTAATCGACAAAAAGAGGCTTTTGAATTAAATCCATGAACCATTGCTTTCTCCTCCCTACCTCTCCACAGTTTCTGTCAGCACTTTTGGTGAAATACTGAGCGAGTGCAATCAGATATAGCGTCTCTCTCTCTCTCTCTCTCTCTCTCTCTCTCTCTCTCTCTCTCTCTCTCTCTCTCTCCCTCCCCTCCCCTCCAGCCAATGCTTGAGTTACAAATACAAGGGCTCATAAATAATAGGCTTTCTCCATTCATAATCGAACATGGATGGCGCCATTGCATCAGGTCAAATACCATTTCAAGCTGAGCAAAGAGGCTTGTCTGGTTTTGATCCTTGAGTGTATATCTAAATCTTAACCAGCTGTACATATGTCTCATTCAAAATGCATGAAGATTATGACTCTCATTTACCATTCATCTGCGACTCATTAATTCATGGCCAATCTCTTCCCATAATGCAGATATCGAAAGCGGAATGAAAAACGTGAGCCGACGTAGATGAGAAGATTCACTCCTCTATAAGAGGAACAAATTCAGGCCAGTTTCATACTGTATGACCAGCTCATATCATTCATCTATGGCTGAATATATCCACATATGCCCTACGTCCGGTATTCTAGGAGACTTTACTAGCATGAGCTGGCCAATCACAAGGACACTAGACTCATTCTAGTTAAGTCTTTGAGGGTTCAGGGCTTAGGGCTTAGTGGGTGCATTGAGATTCAGCCACTGTCTTCACACAGAGCTGGGAAGCATCAACAAAGCATACACACACACATACACACACACACTCACACACACATGCACACACACATTCTCAAAATGGAAAAATCCCCCAGAGTTCATGATGCCACTTGCGGCTGTTCACATGATCACAGATCATTTCAATTGCGGCGCGGCGCTTTCATCAGCTGATATGACAACACAAGCGTCTGCTCGACAGGATTGGCTGGGCTCCCAACATGGAGAGCTTGAGGAGGGAGAAGGGCGAAGGAGGAAGAGGAGGAGGAGGAGGTGGCAGAAGAGGGGATGGAGGTGCGGGAGGAGGAGGAAGAGGAGGAGGTGGAGGAAGGGGAAGAGGTGGCATGCTGTGAAGATGCAGAGCAAGAGTGCGAGCCTTAAATGAAACGTCTCTGCCGAAAACATATTGCCAACCATCTGTCCGCCCTCTTCCCTGTGAACGAGAGAATGATGGGTGTCTCAGTGAGGGTGGTCTGGTGTGTATGTGTGTGTGTGTGTCTTTGTGTGTGTGTGTGTGTGTGTGTGTGTGTGTGTGTGTGTGTGAGTGTGTTTGTGGAGGGGGTGTGAGACCAGTGTGAGAAGGGGGTGAAGCCACAGATCTTAATCATGACACACTCATTTGATGTACCCGGCCCCCCTCCTCAGCCAAGGAGGCAGCGGGTGGAGGGGGGCTCTGGAGGGGGTGTGTGTGGGGGGTGTTGGAGGTGGTGGTGGTGGGGGGCCCCCAGGGGGATGTGACGGGGGTTTGTAAACTGCCCCCGGGGGAGGGAGCTGCCGTCGATCCGTCGCGAGGTAACGACCTGTCGGAGGAGACATTTATATCATAATCGAGTTGGCTCATATCGATGTTCCCTGCCGAGATGTATACGAGCTGTTAGGGAGGGTGGCAGCCACATGATAAACAGCACTGATGGGGCCAATGGAGGTTTCGCTCTCTCTCTCTCTGTCTCTCTCTCTCTCTCTCTCTCTCTCTCTCTCTCTCTCTCTCTCTCTCTCTCTCTCTCTCACACACACACACACACACACACACACACACACACAAACACCCCTAAACACACACACAGACATACACAGACACAGGCAAACACCTCTAACACACAAACACACTCAGTCAATCTTTCTCCCTTTTATTCTCACCAGGCCTCTCACTCCTCTCATCTTTTATTTTATCACTTCTTTTCTGAGTTTCTTCCTTTCTTTCGTTCTCTCTCCTTTTCTCACTACATGCCTCTCTCACTTTTACTTTTTATCTATCCTACTCCCATTTATTCTCACTCTCTCTTTTTCCCACTCTTTTTCTATCTTTCCTCGTGCCCCATCTCCTGTAAGAAATGCTCTGAGTCTGCCTGCTCTCTCTCTCTCTCTCTCTCTCTCTCTCTCTCTCTCTCTCTCTCTCTCTCTTGCACTACACAGATGTGTCTTCACTTGTTTGATGGACGAGGGGGTAATGCACAGAAGGCAGAGTCTGGGAATCACACCCCAGTCAATTTGCCTGACATTCGCTGACAGTGATGAGGCCAGGGAAATAAATAAATAAGCAAATAAATAAATAAATAAATAAATCAACAAAGCCTCTGCCTCAGGCCCCTTATTTGTCTCCGGGTTCTCCCGGCGAAATTAACAGTGTCCTTGTCAGCGTGTGTTACTTTGTCACCATCACAGCCTGAGATGATAGAAAAAATCCTAAACGGAGATGCGACACTAATAACCCATAGAGCTCAGCCAAGAGGGTTTGGCTTTGCAGCTGGCAGAGAACGTGTATTTAACATCCATTTGGATTTGGCTTTGGCCAACTGCTTTTCACACTTCTATATAGAGCCATTTCCCAGTGGGGCGAGAGAACAATAAGCACCTGATAGATGCAAAATAAGGTGCGCATTCAGAAGAGTGCCAGAGGAAGTTCATAAGATTTCACCCTCTAGAGGGAAAATGTGAAGGAAATATACAGTAGGAACAGTCAGAATATATGGGACAGCATCTCCCACTGTCCCCATGCAATACATTTTTCAACATATTTCCACCAGCCCATTGCCCATAAATGCCATTTATTCAGTCTCTGTAGTACAGCTTTCTTATCCACAATACCTTTAGGGCTAGTGTTGGCCTCTCTCTCTCTCTCTCTCTCTCTCTCTCTCTCTCTCTCTCTCTCTCTCTCTCTCTCTCTCTCTCCCTCTCTCTCTCTCCCCTCAAATTCAAATGTGCTTTATTGACATAAACAGTAGTGTTGCCAAACCTGACATATGTCAAGTAAACAGATATGATATCTGTTTTTGAGACTTAAGAAAAAAAATAAAAAAAAATAAAACTTATAATAATTAATAACTGATGCTAAACTAGTAGGTTACTAGTAGGCTCTAGTTACTACTAGGCTTTCTCTCTTTCTTTCTCTCCCCCCCTCTCTCTCTCTCTGTATGCTAAAGCTTCTAACACACAAGCACCCCAGAAGCAGCTTGCAGCTTCCCTATACGCACACACCTGTTGCACTATGGGTTTTCTCCATTGGTCAGTCGGGCTGGGTTGGGTCAAGTGGCCACTGTTCAGATGGCCGAGGAGAAGAAGCATTAATGAGGTCAGGTTAAGACTCTAGCCCAGTGTCATCTCTCAGCTCTCCCTGTCTCATTACTGGATTAAGTGCCAAGGGTTCTGAAATATGAAAAAGCCATAATAGAGAGAGAGAGAGAGAGAGTGTGTGTGTGTGTGTGTGTGTGTGTGTGTGTGTGTGTGTGTGTGTGTCTGTGTGAGCATATGTGTCTCAATTTTCTAATGTCTTACGTTCTACCTTTTTCTCTCTTGTGTGTGTGTGTGTGTGTGTGTGTGTGTGTGTGTGTGTGTGTGTGTGTGTGTGTGTGTGTGTGTGTGTGTGTGTTGTGAGGAAGTGGTTGAGACATAGCTAGGCCAGTGGAGGGACACAGACATGGTGCCTGCAGATGCCCCGAGGCCAACAAGTGAAGTTTGGCCCAAGAACTGTGCCTGCCTCTCATCTTTCTTGCTTTCATGTGGTGACCAGCTTTTGATCAAAAGGTGCCTTGTGCTTCTTGTGAATCTTGCCACAAATAACCAACCTGACCAACCCACTGATACATGAATAAAAT